>VZSE01011718.1:641758-870032 GCA_013398275.1 Promerops cafer | reverse complement strand
TTTTTTTTTTCTTCCTTTCCTTGACTGCCCTTCCTTTCCCTTCCCTTCCCTTCCCTTCCCTTCCCTTCCCTTCCCTTTCAATTAGGGGATTATCCTTCTTTCATTTTACCCTTCAGCATCTTTAGAGACTTCCTTTTTTGTTAGAAAGCAAAGTGCTAAGAGACACCACAGAGGGTTCCCTCACCCATGCTGAATCTTATTTATTCTCTTTGAAATCCATTTCTTAATTCTCTTTTGCTGTAGGCAAGTCCTTTATTTCCAGCCTAATTCTTTGCATGAGAGCAGATCAGCTGTTTTCTCTAAAGTGAAAAACTTTGTGCAGCAATGGGTGAAAGATGCTCCTCCTTTGCCAAGCAGTATCTCTGTTACTGCAACAACTTTTTGTTTCCAGTTAACCCCACAGAGGAGACCAGCTGACAGTGGTTTTGCTGGGGAATGGAGAAATAGCTGTTTACTTTTCAAAGCTGTTAATGCTTAACTTTAAAACGTGCACTTTCATTCTGTAGTATTTAATCTTCTGGCAAGACACTTTTTTTTTTTTTCCTGAATATTATTGACTTGTTTTTCAGTAGTTCTAAGACTCTTTATTCCATCCTGAAATCTAAGAATGGGCTTAATTGTCCCCCAGAAAACACCCCATGTGTAACACTGTAAGGGTTACAATGCCTCTGCCCTCCCCCATTAGCTGAGGGCTATCACCAAAGAGGACAAGAGCACTCCTAGAGAAACTTGCAGGCCATGCAGGGAAATCACAATAAAAAACTTGGAATAAATTAAGGGCAAACCTGCATGGAAAACGTGAGCATAGCTTATCACCATGTTTGCCTCTGTTACCCTCATCCAGGGAACAACACTGGCAAAAGCTTGAGCTAAGTCTCTGAGCCAGTATGCACAAAGAGCCAAATAGTCAAGGCTTGTCTGGAACTTCTCTCCCTCGATGCAATGGGGGAGAAGAGTAAGAGTAAGAGTAAGAGTGAGAAAACTCGTGGGCAGAGATAAAGACAGTTCAGTAGGTAAAGCAAAAGCCATGTACAGAAGCAAAGCAAAGTGAGGAATTCATTCACCACTTCCCACAGACAGACAGGGGTTCAGCCATCCCCAGGACAGCAGGGATGCCACACCTAATGGGGACAGGGGAAGACAAACCCCATCCCTTTGTATGCTCCCTCCTTCTTTCTTCTTCCCTGGGCTGTTACTGCTGAGCACGGTGTCATATGGTGTGGGACATCCCTTGGGTCACTTGGGGTCAGCTGTCCAAGTGTGTCCCCTCCCAGCCTCTTGTGCCCCTCTCTGTCCTCGCTGGTGGGGTGGGCTGGGAGGCAGAAAAGGCCTTGGCTCTGTGTCAGCCCTGCTCAGCAATAATCAAAACATCCCTGTGTTGTCAGCACTCTTCCTCACAAATCCAGAGTATTGCCCCAAACCAGCTACTGTGAAGAAAATTAACTCTATCCCAGCCAGAAACAGCACAGCAGAGTGAGCTAGAAGATCTAGATTTTATTGGATGGCTGCTGCAATACCTCTGACAGGGAAACCTTTTCCTCTGAATGAGTTAACAACCTGTTTGCAGTCAAAAATCATTCTTGCATATACCTGCTCACTTTTTGAGCTTGTCTTCAAGTGTTAACACTACTCTGCTCTCCAGTTTGGGTTTGGGTTTCTTTTTTTTGCCTGTTTATGCCAGTTTATGCTAGCCATTTAATGGGAATCTTCTATCTAATTTTTCAAGGAATTCTTTGTAAACACATTTGTGTACAACACTTTTTTAATCCCTGCAACAATCTTTTCTCCAAGCTTTAGTTCTTGTTATGGCTGTTTATGTAAAACAATCAAATTCTTAGCTTTCATTCTTCAGCTTGCAGGAATAAAAGCCAGTGTCAAGGGGTGTATTCTGTTTCCTATTTTAATTTCAATTTTTATCTAGATTTCCTTTGACCAGAAATTATATTTTTAGTATTTTTTTTACTTTTTTTTTCTAATATAGAGAATGTATTAAACTTTCCTTTAGTTTTACTTTGGCTCAGGATCAATATTTCAACGACATTCATAACTTTGATATATAGCATTTGGCTGGCAGAGAGTATAAGAAGCAATATATTATTTTCCTCTAAAGAAGAATGGGAATCTGATCTGGAGATTACGCGCTAAGCGGTGGTGAGGATTTATTTCAATTCCCCTAAGAGCCTGTTAGTATATAATTTGTTGTGTAGGATTTATTACCCTCCCAAGAGATTTCACTCAATGTGCAGGAACACCTCCCTGGTGTACCCAAGGTGTGGATGGGTTTTCTTATTAATATGATGGAGAGTTGCCCCACTACTCCCTCGGACATTTTCAGTCTTGGCTTTACTTGTCTCCATTAGCTTTTCCGAAGTAAGATCAATATGCTGTATCCCTCTGCTTTGATTACACTACCATATACAGATTTATCTTTATTAAAAATGCAGCCAAAGTCATCAGTAGTACCTCTCATGGTCACAAATCTTTAAACGTGGATTTTTTAGAGGATAAAGTCCCAATAGCAAATTCTTAAGACATGTTTTGTTTTCAAAAACTTTCTTTTTCCCATATGCCTAGCCACCATATAGTTCATTGTTAGCATTCTGTGTGGACATTAAAATCTTCCTATCTGTATGGTATAATTACAGTAGTTTTATAAAGTAATTATTTAAAAAGCACTTTGAATTTCTAGCCCAACTTATATCTAATACTAAGCCTTAGGGTAACTTTAGCTGTGCATATACTCAAGACATCCATAACCACATCCATTATCTCTTGAAATCTACATAAAAACTCTCTATGAATTTGGTGAATATCAAATCAAGGAGATTTTTTCCTTTTTTTAATGATGTTGAAGGAGCTTCTTCATGGTCCTATCTTTGGCTTAAACCCTTCATTAGACATCTTATTCCCTCTTCTGCAAACAGAGCACATTAAACACCAAGTTCTTTTCACTTTAAAGGACAATTTGAGATTTAAGAAAAGTTATAGGAGATAAAGTTAAGAAAAAAAGTAGGTCATGAGTGTTATAGGTATACAGCATCTGTAGTGGATGTATAAATCATAGTTGAACAAAGGAAGGTTTATTCCAACTCTACTTTTTAATAACTGTGATTATTATTGAAACTATTTAAAACCCAACACTTTATTATAAAGTTCAGTGTTTCAGATCTGTTAAAATAGAAGAGCTACATCAGTTACAAAACTTTATTATGTCCAACTTTATGTATTTTATATATATATATATTTTATATATATATATTATATATTGATTAAAGCTTTGGGCATGNTGATTCCTTTCTCCTTATTTTCAAACTAATCCTTTGAAATCATAGTTTCTGTCCATTTTCAGAATTGTTATGGGATTAAAATTATTATTTAAATATATATATATTATTTTTTTTTGGAAATTATTAAAAGCCAAAGTGAAGACTGTGCATGCAGAAAGCATGACCAAAGATGTCCAGGGGTAAATGACCACCCTTGACAATGGTTCCTTCTGCAGTCACTTTTCTGTTGTCCATACACGTTCTAATGATGTGCCTTGAAGTCACTCCTCGTCTGATTTTTTTTTTTAAGCAAAATCTCATTTTTCGTGCTCCAGTGTGTTTCCTACAAGTATTTTTATGATGAGCAATGGCTTCATATGAGTGATGGAGTCGATTGAAACAGCAAACATAAGAAATCTCTAGTGTCAAAATAATTAACCTATATGCAGTCTCACTCCATTCTTCAGCAAAGAGTGAGAACCAGAAGATTTTGTTTTTGACTACTAATGCCAGAATGAACAAATCCCATGGCAGGGAATAATTTTGGAAAGAGAATTTGGTCATCATAAAAAATTCAAGCAGAGATGCAAACAAGGTCAAAAATTAGCATGACATGGTTGGAGCTGGTCTTGGTGTCTTGGGCAGAGCAGAAAGCTGATATAGAAAGGTCTCTGAAGGAAAACACTCCTATGACTTGCAAAGACTCTTCATACAAGGATACTCATATGTGCTCAAATGTGTCAGGGCAAAAGGAAAGGCTGTGTAATTTTCCACAAAAATATTTACCTCAGTGTAATTGCAATGGCAACTGTTAATGAAATAAAGCTATTCATCCCTGCCATCATAGCCCAGATTAAATGGCCCTAAAATCACTGAAACAGCATTTCTGTGATTAGGTTGATGGGTATTTACAGTCCTTAATGAAACATTATATAGTCATTTGTGCAAAGCATGAGCATATTGTGTACAGAAATTGTCACATAGCCAAGTTAAAATTATCCAGGATACAGATAGGATCTCAGCAGCATGCCACACTATAAAAAAACCCCAAAAAACAACCTAAAACAAAACTAAAAACCAAAACCCAGAAAAAAAAGTAATAATTTTTAATTTTTGTCTTTTTTTCATCTATAAACTTGTATAAAATTATTTAAAGCTTATTTAATAGCAAACTTACAGAACTTTGTCATTATTACTTTGCCTTTTACGTAAGGTATTACACTGAAAAGAAAGGAAAAACCACCCTGATTTTCCATATTCAGAGGTAGCAGAACTGACTAATCATGTCAGTTTATCCCTGGGACCCCTGGTTTTCCTTTTTCCCAGAGAGTGCACTTTTAATTTTCTAGTTGCTGTAAGGTTATTTCAAGTTTTATAATTTCTTTGAGACATTGCTAAGGCCACTTTTTCTCTACCATATGGAGTGCTCCTCCATTTTTTTTCTGAATGCATTTTTTCTATACAGTGACTGAACTATGGCCTGTGGATGTCAAAACAGTCAGATTTGGGGAGGATGAAGAGTTCTCTGTTGCATTTTTCTTTTTATTTTGATTAAAGAACAGAATGCTGAGATTATTCATCTGCTTTCCCCATACCTTTGATTTTCTAATTTCCCTTCAGCTGCAGTGCAGTGACTCTGCTTTCTTTACTTCTGTCTTGACCCTGCTATTGGCTGTTTGAATTCAAATTTAGGACTCAGATTCTGGTAAACATCCCTAAACACGTGTCAAACTTTGAACTGCATATCTAAGCTATTGCAGGCAAAGGAGAGACTGTTGTCAGTGCAGCCTGGATCATGTGCCAGCTAACCCTGGAGTAAGTACCTGATTATTGTTCAGGGGAATCTCTCCCCAGCTATCTGCATCTCCCACTGCCCAAAGTCTGGTACATGTTTTTGTGTGTTCAAACTAAGGAGCTTGGACATTGCCACTTGACTCTGGAGTCTTGAGCTCAGCCTATGGTGCCTTGTATATTCAGGGTAGGAAAGTCTTATTTCTGTGTTTGGTAACAGCTAAGATGAATTCATTCTGCCTACAGCTGAACAGAGAAGAGCCAGCTGGCAGCCAATATCTCTCCTTTTGATTTCTGTACAAATTTCCCAACATAGCCAGGCCACTAATATTTAGGCTTTCAAATCCTAACTCAGATCCTAACATTCTGAGGTCTTTTCTATGTGTGGATGGTGGATGCTTTGTCACTGCCTTACCTTCCTGGAATAAAATGCTCTCCCTGAAAGCTTTTTATGTATTACAGATAATAAACATTTGTTTAAAAACATTCTGTCCTTGTCTCCATTTAGTTATTTTTCCCAGATATTCTAAGAATTAGAGACATCATAGTCTGTTAAGTGAGAATAGGAATTACCAGGAAAAACCTTCTGAAATCTTTTGGACAGCTCCAACCAAACCCAGCATGAGTGTAGCTACATAATGAAATACCATATTCCTTGATTCAAAGACATCTGTCAGCAAATTTTTAAATCCAAATGAACTGATTGGAAATATCTAACTGTAAAATTCTGAAATAAGTCTTTAGCTACTCTAAATCTCTTTTTGATATTGAGTTCAGCAGTCTACTCTTATGGCTGTTGAGGTCTAGCTGGGAGGTAAGACCAAAGCTGTGATCTAAGGTTACAGCTTTTTTATTGTCAGAGCACTTTAAAGCCCAAAGAACTTGCTTATGAGTTGCAGAGTTTGCAAGAAACTAATTCCCGTTGACTACAGGTTAACAAAAGCAACACTGCTTCAAGAAAAGCACAATACTCAGCACCTTGTCCCTGAAGTTATTTTACAAGTACCTAAAAAACCTCATAAAAACAACCTGAGTGTGATGAGCTGCCTGAGATTTCACAAAAAATTATAAATAAAACCTTTGCCAGACCCTCATCTTTGTTATCATATCAGTGAAAATTAAACCAAATGCTCCTCTAGACTGAGTGCTTCAGTGCAGTACTTTAACACTTGAACTGCTTGTTTAATGGCTGTGAGATCTTTCCCATTTTCTATTAATAGAAAAATAAATAGTATTGTTGTTAAATTTTTTTTTTTAAAAGCAACAACTCTAATTCTAGTTAAATCTCTGTCTATGCTGAAAATTAGGAAATTATCAGTACAACAATCTGTCTTTAAGAATATGCAAAGCTGAAACACACAAGTATTTCAAAAGAAGATATGCCCAAGAATAAAGGGGCTTCCTCTCATTAGGAAATAAAACATTGGCATTATTGCATGTCTTGTGGGTTTAATAAAAGGCAAACAGAATTTCTGGGAACCAAAGTGCAGCACCCATGCAAGACAGGACAGCAAACTTCCTGCTGATTTTGAAGAAAAGCTGCAGGAGAGGGAAAAGGGAAAATCAAGGAAAAAGTTCACAAGGAGCCATCAAGACTAGCCAGAAAAACCAGAGTGGGGTTTTTAAACCCAGTGTTTCAGAATGTACACCATAAGGTAAGATAACAAAGAGACACCTGGTGAAGCTGCTCCAAGCAGTTCTTTTCCCATTGGCCATTGGGCCAGAGAAGACTCAGCAGGTGTCACAGGAGCCCTCAATGTTTGTCCTGCCCATGGATAAATTTCTGCACTAGTATAAGGCAATATGGAGCACATGCCCAGGTTGAATCCATGAGTGGCTTACTATGGTTTTCAGTTTTATACTCTTCCAACATATGTCATGGTTGCTGAAGTTTTTCTCTTCCCAGAAACAACCTCAACTTCCTTCATGAACCCAACCTGGTTCCAAAAACATATATTCATCACTTTACCCTTTGTCATTTCTCAGCATGGCTTCTATACAGCTTGATTGACACCATGGCCCTCTTCCCATGACCCCAGTCTGCCTTTTCCAGCCATACTGTCTCAGGTGTGGGCATTTTTACTTGGGCAGGTGTTCTGCACATATAATGAAAGATAATGGTGCTAGGTAGGCCAAACATTGGCTTATCATGTTCTGATGGGATGAGCATATGGGTTTATACTGCTTTTGGTCCACCAGTAAAAAGCCAAGTAGGAAATTGGTCTTCCCATCCCTGGATCATACAGCAGACCAGAGAAGAGCTCTTTGTAGTAAATTCAAGGAAACTTGTATTGCGTGGTTAAATGTTTTTTTTAGCACTGGACACATCGTGTGCACTTTGTTCTCTGATTAAATTCTTGTCATTCTCTATTCTCTTTTCCCCATTCCTTTGAAAATTATTACGAAAAATAGTTCTTGAAAATTTAATATTTAAAATCTTTCATCCAAAATTTAAGTAATTTCTCTTATTAAAACCTGAACTCGTTCCCCCATTCTCTGGAGAATATAAAAAACCCCAGAGATGCTACAGTAGAAGCTAAGTCAGTGATTCTGATCAAGTAGCAAGAATACACTGTGTTTTTTTCAATATTTCTTATTAAAACTTGTTTTAAGATGTGATTTTTTAGGGGTGGAGGGGGATTAATGATGCAAGAGATGAGAATTCCAGGTATGCCTTAAGCTCTGTCAAACTGGGAATCAGATTTCAGGTGTAATTTATGGACACTGAAGGTCTTAACCCAAAGTATTCAGTGGTCTAGAGGGCTGCTGTCCAAGACCAGGATCCCCTGTGCTCAGAGCACATTCTGCAATCCTGTGGAGTCATCAGATCTGTCAAGCAGCACTGGAGACCTTTGTTACATGACAATGGATGAAGGGTGTCTGCAGGGCCTGGCCTGGTGACAGCACGTGGAAGAGCAATGATTCACTCTGCTCAGGTCACCAGGGGGAAAACTTTAATAGGGCCACTCTTGCAATCAAAGTCCAGGCTCATTTAAAAACCTATGCTTTGAGACATCCATGTTCACATTGACAGTAATGATATCTCTCCCAGAGCCTCATGGAAATGTCTTTTCCTGTCCTGCCTGGTAACTGTTTGCCACCCAGTGGCACACCTGGCCGGCTGGTTTCTGTCAGGGACATCTTCTGGCTTAAGGGCACAGCAGGGCCTGCAGAAAGCACAGATGTCTTTCTGCAGGCACTGGAGGAAGATGAAGAAGGTTAGCTCAGTACAGAGGGGTGGGAACAAGTCTTCCTGGAAAGGTATTTTAAATCAAATTAAACCTTTATTGTGACACTTTCTGAGAAATTAAAAAAAAAAAAAAAAAAAGAAGAAGTAAATGCACTGCATTTAAAAATTTACGCTGGTGCTTTGAGACATGCAAATGAACCAAATCCACTCTACATCTGACATATTTGCATATTGTGCATCAATAGGCTTTGAACTAGCATTGAGGTAAACAGAATAGATTGACAAGCTTTCCATTACATTAAAATATTAGCTCATGGCTCTGTGTTTACCTGGTAAGTTCAGAAATGTAACACTGACAAATATCCCATGTCATCTAGAACCTCTTTCTGGGGGAGCTGTTGTATGCTCTCTCTCTCCCTTCCTTAGCTTTTTGTTCAGTAAAATGCCAAGTTTTGAAGCAGATAAGGACCTCAAATACTCTATGAATGTTAGCAACATCAACCTTAGTAAAAAAATAACCCTTAGAGGTAATTACATAACATCACAGATGGCAGAATGGATCTGTAAAGAAGTTATTTGCTCAAAGGCACTTATCAATTTTGTAATACAGTGCACCAGTGTTCATTCTTTATTCAAACTGAAAGAACACTGCCAATTTATTGTGTAACCATGTTCTGCCAATGTCGGATATAATGACATGGTTTTGTTTTGTATCATGGACTTCTCCATTACTTGCCTTTCCCATTATCCACGTTGTCTGCCAATGGCAGAGGCAGAGCCAACACTAAGGCTGAAGACCATATTTATCTCCCAGTTCACAGGTTTGTGTTTCTTGATGGTATTTTTTTTCCTGGAATTTAATTTTTTTTATTTAACATACAATATTATTTACCACAGAGTTAAGCAGCCAGGGATTCAGACTGAGAAAAAATGGAAGTGAGAAGAAAGAGTGTTAAATTCCTTTTTCTACCCTGGGAGTGTAGAGCAATTTAAAATGCTCTCATACCATCATAATGTTAATTTCCCCCCCAGTGATTTCTAGCATCTGTTCCCCCATGCAAAGGAGCTTTACAGAGTAATTTGTCTCATTAGAATTTTTGTTCCTGAAATGTGAAAGAAAAATAAATGTACATAGTATCTGGCTAAATATATTGATGTATATAAGTATAACAATAGATAGATGTAAATTTGTTTCATAGAGTCAAGTAGATCTAAAAGTATTCATTCCCAAATTTAACCAGAAAATAAGAATTTTTATCTGCAGTTATCTTTAGGACCTCAATTCAGCCTTCTTGTGTATAACAGTTACAATTCAGTCCTGCAGGAAACTGGAAAAATAGTACCAGGATTTCTTGAAAAATATGATGTTTTTTTGGACTGGAGGATGAAGGATATCTTACAGATTGGATACTATTACCTTTTTCACTATCTCAAATAAAGTTCACTGCTGAAAGCAGTTCTTAAATGAAGAGTGGAAGTGTTGAATCTGCTTTAGGTAGAAATTACATCCAAAAAAAACCCAACAAAAAAGCCAAGCTTTTCTGTATTTTTTCCTTTTGTACAACAATAGCAGACAAGTGCTGAAAAATACTGCTTTACTACACCAGGAAAATGTGTAATCCTGCATGCTCTTCGACTGTATGGGATCCACATGATCTGCTGTGGTCTGCCAGAATGTGAAGTGCTGCAGGTACTGCCCAGGTGACTGCAGGATCTGCAACAGATGCCAGTGACAGCCACCAGTTTTCTGTGTGCTTCCATATGAAACATTAATGGCTTGCTGAGAAGGACTGTCCTGTTCATGTTGGGTTTTTTATACACAGTCTATTACATTTTAAAAGTTCCCCCTTGATATTAAACCCTCTGCACTTAAATTATAGTTATTCTATGAATATCAGCGTTCTGATACAGGATTTAGAGAAAGTGTGTCAGTGGGTGCATCCTTTTTGAAAGGCAACCTCCTTTGTACCTCCTTGCACCCTTCAGATACCATCTAAAAAAATAGTTAAAGAAATGATGAAAAACAGGAGTGGAAAAAGGCAGTATACCCTTTCTACTTTTCGAACTGAGAAATTTTTTAATATTTCTGACAATTTTGATTAGAGAAAAAAATAGTTCTAAATTATATTACCTGTTATTTTTCGTAATTCTTGAAATTGCCTTACATCAAAAAGAATATTAAAGATCCCTAGATGTGTTTGATATAATCAGAGCAGAGTTATTTAAAGGTCTCAGTGGACTGCTAGCCTATCTAGGTAAAATTATATTTTGCAATCCCTGAAGAACAAAGTCCGTCAAGTACTTAAAAAGCTGGAGATGAAGGACTATACTTCAGCTAGGGCAAGTGTAAGCTAAAAATGGCTAAACGTAGGCATTTGGGAAATGTGTCAATCCTGACTGCTCAAAAATAGAAATAATTATGTAAATCTTGGCTCCAAACCAGAAAATGGGTGAGTTGGAAAGGTTGTTAAGTATGGTCACATACTTCAGTAAATTAATTCAATCTCCTGTCAGAGATTAGAGATCCCTTATGAAGGTGCTAAAAAGATAAATTGCTAAGTGGCAATTTGGGTCAGACCAACTTAGCTCGTTCAGTGCTGGGAAAGTGTGGGGTAGAACTCTCTGCTCCAAATGTCTGAGCACCCAGGCAGGCAATTACAGCCTCTGAAGAGCATCAAGAGCAGCGAGGCGTGGTTACTTCCCAGACCTGCTCACAGTGAACAAAATGCTCACCCTTAAAACAGCTAGGGTTGCACATGAAAAGAGACTGAGTAAATTGGAAAAGGGAGATGGAAAGACTATGATACAGATGTCAATTTTTTTCTGTAATAGTTTAAATTTATTTCATGGTTTATGGACAAAGGCTTACTTGTAGGACTTTTGGTTGTTCCCACCACAGAAAATTAGAACATTAAATCTGACATCAGTAGGAAAGAAAAATACAATCTCTTTCTGCATTGTATTATTTGATAAATGTTGCTTCTTAGGGCAAATACTGTTTTCACCTCTGGGGTCCAACTCCCACTCGCCCAAAGAAAGGCTGAGTGGAGAAAACATCTGTAGCATTTTATAGACATGACTTATAAACTGCATTCCACCTCTCAGGTGTCCGAAAAAAAGCCTTATGTTCTTCAGAAGGGAACTTTCAAGGGAATCACTCCAGTTTCTGAGTAGCTAATGGAGCACTGTGTCCAGTTTTGCATTAAAAGCCATTTTCATCTATTGTGATGGTGGCCAAACACTGGAAGAGGTTTGCCCAGAGAAACTGTAAATGTCCTTCCATGGAAACATTCAAGACTTGATTGACACAGAGAAGCCTGGTTGGATTAAATCTTCTTTGAGTATGTGGTTAGATTACATGACTCAAAAGGTCCTTTCTAATAAAAATTATCTCGGTGCTTCCATGGCATGCTTGAAGTGTATTTTTTTTAGAGCTAAAATTGTGATGTGTTATGTGTGATCCTGTGGATCACCTGTGTGATTTCATGTTCGGTTGGCCATGCTGGCTACCAGGAGGAACTACAGAGATGTACCAGGAACTGACTGTCTCTACAGCTGACAGTTTTGACACGCTAAAAAGTGGGCTTAAGTACTCATCACAGTTATACAAAACAGATGAAGATAAAACCCCCTCAAAAACCCCTATGAAATAAATTAGGAGGTAGGATTTTGAACCTGAAAGAATAGGACAACAGCAACTCATACCTTATCTTCCTGGGCTATGGCCTGATAATCTGGAAGGGCACAGAGCTGAGCACTGATATCTGATTGCCTATACTGTGCCCTTTTAGCACAGAATCGAGCTCCAGTGTTCAGGCCCTGGCAAACCCCCCTTATTTAGCAATGTTTGCCAAGCAGCTGCGAAGAGGTTCTTCTCCAATGCAACAGGATGCATTTTGGAAGTGGAGCACTTAATCACAGGCTTGTCTTTCTATTACTTCCAGACAAATAGCATTAATTTTCACAGGTCTAATAAGTCGTCATTATCTTGCTGGTAAGGACATATCACTTAGAGCTGCCTCAGCAAGAAGAGATGAAGTAGCAAACTCTGCCTCTATGCCATCAAGTGGAGCTGCTAGCAAATGCCTGCTGTTCTGTGCAAGAATAACAAAACAAAGTAACGCCTTGTTGAAGCATTATAAAAATGTTCCATAGAACAACCTGCTACAAAGGCAACCAGATTACATTTAGTAGATATGGATATAAAATTGATGTAATTTTTTAAAATTTCAAAGGTTTAATTAAAGCGTAAGCTTTAAAGATGACTATGCAAGGTTCCATAATAAAACATAATAAAATGATGCAAGTATTCTAATAAATGAAGCTGTAAAAAAATTAATTTTTTGTAAATAGCTTATTTCTGTAGTGCCAAAGCAATGTTTTCACACTGACAAGAAGGAAAATGGTTTAAAATAATAAATAAAAAATTTTGAGACTTTTTTTTTTCATTATTTACAAGCAGAAGCAATTCATGGTCATTGGTCTATTACTCTAAAATATAGAAAAGTCTTTTAGAGCCTGGAAACAAAATACAGCATCATCACATCACTCAAATGTATACTTTCCCCAAACCTGGAAATTCTCTCACATATTTTTTCCTTTTTCCCCTTTTTTTTTTTTTTAAATTCCCTCTTTGCTCTTATTTTGCTTGCCTCTCACAGGTTACATCTATCAGGCTTTTTAAGTACCAGCCCTAGACAAACTAAATTGGCCCTCCTGTTGATATAGATTAAAGGTAGAGCAGTATGAATTGCTTTGCCTTAATCCTACTATATGCAGAACCAGTTCAGAGCAGAGCAGTTTATGGTTTCAGACTGATCAGAAAACATAACCTGAAAATTGTTCCTGCATTGCTAAGCATCCTAGGACTTCTTATTGGGAACCATGAGAAAATAAGAGTTGTGTTCATTAAAACATTATTTTGTAAAAAATCATTAGCACTATGAAATATTCACTGACTTATTAATATGCTAGAGCTACAGTGGAAAGCAAAGCAGCTGGAGTGCATTTGAAGAACCTGAAGCTCTGATTTTTTTTTTTTCTGACAAAAAGAGGAAGTGCTCAGGAGCAGTGAACAAGGCTATTATGGGATCAGGCAGGGTGGAGGAGAGGCAAAATGGCTGAATAATATTGCTCGTTCAAACTTTGGGGTTTTTCCATAATTTTTGTTCATCTTTCAGTTTACTGGCTTCTGCTCTGCTGCCATTGTTTTGCAGGCAGATATTTAGAGGTAGTGTTTTTTGAGGAGGTACTGAAGGAAGGTATGGACCACAGATTAGGTCAAGGAATTTGGAGAGCTGGAGATGCATGGAAAGACAGCATAGATAAGAAACAAAGGATGTGACAGAGATTGAAGACAGGGTGAGTGGGTGGAGGAAATCAAAGAAACAGGAAAGAATCAGAGATGAAACAGGTAGGGGCTTGAAAAATAAAACAAAAAAATAGGCACATGGAAAAGGGGAAATAATAGTGGTTTTGAAGAACATTTGGTCATGAAAAGCATCGAGGCATCTGGGTGCTAAATTTGGGCATGTGGAGAGTTATTTATCCCATCATTAAAATCAGTAGGATGAGATGAGAGAATGCCTCTACAGTTGCTCTTTTTGCCCAGAGCAATTTTGACATTTCCCACTCGCTGCATATTTTTTCCTAGTGGTATGGCCCCAGTGAAGTGAGATGAATGATTTCATAGGAGCTTGTTCTGCATAATGCACAATGGGAACTTCCTTTGGGGAATTTAGGCAGTCTCTGTGCCTGGATGGTGAGAGGAGATGCATCCCTTATATATGGTGTCTGCTATTTTTTTGCATGTTATTTGTCCCAAGTTTGAGCCACATGTCCAGAGAGTAAAAAAGCCAGGGCTATGACAAAAACATTCCTGTCTGTGCTCTGTGCTGGAATGATATGGCAAGGGATAGGGCTTGTCTGAGGGAAAGCCTTAGTGGCCCAATCTGCCTTGTCTCATTTTTCTGTCATTAGGTATAATTCCTGAGAATTCGGCTGTTTGTAAATATATTTATTCAAGCTGATTTCAATACTGTTATCTTTAGCATAATGAGAGAACCTGAACAGAATGGATGCTGTGAAGTGTAGGCCACGGGGGAGCCCCTTAAGTTTCAGCAAAAAACGGGTGAATGTCAACACCAAGTCTCACACAGAGAGTGTACTTCCATGTAGCTTGAGGCCTGACACCTGCTCTGCTGATTCAACAAGCTTACTTCCTAGTAAAATTTTCCACATTTTTATATTTTTCTGATTTTTTTTTTTCTGTTCGTCTTGCCTTTTCCACTACATACAAAAGTTCCTACAAAAGTTTTTGTTTGTTTGTTTGTTTGCTTTTTAATCCAAGATAATGTCTACTAGAAGTCGTGAAGCAGCAGCAGTTTCAAAACCTGGCTCATAGTTGTACTGGAAGATCTGCCTTAAATCCTTTTACAACTCTATTTGATCTCCTAATTCTATATACTTAGGAATGTGTTTCTTAAGTTAATTAGGTAAATAATAACACATTAAGAAAAGTTAATTTTTATTTCATTGTAAGGTCCTTGTTTTCTCTTTCTAACTAAAATAGGAGTAGTTTCTGTCTAGCCTTATACAGAAATCTCTTCATGTCACTTAATCATTTTCCTTTTTCAGGTCTGGGTAATTTTAATGGTCATGGGCTATTTTCATGATAGGATGACTTCAGCTGAGCATGGAATTCCAAGTGAGAGTTCATAATTTCTTTCTCTACTAGGAAAATAATAGATTTCTTACTATTTTGTATCCTGTTCCCATTACCTTTATTCCTCCCCTCTAAGTTTTTAAGTTCATCTGTAATTCTAAGTTCAGCTGTAATTCAGCAATAATGTCTTCAAATTATTTTATCCAGTGAGCATTGCTGTGCATTTCTCAACAGAGATTTTCTCTGCCGTTATGTTACCCATTTACCTGCCTATGTAGGATTCCTCTAAACATCTCAATCTTTTCCAGCTTTTAGTGAAATTAAATATTTTATGTTGATTAACTATTTTCTGATCTTCCTTAGCCCTTTAATTAATAGCCAGCCAATAAATAATAACAAATACCAAGTTGTTAATGTCTCAGCTCTTACTTTCCAGGCAGATTGGAATTTTTGCCCCTTTTTTTAATCTTTATAAGAATTTTTAGAATTAATGGAATAAAGTATGCAAAGCAAACATTTGTGTGTGTGTGTGTGTGTGTGTGTGTGTGTGTGTTTGCATGGGTTCACACGCAGAGGAGTCTATTTGCTCAAAGTGACTGAAAACCCAGCTGGACATAAACAACCTGCCCAAGATGGTTCTGAGTGGAGCAGGAGGCCAGGCTAGGTGACCTCCAGAAGTCCCTGGTGACATGAACTATTTTACAGAATAGAATCATAGACTCATTTAGTTTGGAAAAGACTTTTAAGACCATCAAGTCCAAGTGCAAACCACTCTGTGAATTTAATTGTCTACCCAAATTACTTTCAAACACAAATTTCCTATTTATTTTGGCTAGAAGGAAAAAGTTTAGTAAAAAGTAGAGTTTGATATCACAACATTTTAATTAATCACAAAGTTATTATTAGACTCAATGTTATATTATCACAGATTTTAACTTTATCCTAACACTTTGGCTTGTCTTGAACTTCTTACAAAATCTCAAGACCTACATGAAATCTACATTATTTTCTACAAAATTCTCCTTTTTCACTCCAAATTACAACTAAAGTAGCTCTTGATAGTTTGTGACTTTCACTGAAATTCTTTTCCCTCCTTGCCTGCAGCTTCTTTCCCAGATCCTTTAAATCTGACAGGGACAACCAGCCTTAGTCCTACAGGGGAATTTTGCAAGTGTCTGCTGCTGGCTGAATTATTTAAAGAAATGGAAACAATGTTGAAAAGTTTAAAAAAAAAAATTTCTGTATTCAGCTCACTTTCTAACATTTTAGTCAAATATTTTACTCTCATATATATGTTCCTTCATCAGATTGACTTAAACTATTATTTTAAACATAGTGCTACTAGGTAATTCTTCTAAGATTTTCTCAGAAAAAACAATTTTGTGGGTCAACCCAGCAAAGCAACCCCACACAGCCATTCATTCACCACCCCCTGCAGTGGGATGGGGGACAACATTCACCTTTGTGTAGAACAACTGTGGATGGGAAACTGGTCCCTGGGCTAATGTGAACAGATATGTGTGACTCTGTGGTGTGCAGAGCTAGGATGATCCTGGGAAGGACTCTGTGCCTGGCTGGAATCATGTTGGAAAAGTGTCCTGGTGTGAGGATGGTGGTGTATGGACATGTCATCAGCCACAAGCAGAGCAAGCTGAGGTGCTCTCCAACAACCAGGACCTGGAGAGAAGCAGGAGTGACAGGCACCTGCTGTGCAGACAGAAGGGACAGGGAATATCCATGTAATCTTAACAAAAACAACTCAGTGCATATGTTACCCATAATTCATGTCCTTTTCTTGCTGCACTGAGGGATTCTGCTGCTGAGATGGTGCTGGATGCTTCTGGATGCTGCTGATACTGGAACATAAAATGTGGCATGAATACGACATACCAGTATGGATTGATGAAACCTGTCCAAAGCACTATCTTGCCAGCAGGCTGCCTTTTTTCCTATTATTTAGGATCAGCATTATTATCATTGAATATAATAATTTCACTTGAAGTGTGGAATAGTGAAACAAATAGAAGGCTTCCTTCTACTGTCATCCAAGAAGGAAAGGAAAGTAATTTTTAATTATTTTATGTAGAAAGAAGAAGAAGAAATGAAACAATGGAATCCAATTCACAAATGCCCTATTGAAATCAATGGACTGGAGTTCAGAAGTCACTTACCTGGACTTAGTGGCTTCAAACTTCTTTCAAATCACTGATTTCTCAGAGCAGATGTAGTTAGGGAACCACTAACCAAAAAGATCACCTATTTCATAGTGATATAATGCTTTAGAGGCAGTCACTGGGCTATCTGATCTGAGGGCAATCTGTAACAGTGTTTTGTGCTGGGGTCTTCAGCAATCCCAAGGAAAACAAGCTACATCCCCAGCCCACAGTTGGGTCAGGAGGGCAGGCAGGACTAGGCACCGGCAGTGGGAACTGGTTGTGAACAGCTTTGGTTATTAATAAGATTACAGCTGTACTACTTGTTTTGGTACAAGGGAAAAGATGGGCCCATTGTGATTTTATCCAAACACTGGAAAAAAGACCAAAATATGTTTTGTACATGCAGCAAAAAAAGACCAAAAGGAGTGAATGTCTTTTCCTTCACTCACACAACATAACAGGGATTCACATGCAGAAGAACAGGTCTTGATAGACCAAACCAGCCCCAAGACACTTTCCACATTGTAACCTTTTATTTCCACCTCGTCAGTGACTGATCTGCTATGTGTCAAACTGAATGCCATTGCCTGGACATAGAACATTGTAAGCAATTATTTGGTAATAAAACCCTCCCTACCTAATTTTATGAATAATAGCAATACAGCGCTGTGACAAAAACTGCACAACTTCATGCACTGTAGTTGCAGCTGCCTGTAAATTCTTGCTGTGTGTGTCTTCTCTGGAGCTTTGCACAATCCCTTCCCTCCCTGTGTTTTAAGGAGTTAACCTTTCATTCCTTAAGAGAGAAATTAAAAGAGAAGAAAAATCCCACCCCTAATTAAATAGTGAGAGAATTTTATAAATAGACATAGTTACAATTATGTTCGCTGAGACATTCACTGAGCCTCTGCACTAACAGTAATTGTCTCACCTTAAACTCACATGCAGTTACCACTAATGTACATGTTCCAGAAGCCCCAGAGTGGGAGAGGGATTAGCCTAATTGGTGATTAGAGAAATTGTAGAAGGCTCCGTAGTTTGCATGTAAGTCTCAGAAGTATTGATGAACTGGTTGGTTAAAATTAGGTAGAATGTGGATCTTCATGCAGGCTAAACTACTTTTGAGAATTCGGTGGTTCATAATTGAAGCCAAAAGTCCCCCTTTTACACATTATTACCATAATACTTCTCCTACATGTAAGAAACCAAAATAGAGTTCTTCAACAGTGTTCTATACTGCACAAAGGGTGTGTTTCCCATATATAATTTGTTAGTATCAGGAATTTGGGTTTCTTCAAATTGATGGTAGTGACAGCACTTGAAAACATGGCTAATAAATACAATGGGTCCTACTTCCAATCCTATTAATAAAATGTTTTGAAAATCATAAACTGGGACTTTGTGACCTATTGATTTACACCTGGAGATATGCTGTGCCTGGATGTGCTTCTTGCTCTGCTTTGACAGCTTTTTGCACCTTTGTACATCTGACACCACTGCTCAGGGATCCCAGACTGGAGCAAGGTGGGGAGGAATGGATGGTGTTAATCTGCTCAGATGTTAATATTGGTTTTGCACGTTTTCAGTTCAAAGCATTTGAAATAATGGGAAGCTGTGTTGCAACATTCCAGAATGTTTCCATAACACGATGCCAAAGGGGTTGTACACCCTGGGATATGGCAGGATGCTGCTGCAGGTGTTTGAGGATGTCACACTGTTAAAATAGCACTGGGAAACTGTGTAAAACAGAGAAGGCCAAACAGGTTATGTCATTTAGACAGACTTTTGCCTGAAGACAGACCCTGGGCAAGGGTGAAGGTGTGAATTTCAGTTCTGGGAGTTCTAACTGAGATGAATGATTAATTGTTTAGGAGGTAATCCCCTGGACAAGAATGATTGTAGAAATTCTTCAGAGGGAAATTTTGTGTCTGCTTGGTCCTTTGTTCTTGGTTGCTCTTTTTAAAAGTTACAATCTCCACAATCTCCATCCAGACACTAATAAGGAATTCAACTGTCAAAGTTCAAGGGAATGATAGTGAATAGCAAAACAGCAATTAGAAATTTCCTCTCTGGAAGGGGAAATAAAAAAAAAATGTTTTTTAAAGATATACATCATTATTATTATTATTATTATTATTATTATTATTATTATTATTACTGATAGTCTTAAATTTTAAAGTAATTTTACAAAACACCTCTATTTGTCAAGGTTCTTTGGTCACCTCTGTCAGGGAGGTGGTCTGACAGCACTCATCACCTTGAGGACAGAGTTCAGGGTCTGCCTCCCCAGCTATCTTAGGTTCCCAGAATGTTCCTGACAGAGAACTAAACCAATTCTGCAATTATTAACTTCTTACTGGGTTGTACAGTTGCTGAATAAGGCTGGCTATTCATAAAGGAAATTGCAGACCCCGGACAAACTCCCAGTGCAATCCCTTTCATTTAAACAAAATTGAAAAATATCACTAATGAGGTGCCAAATTAAGGCAGCAAGTGCTCATATACATTCCAGGCAGCTGATTATCTCTCATCAAGGTGCCTAAGTAATACAGTCCTCATAATGAACTAATGGATTTGCAGGTCCAGTTAACACAAAAGTTCAACCTCAGACAAGTTAAAGTTAATCAAGTACAAAAAGGATTAAATTAGTACATTTAAATTCAACTGACAGAGGCATTAGAGCTGTGCTGCATTCCCTTATTTTCTGCTTTGGTGTTAAGTGTTGGGAAGAGAATGGCAGTTGAAGTATCCCACTCTTTGGGGACTTCATGCTTCAGTTCTTTACCACCCATGCATATGGAGTCGCTAATGACAGAGCAGCTACCCATCAGGGAATGCAATTCCACGTAGACATTTTCACCAAAATGGATTATTTCAGCCTCGTTGGTCACAGATTCTGTAGTTTTCCAGTGATTCATCTTACTATTAATAATGTCAGAGAATTTTAGGCCCTTGAATTAAATAATGATAAATAGGAGCCACTGAGCGAGCTCAGCAGAGGCAGTGCTGTTTATTTCAGTGTGCAGCTCTGTCAGGCCTGATAAATCGGATCCCTGAAATAGTTTATAAAGTACTGAATTGATGTGGCGGTCGGTGAGGGAGAGAATTAATGTTACGAAATAGGCCTGCAACCTAGATTTGATGAAAGCTGAGGAAAGCCTTTTATATAAATTCTGTGTCTGTGTAGGAAATGGTTGCAGTGAGAGGTGAAAGAGCTGCACAGGGAAATAATGTGCTGCTGTAATCTCGGTGGGTCCAGGTCAGGGAAGAAGGCACTCTGCGGAGTGCCGGAGCTCTGCGGCGCTACACGAGAGCTGTGCCAGGAGGAGGGGTGGTCACAGGCTGCTCATTTATAATACCAAACACTGAGGACACATGCACAAAAGAAAAATGAAAGGCTTTTTAAAGATGCAGAAGAGGCTTTCGAGTTCCACCTGGCTGGCTGTGCCAGGCTGCTGGGAAGGAGGGGATCCTTGATGTTGCCCTCAGTAGTGCAGTTGCTATTGCTAATCTCTGGCTAAATTAATGGTTTCTTCTTCAGATCACTTCATAAAAATCCACTGGAAAATGCATGTTAAAATCATCTTCCATGCAGTTCATAATTCTAGGTGGGTGCTTTCCAATTGTAGCAGATAGGATTGCTAGGAATGGTAGCCAGTAACAGAGCTGGCTGATCTGTGTGTGCTGGGACACACTCAGCTTTCAGGAAAAACATGTTATCCACGGAAATGGGAACTTTTCAAAGCTGCTTACTGATGGAATTGTGCACATAATTGCTGTTAAAGTTAGTGAGACCTGGTGAAACCTGATGGTGCAAGTGTTCAGTAATGTAGGTGCAATATTTCTGGACCATCACACCAAGCTGAGGGGAAAAGATGACAACAATATTTATCCAGCTGTTCCAGTTGTGGCAACACACCAGTGATGAACACCTTACTTACATGTTTTACTTATTGCTAGGGATTTATGTTTTTATTTAATTCTTTAAATAGGAAGTGCCTTTCTGACACCCTGATGATGGTGAATCATAGAATCATAGAATATGCTGAGTTGGAAGGGACTCATCAGGATCACTGAGTCCAGCTCCTGGCCCTGTGCAGGACACCCCAAGAATCACCCACACCACATGCCTGAGAGCATTGTCCAGAGGCTTCTTGAACTATCAGGCTCAGTGCTGTGACCACTTCCCTGGGGAGCCCAACCACCCTCTGGGTAATGAACCTTTTCCTGATATCCAGCCTAACCCTGACTCAGCTTTGTGCCATTTCCTCAAATCCTGTCACTGGTCAAAAGAGTGAAGATGTTGGTACCTGCCCCTCCTCTTCCCCTCACAGGAATCTGTAACTGCACTGAGGTCTCCCCTCAGCCTCCTCTTCTCCAGGCTGAACAGACCAAGTGACCTCAGCCACTCCTCAGACAGCTTCTCCTCAAGGCCCTTCACCATCTTTGTGGCCTTCTTTGGACACTATCTAATTGCTTCATGTCTTTATCTATAATGAGGTGCCCAAAGCTGCCCCCAGCACTCGAGGTGAGGCTGCCCCAGCCCAGAGCAGAGAGGGACAATCCCCTCCCTTGCCCAGCTGGCCATGCTGTGCCTGGTGCCCCCAGGACAGGGTTGGCCCTCCTGGCTGCCAGGGCTCTGCTGGCTCATATTTAACTTTCCATTGACCAGGACCCCAGGTCCCTTTCTGCAAGGCTGCTCTCCAGCCTCTCATTCTCCAGTCTATACACACAGACAGATTTGCCTCATCCCAGGTGCAGAGAAATTCTGTGGTGGAGTTCCTGATGCTTTTCACTCCTTTTTCAGTCAGTCTGCTGTGCTACTTTTTTATTTCATATTTGCTCATGAGGACATCCTAAAGGGACAAAAGGAGGAGGTTTTTTGATGTCACTCCCTTTCCTGACATTGTGTCACAATACTAAGGGCCAAAGCAATGATTAGTCATGTTGGTCATAGGCTTCAAACCATGTCCTAGCCACAGGATGAGGCTGTTGGACTGGGGATGATAGTTTTGGCAATTCTTTATCTCCTTCTTCCTCCAAGATAGTAAAGGGAGAGAAATATGGTAGATGTTTATCACCCCCAAAGGCATGTTCTAGGTCCCATAGTCCTTTCTATTTTTTTCCCATTAAATAGGTCATTGTTATTACAGGTATTCACCATCCACATTTCACAGAGCTACAGCATGGCCAAGACCTGAAAACAAGAGCCATAGCTACTCTTATTCAGCTCAGTCAGTAGAAAATCTGATCAATCTAAGCAGAATCAGTAGGTTAAGATCTAAAGGGTAATACTTTCATGCAGCTGAAATGTATAATGCCAGAACCATATAAATAGTTAGATAATATTCCGCATTTAGACAAAGTTTTGGGAAGAGCTTTGGTGTTCCATTTTTTCCCCATCAGGTTTATCTCATCTCTACTAACAACCATAAAATTACTCTGTAAATTGCAGAAGTGCATGCAGTATCAAAACAATGAGAACGCCATCATGATAGAAAAATAAATATACCTTTCCCTTAAATGTATTATTTATCAGTGATGTGCCTGGAAATGACTTGGTACCTGTTTTCTGTCTCCCTAGTCTTTGGTCCTTCCTTGATCTCTGAAAAGCACAGATCTGACTGCAAGTGCCTTATGAAAGGAGGAAAAATATAATGGGCTCAATTAAACAGTATCCTGATTATCTTAATATGGAAATTTAATTTCTTAATGTTCAGCATCACAAGATTAGGGAAAGATTGTAAACTATAAAGTGAAGAAAAGGGAAGACTTTCAGAAAGTTCCCCTTAGTACTCATACAAAAATATGTATTTAGAAATGACACAAATATACAATTTTTCTCTGACTTAATATTTTTTGTTCCCTTCTCATTCTGTTTGGAATAATAAAGAATTTTTGAATATGAAATAGCTTGAAGGAGTTTGAAGAAATGTCCTGAAAACAGTGAAAAGACTCTAAGAAACTCAGCTCACCTTACTTTCTCTATTTGCAATACAGCAAATATAGCTGCTCAGATACCAGCACCTGAGCTAATTGCTGTGGTGTGCCTTTGCAGTCAACAGAGAGAAACAAACACTTTTACTGCCCTATGTTAGCCTAAGAAAGACTTATTCTTTTAAGTACATCTCTAATCCTTTCCTTGATCCCACCCCAATATATAGCAGTGCATTCCAGCAACTGGAAAGTGATGTTTGCTCATGGATGGGAATTCAAGATGTAGTCCTGCCCTAGTCCTTAGTTCCCTGTCCTATTTTAAATAAAAAGTGTTTTACTCCAGTCCCCCAAAATGTGTTTTAGGGAGTTATTTATAGAAAAGTCCAGCTCTGTTTGACTAATTAACATCTTGTGATGTTTTGCTTTCTTTGTATATTTGCTTTTAATCTGTTTTAGTCTTTGAATTGCATAATGGTTCCATACTACCATCCTCCTATTTCCCTGCCTCCACCTGATTTAATTTCTAGTAAATCTTTAGAACATATGTTTCACAGCACAGCCTGGGTCCACCTAGGGTCTAGTCTTAGAGAGATGTTTTGTGAGATGCAGCTCTTTTAGAGAGAGGTGTTGGTGGGGGCAAAGCAAATTATAAAACCAGCTGGGAAGTGATTCGGGATAACAACAGCCGGAGCTCTTCTCAAGGAAAAGAGATACAGGTAGCAGAGAATCCTCTTTGAGAGGCTGGGATAGCTGGAGGAGAAATTAGGATGAAAAACTGTATAAAAACACTTCAGAGAGAAATATCATTTATGGAATCTGCTTGGAAAGTATCCAGAAAGGAAGGAGGATGTGAATTTTTGATTGTGAGACTGACAAGTCTATCATACAGTGAATGATATCCCAACAAAAGGCTCTAAACCAGGCTCCAGAAGTCACAGGTGAATCTGTCTGCAGGGGGAAAGCTTAGTGATACCCTCCCATCCAAGCATGTTCAATAGTTTTTGTAGTAATTAGAATGAGCATTAGCAATGAATGTGGGAAGCTCTGTGACTGTTGATGAAGTACCAACTGCAAAATTACTTGTGATGCATTAGGACTGGTAAATAAATTAAACTAAAGAAAAGTTTAAAAAATGAAGGTATTTTTTGTAATTTTTATATGAATATTATATATAAACTGATAAAATCAAATTATCTGAAATTCATCCAGTGTAAATTTTAAATACACTTTCTGTACTCTATATTTATTTTTATCTGGATAGCTAAACCTGATAGTTGAGTTTCTGGACACTGAAAATCCATTACAGGTCTGTCCTTCAGGATGAGGACCTAAATTTCTATTTTAATCAAAGCAACATTTCTATTGGTAAAGTTGGTATTTTTGGGGTTCAGACTTCAATTTGTATAGCTATGCATCATACCAACAGTGAACTGTAGGTCTATGATATAAAGCAGTATTAAGCAGAAATTATATTCCTCAAAGTCTTTTTCTCATTCCCATCTTTTCTTCACAAGATTTCTCATTTGAACCTGAGAAGGTTAAGACCCAGGAATTTTCAAGCTATAAAATATACTCTGTGGAAGAGTTTCTGTGACTACTGGAAACCAACATTTTCTGTTCCCTAAAACTTTTACAGCCTTTCTTCTTTGGAAATTGCAGATTTCTTGAGATTGCATATGATGTCCCTTCAGAGAGCAAAAATATTTATCCCCTGCTAGAACTGAACTAGATGTACTTGACTATATCATGTATATCCAACAGCTTAACCTGCTCCATGCCATAACCTAACATCAGGACAGGAGTTCACTGAAAGTTGCTCTTTCCTAATGCAAATGAAATGAAAGCCTGGAACCCTTTTTAACCTATTTAATAAAATATGTATTAATACTGGGTAATTTCTCCAGCCTGCTCTCTCCGTATCCTCAAAGAATCCTGATAGCACAGGAAAATCTCCAGTAGCTGGCTCTGACAGTGAGTATATTCCATTCCCTCTGCTCAAATCCCAAAAGAATTTAGGTTTTATAATGCTTGTTACAAACATTTGTGATATCCTGCCAAGGAGTAGAAATAATATCTCTGAAACAAGTGTCAAGTCCTAATAGCTGAAGCATTGATGCAGAGGTGGGTGAAATGAAGGTAATCAGTGGAAAATAAAGAGGAGAAGAATTTTAGCAGTGTCTGTGTCACTGTTTTCAGATTCACAACCCTAAAGAGTCAGGCTAGGCCTGTTGGTGGACAAAACAACATTTCCCACAGATCCATCTGGGAAGAACTGGACATTAAGCATTTAGGAGATGTTTCTGCCCATTTTTATATGCAGTCATTCAGGTTCTTTGGCTCATGACTATAAAGGAAACCTTAATTTCATTACAAGCTCAAAAATCTCAGACTTCATGTCAAACTGTAGTGTTTTTTAGGCTTTCACAGTTTCTCCTTTGAAGACTGTTGTTTGTTCAGCCCAATCAAGTATCAACTAGTCCTCTGAGCTGTGGCAAGTCATGCAACACTGCAGTGTAGCACTGACAGGTACAGCTGGTCTCTAGACATCAGCTGGAAGTAAAGTAAGCATTGTATGGGAAAGCCACCTGTTGGAGCACTACCTCTGCACCTCTTTCTTCAAACTCAAGCACTCAGCAGCCCTCCCTCCTCACTCAGGGTGGGTGCTGCTGCATTGATTTCACCTGTGAAAAATAAAATGATAAAAAATATCAATAGTTTGATATTGCTGGTAGAGGACTATAATCCTCTTCATCTCCTTCTCTTTTGGATGTAAAGAGTCAAACCATGGTTTCCCTGAAACAGGATGTATCTTTGCCTGTGTTGTCGTAGATATGAAAGCAGGGTGAAAGATGGAAAAACACCATATTCAAAAATTCTGTTTCCTGGCTTCCAGGTCTTTGGCTTGATATTGGTGAGAGGTTTGTTAGCTGGGATAGGAATTGATATGTAGGTGGCTTTGTCCACATAAATTGAAATAAATTTAGTTCCCTAGAGGGTTAGGCAGATTCAGGCTAGTTCTTACAGAGTTAAACAAAATCTTTTGAAGATTAAGACATAAATATTTGCTTTTGAATCAGTACATAAAAATGCTACCAGTTCCTGCTTTTCCTATCATTGATCTGTCCCCCTGGATCACTTCAATTTTAATGCTCTTATTAACCAAGTTTAAAAATTTCCCATAATTGACTTCAAGGTAACAGTTTGTATGGAAAGATTATATTAAACACAGCTTTTCAAATTTGGCTATAGCTTCCCATACACTGTGATTAAGAATGTCCTTATTTAGTCTATTGTCATGGAAACACAGGAAATACAAAGAAATTTGTGGAACTCCAAAATATTCATGTAATTTTTACAAAACAGCAATAGCATATGAAGCAACAGGCATGAAGAAAACTCAGAAGAGTTTTTTAAAATATTTTTTTTAATTTAACTTCATGGATAGAACAGTTAAAAATTTCAATAAAGCCAGCAATTTATTAATAGTAATAATCAAGTTACCTGGGGGAATAATCTGAAATTAGAATGTACAGTTTGCTATCAGTATCCACAGCAGTAAATGTTATCAAATTAACCTTTTCACTTTAGCACTGGAATAATAAATCTAATTAACAGCTTTTAACAAAATAAATAGTTCTCTTTGAAAGTAGATTTTTTAAAACAGGGTGACTCCTAACTGTTCTCTTCTTAGCTGTCCAGAGCCTGTTCTCAGAATTTTCAAAGCATTACCCTTTTCCTATCACCATAGAACCACCAACACTGCAATTTATTAACAGGTTAACCAAATCCCTTCACTAGTAAGCAAAAAACCTTCAAGCTGTTGTTTGTGTCCATCAGTGGATGGCATTCAGGTCCATTTTCATCTTTCTTTCTTTCCCAGTGCTGTTTTAGTTCTCCCTGAAGAGAGCAAAAAACATGTACGTGTGATGGCAAGGGTGTAGGTTATTCTGAATGGGATAACACAATTCCCACATATTAATATCCTGATCTTCATGAGAACCATCATTAAAGACTTGAGACACGTTTGCTTCTCTCTTGCTGGGTCATCTTGCTCTTGTCACATAATCACAGAATCACAAAATAAGCTGGTTTGGAAGGGACTCAGCAGGGTCATTGAGTCCAGCTCCTGGCCCTGCACAGGACATTCCAGGAGTCTCACCAGGTGCCTGAGAGCGTTGTCCAAAGGCTTCTTGAACTCTGTCAGGCTTGGTGCTGTGACCACTTCCCTGGGCAGCCTGGTCCAGTGCCCAACCACTCTCATCACCCTCCTTTCTCTAATACCCAAACTAAACCTTCCCTGACACAATTTCAGGCCACTCCCTCGGATCCTGTCAGAGGTCACTGCAAAGAGAGCAGTGCCATGCACCTTCACTCCAGCTCTGAATTACAGCTGGAAGGCAAGGTGCCAGCCTGCACGGGGCAGGCTGGAGCAGTCAGGGAGGAGCCAGGAAATGTGGCTGTTTCCTACACTGCAACTTCCTGGAAGGAAAGTTTCCCAGGAAACTTTTCCTATATCTATGTGTGACCCTGACGCAGTGAGCATCTTCCATCTTCTTGACATGTGGATACTTTGCCGGTGCTTTAAGTAGCATATTGTAGATTTTCTTTTGAAAGAAATTGGTGTTAATTTAATTCTTTGTGAAGGGACTTAGATAACTTGTTACTGAATGGCACTAGACTTTGGCCTTTAAACTACCTTCCAGGGTTTTTTTCCTCAGTAAAAACCTGTAGAAACATGTAATGAATTAAATTGTATAGAAACTGTAGTAATTATAAAAAATTCATGCCTTTGTCTCTTTCCTACTCTCTTTTTTTTTTTTTTTTCCTATAAATATTACCCTTGAGAGCTATCATTTGTGAGGACTCTCTTGGTTTTTTTCATATATAATGTAAATTTTTTCTACAAATATTTCTGATCAAGCAGAGTATTGGCATTCAAAGTTAAAGACATTTGAATGATAATAGATGTCACACTGAAGTCTTTTGTTCCCCAGTTATGTAAGGTGTATAGTTTTAGAATCTGAACTGTATTGCTAAGTAGTTCTCCATTTCAAACATGCTTCTCTAAATGCTCCTTAGTAGTCTTATAACTTTTAGATTCAACAAAACTGTTTGACAGAATATTTAAAGGAAGCTAAACAAAAGGGATTCCAAAGTATCAGCCTGTAACCTCAGACATGGGTGTATAGTCTGAGAAACCTATTGCTGACTTGAAAGCATGTCATGGAGAAACAGAATCTTCAGTATAAATGGTGGCTTACAATCCTTATCTTTAGGCAGACACTGCTGATGTCCTTCACCAGTGTCTTCCATCAATATAATTCAAGCCATAATGTTACAAGGTACGGAGAACTAATCTAAATGTCTTTCATTTCTATCTGAAACTTACATTTACTTACATTTTAGTGTTATATATTAAAAACACCCAAAAAACAATGTAGATTAAACTTAAAAAAAAAAAAAAATCAGCAGGTAAGTTAAGCTATGAAATTTTAAGAAGTCTTAACCACCTGTCCAATCCCACTTCAGCCCATTTAGTACACCATGTGATAATCAAGCTGTAATTAGATGCTCACTTGATTTTTTTTCAGAGAATGCTTCCTTGGCACATCCCACTGGATGTACTCTTCATGCTCTTCACTACTTTGTTTTTTCCTCTTTGGTTGATGGAGTAACTCTATCATAATGCCAGACTTTCTCTGTCATATGCTCTTTATCCACAGTTAGTAAAGTGTACATACTTTTCCCATAGAAAATTTTGAAATATCTGAGAGTTTCACAGGTACATATTAATTTATTTTCACAGTAGAATATTTAAAATAGGGAGAAATATTCAAATTTTTTAGAAGTGAAGAATTAAAATACCCAAATGAGAAGGTGAAAATTACATGCTCAGTTTTGACACAACCTATATGCTTTAGATATTTTACCAGGTCCTACAGTTTTCCTACTAATTAAACTGTAAATGATAAGCCATTATGCAAATCAGTTGCAAAAAATCTCAGGCCGGTCACCAAGTGAAAACCAGTGAAAATATTCTGGTCATGCTTTGTTTCACAAATTTGGCTAACCCACAAAAGTGAAGAGCTCTCCTTTCTTTTCCCATAACCCTCAGCTCAGTCCTTGCTTGCCTTCCAACTTCTGTAACATTAACAGCACATGAGAGGTCTTCATTAGATGGGTCCATGGAAGTTGGCTCCTTGAGCAAGTTCCTCTGTACTGAACGGGGCCAGGCTGTGGAAATGTACCCTTCGATCACGCCTACGGCTGCCAAATCCATTCACAGTGCCTGGTAATCTACTTTAAAAAGATCAGTTCAAGGCAAATATGGACAATTTCCAGGAGGGAGAATGTTTGAGCAAATGAAATAAATTTGGTTTCATTCTCTGCATCACTGAAAATGGTTTGTGTCAGTGGGGCAAAGTGAATTGTACCCACTGGTGGCCAGACATGATCCATTGTGAGGGCAGTGTGAGTATAAGGGGTGTTACCAAGCCCACCTCTAATTAACAGAACTACAGGGCATTATTTCAGTGGTGATGGCAATGATTGTGATTCCTCAAAGTGGAACTGAAGCAAATCAATCTGAGCCCATTAGACCCAATCCAATTAAAAAGGAGATAATCTGTTTTATGAGAGAGAAACATGGCCTACAAAGAAGACATGACGATAACTAAAAGAAAGGGAAGAATTATGATTAATTCAGCTTTCATTTTGCATAGTTGCTCTGATAATTTCTTCAGGGTATTTAATAGCTCATATTTACATACAATCAAAATTGATGAAGCTTATCAGTAACATCACTTGTATCAACAGTGTCAATCTAAGGAAAAAGTCCAGGTAATAAATACTTATTTTTTACCTCAGTCTTGTAATTCAGCTTGCCTTTCACATTCCAACTATTCACAACTATAATCTAGAGGTTATCCTAAATAGCTAAATTTGGAATAGATTAGCTATTTAATTCATAAAAACCAAAGTAGATATTTATCACGTCTTGATTTTTTATCACTTGATATAATGTTCTTCTAGACCAGCTTTGCTTTGAAAGCTGGAAACACTGGATGATTTAGAGGTAAGTACATAGCTGCAAAGTGACTACAAGCTACTACCAGCTGTAATTAAAAACATATCCCATTATTATTGAATCTATTCTGCGATCTCATGAAACATATGAGCTTGGAGTATCTGCAGCAGGAGAAAAGGATCATTAAATATTATGTCACCAAGTCTTCCAGTTCAGATCTGTCTCAAGAGACTTTGAATAGTTCTGCTAGAGTTTATTGGAACCAAGAAATGTCAAAAAGATTATTCAAAGTACAACAGTGAATTGCTTGAGTATGCAGATTTCCAGAGAGCAGGCTTTTTGCTCTTGGCACTGACAGTTCTAGTACAGACTGGAGAGTGAATGTCATAAACTAATGTTCCTCAGCAGAAAACTTGAAAATGGACCAATATTCACTCTCTTTGAAGCCTATCTGGCATGAATAAACCAGCAGTAGGGATTCACCTTACACCTCCACTTGGTTAGATCCTCTGGGCTACCACTGCAGTCAGGAGAGAGCAATAAAGCCCCTAAAGCATAGGCCAGCTGATCCTAAGAGAACAGACAAAATGAATCAGAGCTTCTTCCTCCTTACTGTTTATAGAGGAATAAGTGGGTGACTTAACTGCAGACACCTGAAATGAGGTGAGATGAAACCCCTGCCCCACCACACAGGGCAGGATACTCGATTTTCAGGTTTTTTGGCGCACATTTTGATTGCATCTGCATATCTTTACTAACATTTCTCTCTATACTTCTCTTGTCTTTTGTATAGGATAGGGGATAATAGTTCTTCACCTTTGGAGTGAAAGGTAAGGCTTAATTGTGTGCTATCCAAATATCATTATTCACTGGACGATATCCTGGATGAATGGGTTGAAAGAGAAAGACAGACAGATGCATATATGAGATTAATTTTTTGTTAAATTCTTTGAGCTCTTTTGATGTATAAGGCTATGTGTCTTCAGTATATAACTGTTTTAGTATTTTACCTGAACCAGTTAATTCATCCATAGTTTAGAGGATTTTAAGAATAGCCCAGGTTCCTGACAGATAAATGTCCCATTTTGCAGCTAAAAAAGGAACTGAACTAGATTTATGACTGTAAATACCTTTTCTCTTTTAAGGAGAAAATTGATAGACACCTCTCCATGAGATTCCCTATAGATATGGTGACTATCTTAATGACTATTCCATATCAAGCCCACTCTGCTAAAGAGCTGCTAAATTAAAAGGCTGCTGTTTGAAGCAAAAGCTACAAACTGAATTTCAAACACCTAATAAGATACTGAAAATTACCTCTAGCTTTCAAATGTCACATACTGTAAAAATACAAATTAGACTGTAAAATTCAGCCTAGCCGTAATTAACACTATGATGTGTTCAAATAATCAAACATTATCCTCAGAGGAGTCTATAGAAGGAGATTATTATGAGCTGTAGTTCACTAATCATTATACGACAACTATTTTTATGTCATTGATCTAGACTGCCTTGTCTATTTTGTCAGTGTCACTTGGCATCTTTTAAAAAAGGTGATATTTTCCCCCACACAGAGACAGCTCGTCCTACAACTCCAATTGATGTCAACCCTTGCTCACAGTTATCATGTGCACACAGCCAGGCTTCATTTTAAATCAGAGAAGCAGGGATAAATAAAACTGGATAGCTTTCAATTCTAATCACATCCTGTTATACCTCGTATCAGCCAAAAAGTTTTCATGAAATGATGGGAGTTTTTTCTGTGTAAGTTAAAAAGTAAGTTTAAGATTTTCAAATTTTCTAAAAAATAGTCTCTTAGATCTCTTATCTGTTTTGAAGAACAAGTTCTTCTTTTCTTGGAGGATGAAAAAGCCTGAAGGATTTTTTTGTTTTTAATAACAGAAAAGGAATTATTTCAGGAAGAGAAAAAATCAGATGTATTTTGGAAAAATAGAAAATGAGACAGCCACTGTATTTTGTATTATTAGATAGTCAGCACATATTCCTAAATTTCCCAAAGCATAGTAATTGAATTTCACAGCTCCACTCCTGATCTTTACACTTGCAAAATTTTCTCCAATCCATAAAGCATGACACAGATGTAAACTCAAAGGAGCTGAAGGGTTCAAGCTTCTTGTATATCCCTCTTTAGTACTGAGTATCTGTGTAAAAAAAAAGTGAAGCTTCTGCAATTTAACCTTTTTTAAATGTGTTTCTCCATTGCATATCTCCAAGCACAGGAGTATGAAAGAGAATAAAAATTCTTACCTACCCTCTATGCGTGGTTTAGCCTAATCCTTGAAAATAAAAATAAAAAACCATGAATAAGAACTGGGGCTAGCCAAGTGTGTAATATGCTGCACTAACAACACTCACTAGACAGTAAATCACCTATGACTTAGCTTCCAGAGCACACAGACTATTAAGGAAAAAATTTACACCATGTGATATCCTTATGCAATATCATGCAGTGATAGTCAACTCTAACCTTACCTTGGAACTCAAAGAGAACTGCTCCAGAATTATTTATAAGGTTAGGCAGAGTGGCACTTGTCTTGTTAAAAGTATTTCTGTTGATTTTACTAGAGTCAAAGGAGAGCATGCAAAAACATCATTGGAGAGGATGTTCTTAAAAACTGTAAGTTTAGCAGCACTTCTCTGAGAACTTCAAACAGATTGTGTCTGGTTAGAAGAAAAAAGTACTCTAAGGTTCAACTCTTTAAAAAATACATAGTATGTGTCTATATCAAGAGTATGTAGGACGTCTGGATTGGGTTCCTACCTCTGCCTTGAATCTCTGCTCAGTGTTGGCAACATTGTTCAGTCTCTGTAATTCAGTTCCATGTCTATAAAGGAGATGGAATTAATTTTTCTTTCTACTGTTTTTTAATTTCTTTACTTTAGGAAATGGGCTGTCTTTTCCCTATTACATTGAAAGTGTAGTCACAGAAGCAGTGAAAATATCATTAGTAAATAAAATCCAGGGTCTGATATTTTGATAACCTTGCTAATCATCAAATATTTGAGATAGAACACTTGTAACTTCAAAATGGCCATAAAAGAAGTGAAGAATGGCAGTAAATAGCCTATCCTGTAAATACTGAAGTACATTTAATGTAACTTCATTATGACAATAGCTAAGTGTTTTCATAATTGGGAATTAAAAATACTGGGGACTAAAATTGTGAAACTCCCCTAGAGTATTTCAAAATAATGTGCCACATGTCAGAAATATAAGTCTCTACAAAGATTTTTGCTCCTGTTTCTGCATCTATCCTTCCTCTTAGTAGTTTGTCTCATTTTTTAAGGAGCAAATTAGTTTTAAGGGCAAGAGAAAAACGACATCGGCCAAGCCCCTGAAGGAAAAAGCAACTCCTTGGGCTGTAGAAAGGGCGATATGCTTTTAGTGCTTTTAGCAACCTGCACACTGGTGAGGAGAAGGATTTTGGCACGGAAGGGCAGAAGCAGACAGAAAGCTGGCTCTGGCAGGGGTTTTTGCTATGCCTGCAGTCCACGCTGACGTGGCGTGAGTGTCTGGCGGGTGCTCCGGGCCCAGGGACGGCGCTGCCGCGGCTGCTGCGGCATCGCAACGCTCTGTGAAGGAGCGGGGGCTTGGCTTGGCCAGGCCCAGCTGGGAAGGTTGAGCTGCACCTTCTGGGCAGGAAAAAAGAAGAATCTGTTGAGTAGCAGAGAGAAGTTATCAGAAGTGGCAACTTTTAAAGTGCTGTTAAAAAAAACCCCAAAAAGACATTTGCTTTTTTTTGAGGAACATTTTTATCAGGGAGTTTTTGAGCCTGGACCACTTCTGGAAACTGGTGGAGAACATTCCATCATGAGGAATGGAAAAGAAGACAAAACATAGGGTGCTGTAATTTCTTTTTGCCCTAATTTAAATTAAAATACCTGGTAGTGAAGATTTCTGTTCACTGAATATTTCACACAAACATTTGGCGCATTGTACAGCAGCACAGTTAAACTCCAGAAGTTGAGTTTTGCAATCTGCCATCAGAGATTCTTTCAGGAAAGAACAAATTTCCTGTCTCTTAATTATTTTCATGTTTTTATTGATATTTTCATTGATATTCAATGATAATTATTTTCCTTGTCTCAAGTTCTGTTCAATGATAGTTTCTGGTTTTGGTTTGTCAAAAAAGTTATCCTTTTGTATGAACTACGGCACATGATTATGAAACAGTTTGCCTTTTTATCTTCATTTCTATCTTTCTTTCTGGGCTATTTTAGACATAAAGACATTTTTGAATCTCTTACATTTTAACATTTATTATAAAATGAGCCCACTTGGCACCTTGCATCCTTTAGAAGGCCTTTGCTCCAGAAAGAATTAATATACTTTTTTATTAGCTTAGATTTTTTGAACTTTCACATACGTATTGTAGATATCACATTTGAATTAAAGGTTTATAGAATGATCACTCATTTTGCAGTTTATAAGATGGCATATTACAGCTGGTGAATGCAGAAGTAGCATAATCCATTTTGAATTCTTTTTCTCTCGGGATTCTCATTTTTTCTCCTCTTACAAGTAATTAGCTAAATTTCCATAAGTGCTGTTGGGTCAGTTTATGGTCATGGAGTTATTCAGTGCCTGCACTGTATCTATCTTCCCTTATTTTTGTGCCAGGAGTTGCCTCACCAGTTTAGCCATTCATTCAAGTTTACTTTAATTTTCCCTCAGCAAACAGCAAATTTATATCAGCTGACAGTGACATTTTCTACTGGTACTCTATAGCCACAACATTCCACAGCACACTTGTGTGGAAAACCTTGCCTTTATGTGTAATCATTACCAGATATCTGTTTGATTATCCTCAGAGTGAATATTGGCCAGTTAGTGATTTCCATTGCAAAATGTTGTAACTGTTCACCTACAGAAGTGGTTGTCTCCTGAATTTTCCCTGTTTTTCTTAGTGTCTCAATCTTACTGTCATACTGTAAATCTAGAAATATTTTCTGAAAAAAAAAACAAAATCACTGAAAGATTTGGACATTTTAAGTAATCATCTTAGCACAAAGTTCTGAGCATCTACTACTCTTTAATATTTTTACAACAATACGTCCTCATGATAATGTAAAAAAGAGTTATACTATCTTTGGAACAGGAAATATGCATAGAAAATTTACCCGAAATCAGACGTAAGTTCTACTTTACCTAGATTTCCATTAAGAATAATGGGCTGGAGTGAGTTTACCTTAGCTGGATTCCAGGCACCCACCAAAGCCTATCACTCCCCTCTACAGCTGGACAGGGGAGAGAAAATACAATGAAGATTTCATGAGTTGAGATGAGGACCAGGAGAGATCATTCATGAAATACTGTCACGGGAAAAAATGGCTAGAATTAGGGATATTAATTGAATTTATTACTAGCAAAATCAGAGCAGGATAATGAAAAGTAAAATAACACCTTAAATACACCTATTCTCCCCTGCCCCTCATTTCCAGCTCTACGTCCTCCCCCAGTGCCTCAGGGAGATGAGGAGTGGGGGCTATGCTCAGTTCATCACGTGTTATTTCTGCTGCTGTTCAGGGAGAGGGGCCCTTCCCCTGCTCCAGTGTGGGTCCCCCACAGGGTCACANCCAGCTCTACGTCCTCCCCCAGTGCCTCAGGGAGATGAGGAGTGGGGGCTATGCTCAGTTCATCACGTGTTATTTCTGCTGCTGTTCAGGGAGAGGGGCCCTTCCCCTGCTCCAGTGTGGGTCCCCAACAGGGTCACAGGTCCTACCAGAATACCTGCTCCAGCATGGGCTCCCCTCTCCATGGGTCTGCAGGTCCTTTCCTTGCTTCCATACACTGCCAGGAGCCTGCTCCAGCCTCACAGCCTCCTCTCAGGCATCCACCCCTTCGGGCACTGGTCTCCTCCAGGGATGCAGGTGCATCTCTGCTCCCCTGGGGACCTCCACGGGCTGCAGGGGCACAGCTGCCTCACTGTGGCTGCACCACAGGCTGCAGGGCAACCTCAGCTCTGGCATCTGCAGCAGCTCCAGCCCCTCATTCTCCACTGACCTTGGTGTCTACAGGGTCGTTCCTCTTACATATTCTCACCCCACTCTTCTCTGGACATAGTTACTTCTGTGACTTTTTTCCTTCTTGAATCTGTTATTGTAGAGGTGATTGGCCCAGCCTTGGCCAGCTGTCTTGGACCTGGCTGGGATTGACTCTGGCAGAAGCTTCTCAAAGATGCCACCCCTGTAGCCCCCATGCTAGATAAACCTGGGCATACAAACCCAAAAATAGGGCCATAAACGTCTGGCAAGAAGTGCCTGTATTTAGATACCTACATTTATGTGTCTACATGTTAGCTAGGGCAGCAAAGAGCCACAGTCCAACCCACCTGCAGAGTCTGTCTTAGCCAGCATCACAAAAAAATGGAATCAGCCAGTGCTATATGACCTCAGAGGAGACTGGATCGTGCAGAATGCCCTTCTTAAGCCAGTTGTTACCATTGCCACTGCTCCTGAGAAAAGGCAATACCTGAGCAGACTCCCAGGTTTTTGTCTTAGTTTCATCATTTGCTTTGGCCGTATCCATTCCTGCTCATATTGTAGTTATTGGGAAGCTAAGGTCAATCTTTCACCATTTCTGAGATGTCTTGAATTAGCAGGACTCTAGTAATTACATGGACTCTAATAATTGCATATTATAATTGCATTTTGCAGAAAATTCCAGACTTGTGCCTGGAAATTTTTTTTGAACCTGTGAAAAAAGCAGCACTAGCTGAAGTGCTGCATTTAGAGCAAGGTGACTTCTTTACTTGGCATCAGCTCTAAATCAGCTGTTTTTTTAACTAGCTGATTCTCAAGATCTGCTTCTCTTTCCTCTATCATGTTGGAGACCAAATCTCCCTTGCGCCATTCCTCTCCAGTGAGAAAAGTTGTATTTGTTCTGAGTCTGCAGTGGATTAAAATAAAAACTTTCTGAAGTTTTCATGTCACTGTTCAGGTTGTTCCAAACATTAAATGAATTATAAAACATTTTCCATATATATTTTATGGACCATATATTAAGCCAAAACTGATGGGCTGGAAGAAACAGGGAAAAAATCCTGAGAAAGAGAGGCAGAAAATGTGTCTGTACTTTGAGACCAAGTTAATAATTTACTTGGAAGAAAAACTTGAGATGAGTGCTTTTGGATGCTTCCAATGCTTCTTAAAATCATTAAATTGTATTGTCTGCTATAATTTTTATTGCATGGTTACAGCTTACTCGAATTTCTAATATGTATTCTGCTAAACCTCTTCATCATGCCTATCCTAGTCCAGCTTCCAAAGCAATATAGTAGAGTCTGAGAGTTCATAAGCTTCTCATATATCCCTTAAATCTGCAATCTCCAAAAGCTAGTAATTTTCCTTGCTGTGCATACACTGAAAATCTTATTTTTCTTTGTGTTCAAACACAAATTCTATGCTCCATGCAGGGACTTTTTGTAAAAGGATGAAGAAAATTGTTAGATTTTCTACTGGTTTAAACTCAGTGTAGCTCATTTGAAACTAGGATGATACTGATTTATCTCAGTTGAGGGTATGGCTTTATATAACATAACATTCTAGAAAATATATCTGAGCAAAGTAGCAGTGAAGTAATATCATTGAGCATGAAGAAGTAGCAATGAAGAAATATCAGGGGACATTTATTTTAAAGCACAATTCAATGTATGCATCAATATTTAGTAAAAAGTACATGATTCTAGTACATGTACTTTATTTTTATATCCTGTACTAATCTGTAATCCCTAGCCATTGCAAACTTCAGATAATTAGTGTCTTTGAAGCATTTTCAAGACCTTTTGAGTGACTGGTGCTGCGTAGATACACCTAATTGTTTTGTCTTATTTTTTTTTAAATGCTTTTTTCCTCCGGGTGTGTAGAAATTCCCTTTGGTCATTTGCCATGGAAGCCATGCAGCTCATGGCAAGGCTGCATGAACAATGTAATGCAGAAGTGGGAGACTGGACTGGCAGACACAAAGAAACACTCAGCCTCTAAAGATGTAATGAAACAGGTGGCATCTTTTTGACAAATTTTGAATTAGACTTTCAGAAATTTTCTTTTTGTTGGCCAATGCTCATCCTTTTCCTCCACTTAAGTTTTGAAGCAAATCACAGCTCTGTAGACAGACATTTGAAAACAGTTTTCTTTTGCCTTTTCAACTCTGTGTCTTTCTTCAGAGTAATGAAACTCACAGTGAAGACAGGTTCAAATTTCCAAAGAAAGCTAATATTTGTATTTTCATAGTTTAATTTATTTATTAATGTTATACTTATTTTGCTGTGCTGCATTTGAGGGTGAGAGTTGCAAGGAAAGGTATGAGTAGATGAAGGGTATAACATCCAGATTTATCTGTAAGAATTTTTCAAAGTGCTGGCAAGTAGAGTTGAAATGAAATCCAAGTGGAGTATAGAAAAGATATTCAACCAGTGAATATTCTAACTATGTCACAGTTTTTCTATGAAAAGGATTTTTTTAGTGAGCTTTTAGACATTAAGAATGTGAATGGAATTCATGAACACACACACACACACACACATATATATATATATATGAGATTTAATCTTTGAAATAAAAGACTTTGCAGACTGCTTTAGACAAATATCCATCATGAAGAGCTTTGACAGAGCTAATTTGAGGTTGGATCACGGATATGGATTAGCCTGCCTCATGAGGTCTATTCCAGCTGTGTTTTCTGTTGTTTTATATCTTGGGCTAGTGAAGACTGGTAAAACCCCTTAAATTTCTATACTGAATTAAGTGATGGTAGGATTGAGAGTAAATAATTGCCTTAAATTCTGGATTTCTACTTCTTACATTCCTGCAATGTAAAGACTACTTTTGGGTTATCAGAAGTATTAAATTTTTGGACTTTACTTTTTTATAGAATTATAATGGAATGAAAATCATGATTCTGAGTTCTGAATAAACTCCATAGTAGCATTCAGTTGTTCTGTTTCTCGTTAGCAGACAGAAAATTGCACCTGTAAATGTAAAAATTCACTGATGTATCTGACTTCTGCTGGGGTCATAAAGCATTGGTAAATGCTAAGCAATTTACTGACCTATTGCATTACTTTTTCAGAATATGTGGTCCACAGCTAAAGAGGAAAGTGTCAGCATTCTCATTTGAGCAACTTCTAACTACAGATTAAATACCTCATCCTTTTTTACTTTTTTTTCCCTCCTACACAACTACCTCTTTAAAAGCATAAGTGTTATTTAATGTCTGTGTTTTACTAATAATGGGTTTTGTGAAAACCAAAAATTGTCAAGGTAAAGAGTATGACCTCCTCCATTCTCTCTTTAGTCCTGTGTTGCTGCAGTGTACCTCATTTGTTACCTTACTGCACTTCACTGCAAAAGCTAATTACAGTTAAAATTAAACTCTATAGAGTGTGTCCTGCCACCTTTTAGCTGCTAGACACAAAGAGGCTGATTCCTGTGTATTCACCTCTTGTTTAGAAGATTCATGTTTATCTAATGTGAAGTCAATATTATTGTCCTGAAAAGAGTTAGAGTATTGCTAACAATCCATCAGGGAGTGCTTCTTTATAGCTCTGACGCTATGCTCTAGTGGCTCAGAAACCATTTAACAGTGCTAAGATTCTGATCTACCTTGGTGAATTAACATTCTAACCATCATTTATCTCTTCTTAAATGCTTAACAATAAAATAGTTCATCGTGTTTAACAGTCAGGTATTTTGTAAGGGGAAGGAAGGAGAGAAGGAAATACCAATGGAAGCAATGAAAAAATACAGAGAAACATGAACCAAACTCTCTAGGTCTCCCTCTATGCAGTACACACCACTATATAATGTATAACATAGGGGTCAGGAGGTCTGGGTGGGTCTGTTTCACTTAAAGTATATAAATTTATCTGTGGATGAACTGGGTAACTATGTTACCTTTATATTGGATGGAAAGAATCAGGCCTCCAGAACACGACTTATTTTATGATGAGGTGAAAGCTGCTTTAATTGATATTTTATCTCTATTATCCCTAAGAGGAACATAGGCTGATTTGCTGTGATTCTGGAATTGAAACTTTGAGGTATCTAAGTTAGGGCAGGTGAATTGAAGTGTGGATATCTATTGCTTGCTCTGGTTTTGTGATTGTGGAAAAATCACTGAATTTTCCTTCTGTAATGCATAATCTGGTTTATTATTATAATATCTTTGTATTATTCTGTCAATGACATTGATATTCTCCTCTCTAAATAATTTATGATACCGTGTATGTATGTAGTTACAAATATATATATTTGCAAAAAAAAAAACCCAAACTAAAATGTAGAGAGGGAAACAGTAACACATTGTGTATTGGAAGAAAAATTTTATATTAATACTGATATGCTTGTATGTAGAAGAAGAACTACAGAAATCAGAAATGTTTTCTGTGTTTTGTTGCACATAATAAAGCAAACTGGGGCTGAAAGTTAAAGATCTGTTTCAAAGGATGAGTTTGTGCTGCAGAGTTTCACAGAATGCAGGAGGTACCTGTGCTTAGCCCAGGAGCTGCTTTGTCCCACAGCACAGCATGGGGTCATTATGGCATGATGGGGTGGCCATGTCCTGACCCACCCTTTCCATAACTTCTGTCACCTGCTGTTGTCACCAGTCCTTTGAAGAAACATTTGAAACACAGAGATATTCCCCTAATGCTGACCAGCACAATTCTGCCTCTTTATACAAGTTCAGTTTTTCCTCAGCCACAGGTGTTGTCCATTTGTGAGGGCAGCCTGTATTAAAAACTTACTGGAGTAAAAAAATGCAGATGTTTTAAAATTAGCTCTGTGAAAATTTCTTGTTAGTTCTGTCTTTGTGATACCATTTTGTTACTATATTTTTGGGGCGCGGGTGGGGGCGAGAGGGGGGATATTGGTTGGTTGGTTTTCAAACACTTTCTTTTTCCTTGCTGTCCCAGCTCCAGTACAAGAAACACAAGAAGCAGTGAGGAAATAAGGCTTCAACTGTGATCTCATTCTCCCATTGTACCTCTTTCAGGATCATTAGAATTGCTCCTGCTTTGCAGGAGCTGGTTTTTGTGAGATTAGAGTCAGGCTTCACTGCTTTGTTTTAGACTGTCAATTTTTTAGAGATTTTAACTTTCTACTGTTTATTTTTGCTGCCTCCCCATTTGTTTATTCATCTTTCAACCTACTGTTTAAAGGATTTTACTAGAGCAGGATGAGAAAAAATTAGAATGATCACACAACCCGCTATTGTTCTGCTGAAGTACAAAGAGAAAGATTATTTTTGGTAGTGAAACAGCTGTTATGAATAGAGAGATATTTTGTCTTTTTGCTGTTAGCAATGTATTAGTTTTTCTTTTAGTAGATAATACTGTTGCATTTATTCTTTGATTTTAACAATGTCACATTCACACAACAAGGTCATTTAACCTGTGTTTGGTAGGCAAACACATAAAGCTGCAAGATAGCATGTAATGCAAACTATTTTCAAATTGGGTCCGGGAATTAGAATGACAGAATGAGTGAACTCCAGATTTGAAGAGCAAACATTTAATGTGGCATGTTCAGCATTGGCCAACTTGATTAGATTAAATGCCATATTTTCATGCAAGGTGTAAATATTGAACTACAGCTCTATGCTGTAGATCAAAGCTGTTTGCTTGGCTGAAATGATTAAATAAGGGTTAATAAATATAACCTCTGTTAAATCTTCTATAGCCAAATTTATCTCTCAACTTCACCTACCGTAGAATTAATAACTAAAGCTGGTAATTGTGAGCCAGAACATTTAGGCACAATATCTCTTGAGCAGAGTGTTTGATATTTGCTCAGAGCAAGGGTTGTAATTGACTGACAGTCACAGTAAATGAACTATTTCTCATTTGCTCGTCTGGACAGAGCAAGGGGCAAGGATGTTCTGACCATCTTGTTCTTGGTGTGCCAAAATGTGATATGACAATTACCAGTTGTGTGCATCTTCTGCTGCAAGGCATTGTGTAAAAAGGTCCAAGGCTTTGGCAGATACCCAGGTGTCTTTGACCAAGTAGAACTTGCAGAGGGAGACTCCCACCTTTTCCAGAGCAGAAGACCCAATGAAAATTAGGGTGAGAGAAAGAGGGGATGAGGATGTTCTCATCCTTCCATTTTGACTATTTGTGTCATTTAGCAGGCAATAGACATCAATAGGCAGAGAGTGACAAAGCTGAAAAATTAATGGTCAGTGTCCCTGGCAACTTTTCTACTCTGTGGCCAGCTATTTTATTGTGGTGAGTTGGACCCTCTTTGCCTTCAATACACAAGATGATATTTATGGAATTTCCATTTACTTATCAGCAGGCCTTAAAGATATCTTTCTGTCTCCATTTTAGAATTTGAAATACTAATCACACTCTGCCAATCTTGACAGAATTTATCATAAGAAAAATAATGATATTAGAATGATGGATAGACTTTATCAAGGTAGATGATAGCAAGTGCAGACTAGTGCTGGCTGAGGTAGGCAAGGATGGAGCATATACTGCATGGCAGCTCAGCCCCAGACTACAGGATAAAAGAAAGATGAATTTACAGTGCTAACCAGCCTGCCCAGTATTTTACAAAGTTTTTTCAGAATTTGCATTTCACTGCTTTGACTGGTATCTGGCACTAACAAATTTTCAGAAAAATCACATGCAAGCTAGTTCTCATCCTTGAGAAAGAGAAAAATAGAACAATCCAAGAATATTTGTTTTATCCACAAACCTTAAAAAGCCCTTTCTTAAAGAAAAAAGCCCTTTCTTAAACCAGAAAAAAACCCACAGAATATCAGACTCTTTCTGTACATGGTAGATATTCTGGCTTTACTTGTGAATGGTATTAGAACCATTAAAATGACTAATAATTATTATGATATCAGATATAAATATAAAGTATTTTATGGGAAAGAAATGTAACTGTGAGAAAAGTGAGTTCTGTCATTATAGGAAGCTTGTTATTACATCCTGCTGCTGCTTTTGACAATTTTGTAAGACAGTGTTAGGGACAGGTTGCTTTGCTCTCTCAGACTGAGTTTAGGTTATAAACCCTACACTTCAGTAGCAGAAAATAATTTACTGCATTTTAGATAGGGAAAATATACTCGATGACTTTCTTCTCCTTTCTTCATGAAACCCTATTTTGAAATACTGTCTGTGCACGTGCTGTGTGATTCAGCTATGACAAGCCTGGAAGGGAGAAAGGGAGAGATGAGATTTAATGGCTCTGCAGGAACTCAGCAGCTTGTTAAGGCAGTGATGTGCAGCACGGGCAAGAGCAGGCAGCCAGGCATGGCGCAAAGCATGCGTCGCAAAGCCAGAATTTCGATTGCAAAGATCTGGCGTTCAAGACATGACATTATTCCCAGAAAGACAAGCAATTACAACATGAAAGACCTGCAACAAAAGCTTGACTGGCTTCAGCCAGGACAGCCTGTTTGGATTTTGACCAATGAACTGATGTCCATCGGCCTGAGCCTGCACGAGGAAAGGGACAGTGATTCTGCAGGGACAGCTGGGACTGAGGTCCTGGAGCTGCGGGACTGCAAGAGGGCAAGAAGGAGCAAGTGGAAAGAACTGAGGGAGGTAAAGGAAATGCGTTCAGAGCAGTGCACACAGCAACCAAGCCATGTGGCAAAACCACTTGAGTGACAGACTGCCACCTCTGTAGTGGCAAACAGTGTTCAAGCTTAGTACTAACAGTACTTCTGATCCACCATAACTAAGCCAACAAATGTGACAAAAAGATGAGGACTGGGAAAGATTTATGTAAATATAAAAAGAGAGAGAATGGCCAAAATAATACCCAACATAACTATAGTTCCTTAGTTTTTAGGAAGTTTTTCATAAGAATTTTTTATCCTAAAAGGATGACTTCCAGAAAGGCACAGTGTTTCTTTATGCATAAGAAGGAAATATCAAAGAAATAGGAAGAGGTAATATCTTTTCTTATGATTCTTTTAAGAAAGGAGGATAATGATTGTATTTACAAAAAGATCTGTTTTCAGTGCACATAAATTCAAAGGACAGGATGGAAATTTTAGCAGTAGGGTCTGTGTTATTTTAATGGAATGCAAATGACTATTTTTAACATATGCACCTAATAATTCAGAGGGTGTTGTCTTTGATGAGGCCTCCAGGGCAATTTCATAAGAAAGGTAGAATATTTCTGTCACATAAGAGAACTTCATCTGCACTTCATTCACTGAAAAATACAAAGATGAAAAACTATCCTTCAGTCAAAGAAGGGAAGATAAAAGATTTAGATAATGGAACTAAAGCTTGTGTGTTGCCAGAGAGACGGGATTCTTCATGAAAAGGATTGTAGTTAATTCCTCCAGGCACATACAGTTCATACTTCTGGCAAGACAGCCAGATATACTGGGTGCATAAGTAAATGAAAATACAACTGGTGTGTTACAGACACACAAACAGGAGTAACTGTCATAAACACACCGTACAAATATTTAGGGTAACAGCATGATAATATTACCACATTTTTGCTACATTCTGAGAACAGTTCATGGATGTCTATCACAAAGCATTACTATAGAGGATTGGGAGTGCTGGTTGGAGAGGGCGGTGAGCCTCCAAGATAAGAATTCTCTGAGCTCCCTTGGCAAAGTGAAGTCTGGGAGCCATCAAGGCTTCACCCACCTCACCAAGAGAAGGTGCTCTTAAGCCAGCACCCTCGAGTTAGGGTCAGAGAAAAGTTCTCCCCCAGCATTCTTTGCTTTCCTATGTTAATTTTCTGTAACCCATTGGCCCTTCCCCTTTGTCCCGCCCCTGAGCCCTCAGATGATTGGCCCTGATGTTCTACCCCGCCCCCTGCCTTCCCCATATAAACCCTGCTCATGGTGACTTCCTTGGTTCTCTGGCCATGATGTACTTCATGGCAAGACTGAATAAAGATTTTCTTGTGGACAATCACATGAGAGGAACCCCTCCTTCTTCCCTCCTGCGTTGCCTGAGCTCAGAGCTGAAAACAATAGCTCTTTTAAGAGCTGAAGAGCGCCCGATGCGGAGACCAGGGCGCCCTGACCACGTGTGCCTGCCTTGACACTGGTGGATGAGAGGCTTGACGTGGTCTGGCAGTGTGCACTTGCAGTGCAGAATGCTAAACATACCCTGGGCTGCATCACAAGCAGTGTGGCCAGCAGGTGAGGGAGGGGATTCTCTTCTTTACTTGCTCTGGTGAGACCCTACGTGGAATACTGTATCCAGCTCTGGGGTCCTCAGCACAGGAAGGACCTTGTACTGTTTGAGTTAATCCAGAGCAAACCATGAAGATGATTAGAAGAATGAAGCCCCTCTCCTATGAGAGAAGGGTGAGAGAATTTGGATTTTTTAGCCTGGAGAAGAGAATGCTGTGGGGTGACCTTATTGCAGCCTTCCAGTACCTGAAGGGAGTCTGCAAGAAGTCTGGGAAAGAAGTTTTTGCAGGGGTATGTAGTGACAGGACCACAGGGAATGACCTTAAACTGAAAGACGGTAGGGTTAGATTAAACATAAAGAAGAAATTCTTTACTGTGAGGGTGGTGAGACACTGTAAGTGTTCCAGGCTGGGCTGGGTGGGGTTTGAGCAACCTGGTCTAGTGGAAGTTGTCCCTGTGTATGGTGGGGGGGTTAGAGCCAGATGGTTTTTAAGGTCCCTTCCAACCAAAACCATTCTGTGATTCTGTGACTGATTCTGTGACTGGTTCTATGAATCTATGATAATTAACACTATTTGTCTGAGTCCTTTTTCTTTTCTTGCAACAAGATATGTTCTGTATTCACTGCCTAAATTAAAAATTAATATTATGATATTGTGTTAATACAGAAATTTAACACAAGATAAGAGGATCTATGAAAATACAAGTTTCCTGAAGCCATGTGCCCTCTGTTTCCAAGAAATCGTGCAGATAAAATTCATCAGGATTAAATCTTTTGTGAATCCTAGCTTTTGACACTGCTGACACTGTTAGTAGAGCTATCTTGACCATGTGTAGCCTGACACAGGAGGATTCTACTCTAGAGTCTCCAGTTTTAGGTACTCTGAAGGATGCCACTGCCCTGCTTTCTTTACATTTTTACCTGTGACCAGTAAGAGTCTCCCTCCCCTTTAGGTATGTTTGCCTACTTTAAAAGTAGGAAGTAAAAACACATTTAATCTATCAAAGCAAAGGGTTGAGGTTTTATTTCATGGATACAATTTTTAAGCCTATATCTGACAGGCAGACCTTGTCATTAGTGCAGGGTTGCTTCAGAGCTGGAACTATGGAGCCAATTCAGTTGCTGATCCATCTTCTGTGAAGATGAGATATTCATGAACAGGTCTCTAGGTCATGGCTAGGGATACCAGAATTTTTCTGCATCTTTTCATCTATAGCAGAACCTTTTGTCTTTAAATTTCTTATTTACGGGGACATATATTACTGCGCCTTTATTAGAACTGTACATTTGTGAGACTGAAGATGAAAGATTTAGAAGGACTGTGTATGTTTGGGGTTTTTTTTTATAAAACGTCTTTGATGTATGGATTCTTCTTTTGAAGTTTCCTTTCTGTCTGTGCAGCAAACTGAACTGCAGAGCAGCCTCACTCTGCTGCCTTCCAAGAGGGTGTGATGTGCTCTACCACATTTTCTCATAGCTTAATTCTACCTTAGAATTATAATAAGTAGCAACTCTACAGCATCGACTCAGCCACTTGTTATTTAATCTCTGCAGAAGGCAGGGCTGGAATATGAGAAAGCAAATGACAAACTTGACATTTAGAATGATTTTTCCAAATCAGATTACTTGTTTGCCCTTTGCCAGCTTGGAGCATTCTGGCTGTCACAGGCCAGCTGGAGAGATAAGCAAATCCTTCACTTCTAATTAAAAAAAGAAAAAAAAAAAGACACTGATAACAGATAGTATCATATTTTATTATTAAATTAAAAGAAACAGCACAATAGTGCATCTATTCCATATTGTTACTCCCTTCATGCTGTATATGACATTTACCTTCAAGAGAAAGAAAAAGTTGATAAAAAATCTATGTTGCATATTTAATGGACAAAAGAAAAACTTACTAAGTAGTGACTTTTGAGGTTTATTATAAAAATGTCATATAATAATATAAATGTAAATAGGAAATTTTTAACTAGCAGTGAATTCTCAGAGACTTGTTTTTCACCTTGTTCAAATTTTATCAATGATTTAGGAGGAAGCATGAAAACAGTTCACATAAACAAGTATATAACAAATATATAACAAAATGTAAACAAATGAGGACAAAACTCATGCTGATATGCCCATGGTACAGGGAGATTTGGCATTGGGAAGAGTAACTTAGAAAAGAATTGTGAATCATTCATTCTGCCTAATTGCTGGGTATTAAAGAGATTGGTGCTCTCCTGAGGTTGCTTCTAGCTTTGTTTATCTTTGATTCTACAGAAATGCATGATTAAACAGAAAAAGCTCCCAGATCAACAGTGTAGCTGCAAAGAACTAATATGCTCTTCAAATAACTTAATAGGAAAAAACCTTACTACAATACGTTGTTATTGTAATAGTGTTTCGATATAAACAAAACAAACGGTGTATTGATAACTTGGAGGGGTTTTCAAGAAGGAGCATGAAAATGTAGCACAGTATTGGAAGATGTGCTCTAAAAAATGAAGAGCAGTCAAAATGTGCATGTCTAAAGGTTATACATTCATGGGCTTGGTGATAGTGCCATTTCACAGCGCCCCTTTTCCCCACCTCTTGATTCCAAGCCCCATTGAGATATTGAAAAACATGTTTGTGCAACTATGCAAAGAACTAGAGCAGAAGAACACTGGCCTAGCAAATGCATATTCCTGTTTCCAGGAAGAGAAGATTCCAGAATAAGCAGATGAGGAGTGAAGAGACCTCCCGTAACTGCTGTTGTTTCCAAAAGTACAGCCTCACCTCCAAGACAGTCAAAATTCTGTTTGATTTTCTGTTTGAGGAAGACTTATGCTTTTAAGAAAAAGAAAAATCATGGACCTGAGTTTAATGTCAGGGAAAAAGGGCAGCCTGGATCCACTTTGAGAGATAGGACATATCCTGTCATGCTGACGTATAGAATCCCAGAATCACAGACCATTCTGAGGTGAAAGGGACCCCCAAGGATCATCAAGTCCACCTCTTAAGTGAGTGGCCTGTACAGGGATCACAACCTTGTTGCTACTGGCACCATGCTGTAACCAGCTGGGCTGATCTCAGGGTAGTGTTGTGACACAGAGTGTCATCCTGATGACACTGCAGCGGGAAGAGCTGTTGACTCCCTTGAGGGCAGAGAGGTCTGGCAGAGAGAGACCTTGGGAAATCAGAGATGGACAATCACCAACCATGGGCAAGTGCTGGGTTCTGCACCTGGCATGGAGCAACCCTGGCCATGTGTATAAACCAGGGCATGAAAACAGCAACACAGAAAGGGACCTGGGCGTCCTGGTTGATGGCAAGTTGAACATGAGCCAGCAGTGCCCTGGCTGCCAGGAGGGCCAACCCTGTCCTGGGGCCACCAGGCCCAGCATCACCAGCTGGGCAAGGGGGGGATTATCTCGCTCTGCTCTGCACTGGGATGACCTCACCTCAAGTGCTCGGGGCAGTTTGGGCACCTCATTACAAAAAAAGATATCAGGCTATTAGAGAGTGCCCAAAGGAGAGCAAAGATGGTGAAGGGCCTTGAGGGGAAGCCACAGGAGGAACGGCTGAGGTCACTTGGTCTGTTCAGCCTGAAAAGGAGGAGACTGAGAGGGGATATTGTAGCAGCATGGTGGAATGGATGATGCTTTGCTGCTACCCTCCCCGAAAGCGCCTTCTGAGAAAAGCTGCTTGGGCTGGCACAGACAGGCAGTAAATCCACAGTCACACACCACGCTAGCTCAGCGAAGAGCGACGGGAAGGGTCTCTGTATAGAGCTCAGCAGGGTTTGCCGGGGGACCACGCCGACGGGTTCGGGGCAAAGACGAGGGGACAGGGCAGTGTCTCGGGTTAACTATGGGTCAGGAGGCCAATAGTCTGTGGGCACAGGGGCAGTACAAGGGCAGGGCAAAGGGCAATGACCTATAGGGAATTTTCAAGGTAAAGGGCAATGACCTATAGGGTAAGGGTAGGGTAAAGGGCAGTGACCTATGGAGAAAGAGAAGATTAACATAGTGCTGCAAGGGACTATGGGAGAAGTCCCTTTTTCTCACCCCAAGCTGTTCTCTAAGGCTGTGGCAGATTTTTCCAGGGCATTACCCTAGAAGTTCCCCTACTAGGCTCAAGAGCCTCCACAGGATATCATTGTGGTTTTCAGCATCCTCAGAGTGGGAGTGGAGGGGCAGGTACTGATCTCTGTGTTCCTGTGATCAGTAACAGGACTCAAGAAAATGGCATGAAGGAATCAGGAGAAGTTCAGGATGGATATCAGGAAAAGGTTCTTCACCAAGGGGGTGGTTGGGCACTGGAACAGGCTGCCCAGGGAAGACATCACAGTGCCAAGCCTGTCTGGGTTCAAAAAGCATTTGGAAAATTCTCTCAGGCACATGGTGAAATTCTTGGGTTGTCCTGCACAGGGCCAGGAGTTGGACTCAATGATTCTGATGGGTCCCTTCCAATTTGGCATATTCTACAAATACACACCAGGAGTCTCTTAGATCAGAAGAAACAGGTTTGAAAAGCAAAGAAAGGGGATGGGTGAATGCTGCTGCTATTGGGAGCACAATTTTGTATATGGTCCAACCCATTGGCTGTCACACAGGATGATATTAACTACATCACCCTATACAGCTCCCTTATGATGGGCAGCAGAGGGGCACTGCTGATCTCTCTGGTGACCAGCAATAGGACTTCAGGAAATGAAATGAAACTGCATCAGATTGTACATTAGGGAGAGATTTTCAACTGATGCAGTGGCTGGTCACTGGAACAGGGTCTGCGGGGAAATGGTCACAGGCACAAGCCAGTCAGAGTTCAAGGAAAGTGTGGATGATGCTCTTAGTGATACAGCTTAGTGTTGGACACTCCTGCAAGGGGAGGGAGTTGCACTGTGTGACCCTTACAGGTTCCTTTCATTGTGAGATTTGCTGTGATTCTGCAATTTGTGCTGTTTTCAAATATAAATATTTGAATGAGGATGGGAGGTAGAAGGTTCAGGAGGTACCCAGAACAGCAGAACAACTTTTTAAGATACAAGAGGTTGAAAGCAGCTGCAAATACCTCTTTATGACTATTTTTCAAAGAGAATTTGCTACAGAGTTCTGTTATCCAGCTTTGTATCTAAACACTTTCTCCACCAAGTATTACATACAAGAAAACAGCAACTATGGAAGCTGGTTAATAAGCAGAGTGTGAGGTCCCTCAGGCACCTGGACCTGTGGATGCTCTATGAGGGCTGAGTAGAGGACTCCCTAGAGAAGAGCATTTTATTCTACCATCCTGCTCTTATGACGTTACACAGAGGAAAAGCAATCTTGGCTTGTTGTTGGAGCTGTTGAGCTTTGCTGTCTTCTCAGCCAGCCCTAACTGCTGCTCAGTTGATTTGCATCCTTCCCATTTCTTATGTTAAGGACAGGGATGAATTAATTAAATCTTACAAATCCATACATTTTAGGACAGGGGAGGAAAAATGGAAGAGGAAAGGAAACAACAGTCTCATTGCATGCTCTGTGGTATAGTTTTGTATAGTAATTTCCTCTCTACCTCTTTCCCCACTTCTTTAAAACACATGGTAAGGGCCATCATCACGCATGGAAAACCACTTAGATGGTATATTTGGTACAGCATTCTAGCACACTGCTGTACAGTAACACAGAATTTCTAAATTGCAGCATTATGAATTGTGCTCTGAAGCTTATCATGGATTGATTTCATTTGTTATTTTTCCAAGATTCTCTTCTATAAGAAATAGAATCTTAGAAGCATTACCTGTAATTGCTATTTAAGATTTTTCAATTGACACCATACTCTTAGCTGAGTCAATTAGCTGTGTGGGGTAAAACTTCAGTAGGTGTAGATGTAATTCCATTGGCTTCACTGGAGTTGAAACAGTGATAACTAGATGAAGATCTGTCTCATAAATCAATAAAATTTCAAATAATTATTTTTCTGAGTTCTGTGGTGAAGCTTATCCACTTTTTTTTTTCAAGAGAAGTTCTTCTATGGCTGCCAATTTCTCATATATCTTATACATATGTTCCTGTATGTCTCTGTGGACAAGGTGATGAAGTATTTGCCAAAAAGTGAGGCAGGAAAGGTTTTTAAGGCTGAATATGTGCAGTTCTGTATAAAAAAAAAAATCAATAAAAATATTTTGGTAATTGAAATTGTGTGGATATTCAGAAAAGTAAAGATATATATTAAGTCAATGATAGTGTAGATTTTTCTCAAGTTTTGGACAAATCTTATTCACCCTCATCTACTTTAATATTCACTCTAGTCCAGTGCAGCTGTTGGTGCCATTATAAGACACAGGATTATGAAAGCATTAATAGGATGGTGTGGGAAAAAAATGACAATAGAATAAATCTGCTATTTTTCAGAGGCCTTGCAGGGCCAGTACAGACCGTAGTCTTGTAGCCCAGTCAATACAGTGGTGCCATTGCGTATAGCAGGAATGCGAGTAGGGCCAAAGAAAGGAGGAGATACTGGAAGGTTTGTGCACACCTCACTTTAACTGCATGAGCTTTGAACTACAAGCATTCTTATCATTGTTAATAGATTAAGTTATTTAGTTAACTAGATTAAACTAATAATAAATTACTGGCTTTGCATACCAAGTTGATTCCTTTTGCCTATAGTAAGATTTTAAGAAAAAAAAATTAGAACCTCTAATTTAGAGGCAAGAAATTGAGAGCACAATGCACCTAATAAATAGGGTTTGGTTTTTTTAAGTTTCTTTCCTGCAAATAGTTAAGTTTAACCTTCATTTGGTTTGCACTGGAAAATATGCAAAATTAATGCAATAGTTCCAGATTTGTTAAGGAAGAGAGAACAATTGCCAAGTCATAAAAATAGCACACATTATACAGAATAAATATTTTGCACACATTGTAAAGAGAGGAAGCTCAGAGTCTTAAATTACTTCTTCACTTATCTCAAACTAACATTTGTGTAAATTTTTTATGACTCTAGCAACTGCAAACATTCGCCAAACACTGTAGTTACCCTGCTCAGTGACTATATAATTATTGATGGTAAATCCCAAAAGATGCTGTTAAACACATGTTTAACACTTTGTCCTCTGAACTATTCTGCAGCTTTCTTGTACCTGAAAGGCAGACCTCCAGTGCCACTGAAATGCCACTCTTCAGTGCTCTTTTCACTCAGTGTTTTTTACCTTTTCACCTCCATTTTTCCTTTTGAAACCTCGAGAAACAATTGTTTCTCTCTCAATAAAGGCATTATTGTCTGTGTCTTTTCTTTTCTTGTGGGGATCCAGCCCACATGCTTCCTCAAACCTTGGCAACACTGTTGTTGGTTTCCTGCAGTCTCCTGTACTTCCCTGGACCATGGAGCACAGGTAGTTCATCCCCTGGCCTTAGGGTTAGTGGACACTGTCCTTCAATCCACTCATGTTGAATTCCAAGATGTGGGCTCAAATACCTGTTTTGCTTTGTTGGACTTGAGACTATGTCTTCTTGCCTTTTCTGTGAGACATACATGTTGATGAAGCAGCATGTATAGAAATACCTCCTCCCCCTTTGGCTTTTGAAGCTCCACAGTTGTGAAAGCTGGCTGCAGGCAGCACCTCTCTTCAAAGCTGAGCACGTTTTTGCCTGTGGGATGTGACCTTTTTGACATTTCCTCCTTTTGAGCTCAGGCCACTCTTTGGTTGACTCACTGAGAGCCACCTCGGGGGCTGGCACCAACGCGCTGCAGGCAGGGCCAGGATGCCCAGCTTGCTTTGGGATCCCCGTAGGCAGCAACAGCCAAGAGCACAGAAGCCCACCATCCTTCCCTTGAGAGCCTAACCCTGAGCTAAGTACATAATTAACTAAATGAGCATGTTAGTAATCGTCTGGGTATGGAGCAGTCTCACTTGCAGCATGCAAATACAGACCATATATACATGTGTTTTGACACATGCATTTAATGTGCCTACAGCCTTAATGATTTTGGTCCAGTGTTAGCTGTGTTATATCACAGACATAATAGAGAAATATCTCAGGAAATAGCAGGAGTTTTCCAATTCAAACGAAATTAGAATTATAAGACTGCCATGATCTTTGTGAAGGTTTGTGAATACTTCTTTATTAAGTACCCACTTAAACTTACACCAGACTAATAATGTATTTGCTCAGCTTGAGAGTCTCCACAATGAGGAAAAAACATATTACAAAAATCTTTGTTTTAATTTACTCAAACAATTTTTAGAAACTGCTGGAATCTCACAGGTATGATCCCAAATAAATTGCTGTGTTTGCCACTGCTAGTAATGCAATGGAAATGCTTTTAAATATAGATTTAATCTAGGGTCTCAGTTGGCCACTATGCAATTTTAATTCTTTGGGTTAAAAAGAAGGACTAAATTTCATACTGTGACTGAGAAGAGATGTGTGAGCAGCTTATTCTGTGTTCATTAGGACTCACGCATAAGAAGTAATAAAACTCTATCACTGGACTGACAGAGATGGGAAGGGCTGCCATAGCCTGATGCGCTGGGCAATGAAAACAAATCATCTTCCAGAGCTTCTAGCTCTGTGCTGTATTTTTTGGAAGAAACTATATTTGTCTTTGTTGACAAGTCAAAATGCTTTTGGGTAAGACTTCAGTGAAAATGTGAAAACAGTTGTGTAAAAGCTCTGAAAATTCCAAGAAGAATGATATAATTTCTAGGATTGGGGAAAATACTTCAGTCTTTTCATCACAATTTTCTCTAAGTCTGGTCATATAGGATAAATGTAGAATAACTTCAGTACAAATAATACTAAATTGAAAAGAAACAATTGACAGTTTTAAAAATATTTTGAATTTATTTTATTTGTATTTCTTTTGGATTTCTTAATTCACAATATTTTTAGAGTTTTGAATCTTTTGTCCTAGATTGGGATTGGAGATTATTTTAGAATCCCACAATTTTTCTACATTATTTCTCTTTTATCTGTTGCTCCTGTGGCCTGAACATATCTCCTCTTTTATTAGATTCTGTTATCTATTTAATATGAGTTTAGTAGCTGTTCCTCTGATTTCTGTTTCATTAAAAATTTTTCTTCATTAGGACTTGCTTTTAGAGAAGAATTTATTGCACTCAGATATATAAACTGAGTGATATCAAAAGCTTCTTGATAAGGCACCTGGAGGAGAAGTGGAAAGCAAGGCAATGAGAAAATTAAATTCAATAACAAAGAGTACAAAGTCAAGAATTTAGGGACAATAGAAGTTACTGCTGTAAGATGGTAGGTTATTTTTTGGAAACAATATAGAAAGAGAAAATTAGTTGTTCAGTAGATCATTTTGTAGAGGTACAGGTGTATCAAAGTTACAGTTCAAGGTACCAAAGAGACCTCAAATTGATCATCACTGCTGGAACTCAGGAAGGATGAGTTATAACCTAAGAGTATGAGGAAGAACTATGAGGATGATCAGAATAGAGATGACACTACAATACCTTTTTTAATTTAGCAAAATGAAAGATATACATGGGTTAGAGCTTGATATTAGTTGGTTCATCAAAGTGAGCACCATATAGCAACCAAAGCTCTTTGAGTTAAAAGACATAAAAACAAATGTACCTGAACTGTCTATGAATAAATTTAATTTGGACTTCTGAATCTTTTCCCGTTATCAAGGCACTAAAGGCATGGAGCAATGTTTCTCTGTGATGCCCTGAATTGGGGTTCAGCAGAAAGAGTAACACTGTAATTTTTTCACTTGAAAATAAAATTTGATCCAGGATGTTTTTTGTCTCTTTCCAGTCTCAAACATTTTGCTTACAACATAGAATGTTTTGGTCTTTTATTTTATTGCAGTGACAACACATATATGCTTTCTACTTGCAGTGACCATGTGTGTGTGTGTGTTTGTGTGTTTCTTCTTGAAGTCACATCACATCTTCATTAAGTGTCTTCATCTTCTCAGTGCTTGGCAGCTGCAGTGAAAAATATCATCAGTTTTTCATTTTTTTGGCCAGAAGGAGACCAGGAATGAAGGACATTCTGCTCCTCTCTGGCTGCAGTGTTTACTGAAGTCTACAAGAAGTCCCCTCTTTCTGCTGACTGTGCACATCACTGTGCAACAACAGAGGATTTCCAAGCTCTTTTCCTCTGAAACTCAAGGAGCCACCACTCAGCCCCATTCAGCCTTCTTGTTGTATGTTGCTTGTCTTTAAGTTTTTTGGGAGAAAGAGAAAATGAAGGTGAAAAGTGGCATGGCTCGTTGCTAATAAGAGTACTAGACATAAAATGGTGAAATGCAGGCTGGAGTCCCCAGCTTGTACATGTTGAATTTTTGCAACTTCAAAACACTTAATGATACATCTTTTTTCATAAAATACTTATTTTGGCACATTTGGTGAGGTGAATTTTAGAGAAAGTTTGTTTCTGAATCTCATCATTCGGGGAAAAGAAAAGAAAACAAAAAGGATGTTATAGTACTCTAGAGTTTAAAGTACCGTTTGGTACCTGTGTATGTTCTAGCTAATCTTTTTAAAATTCATAATTTTTAAAGCCACGCTAATGATCTTTAAATTGAATGCCCTATGCAACTTGTTTTTTGCTGTGATAAGCAAGCAGGCTCCACTGGTCCATGAAGGAAACAAATGTGAGTAGAAATGTACGAGCGTGTTTTAAAATGCAGCCCATGTAAGGGAAGAGTTCCTTCCTGTGTTTGTCATTAGAGACACAAACAACTCGAGATAGAAGAACATCTGGAGGCTGTCTCCAGTAATCAGGTATTCACTGGGAACTGGTAAGAGAACTCTCACTGAGAAAGAAATGAAAACCATGTCAGGCACATATTTTTGGCAATTAATATCACAGGATTAGATTGCAAGAACTACTGATTTTGCTTCCTTTATTTCATGGCAGCAGTATCTGAAAGCGAATAATGCACACTTCCCTAGCATTGTGGCAAGATAATTACAAGCTGATGACTCATTTGGTTTGGCCACATGAAGAGTTGTTGAATACTACTGAGAAGGTAACATTTCCTACTGACACTTCAGTGTTTTTATTTCTTAATATAGTGAATTTCTAGAAGTTCAGACTGTGTTTAACTAAACAGTTTTGCATTTTTCACCTGTAGCTGGCTTTGAGAACAATTACTACCTCCACAGTAACAAATGTGCTAAAAAGAATTATACGCTTGGTAAAATTGTGTGTCACTCATACTTTGATACTTTATGACAGGAAATGCCATGAAACATGTAGTCTAAAGCAGCCCTGTTAATTTGATAGTTATGCATTGAACATCACCACATGATAAAATAATTTAGATTAGAAGGTGGTCTCCACCTTCCCCAGCATTCAAAGGAGGTTGCTCAGGGTGTTATTCTTTTGCTCAGGGAAAACTGTCAGGACTGGAGGAAGTGCAGTCTGTTCCACAGCCTAACCATCTTCATATGGATAGGTTTTCTCCTTCATTTCCACAGAGTTTCATTTGCAAAACCTTGGATTCCTTAGGTGAATAGCAGTGCATAAAATCACAAAATGTTTAAAGTTGAAATGCTCTGAAAATATTTGTGTGCTTCAATAAAGTAAAATATATTGACCTGAATCAAACAACACACTATATAAAAATATTTCTATGGTTTATGGAAATGCTTTCCTTTTTGTCTATTGCTAAATTTGAATGCAATATTTTATTCAATTTTGGACACCATTGACAAACTGGACGCATTTCTGTAGCAGAATCAATTGCTTTTGACCAAACTTCTTTGAGTATTTAGGAATAAGATCAGAAAGATCCTTCATAACAAAAACTTCATGTCTCCAGACTCACTCTCTGGGTTTGAAAATTTAAGTAGCTGGAAAATATAATGTGTCACTAAGTTGGACTACTGGAGTCTCATTTCACCCAATATGTTTTCTTTGATTTTTTGGGAGTTGTGGGGTTTTTTTTTAGTTATTTGTTTGGGTGGTTTTTTTTTGGGGTTTTTTTTTTTTTTTTTGTTGGGGGTTTTTTGTTTTTTTTTTTTTTCTTGGCATGATAAAACTCCCATTTTTAAACATTTCTAAATTTTTTAACCACTTTTCTGTGATATGAGGTTGTCTTTTAAGCTGAAGGAGTACAGAAAAAAAACACCACCTTCAAATGAAACCAAGAAAATAATCCTTCACCCTGAAATGAGCTTAATTTTAAGAAATATAATAATTTATTGATTGTTCCATTTTTGAGGAGATATAATCAATGGATGTCATTTTGCAGAAAGGGTACAAGACATTTTTTGTATACAATGTATTTAGTTGCAATCCATTGAAAAACATCTCAGGAAGACAGTATTTCAAGTTTTGTGCAGCATATAATCATTATTTTAAAAAGGATTCATCATACTGCTGGATGAAAAATTCACACCAAACAGACAGTATTTAATGAGTAAATCAATAATGTTCATTTCAGGAAAAAATTAGGTATGGAATATAGCTAGGGAAGATAATAAAGCAAGATCAAATACTAAACCTCAGAACTGATGACCCATTAGGGATAATACAATTTACTTCAGTGTCAAGCTGAAGTATATTAGGAAACTTACATCATAAAATTTGCTGTGTAAATGCAAATTCAATCTAATTTCTCATATGATTAAAGCTTAGACAGAAAGGAATTCTACTATAGTGTTAAATAACTACACCAGTGCGTTACACTGGATAAGAATAAGCATAAAAGGTCGGTGCTTATTATTAATAAACTACTATATAAATATATCTTATTGGTAAGAGAGAAATATACAGGTCTGTTCTCAAACACAGTTCTGTTCAAAGATGTGGTTGGTTTGATTTAGCTTAGAAATGCACTTTGTTGCAAATGCCAGCTTTTTTGTGTGTTTATCTGATTTTTTCCTCAACTGTGTTGCAGTAAATAACCCTTAGAAAACTGTAATTTGGGAAAGTAGGAAATGGAAGTTTCATTTCACAGGGGATTCTTCCCAGACAGCTTAAACTGATAAAACTCTGCCACCCCCATGAACACAAAAACCCCAAAGTAGAGTAAGAGCAGTGAAACTTCCTGCATCCCTTAATTAAATCCCATTAAAATCACTGGGTAACAGGGGCAATTTGATATGGGAAGAAAGCTGTTTTAGTCTTCCAGTCATAAAGAAGTCTTGTCCTGAGAGAAAAGCTATCCAATAAACAGCTTGACTGTGCAGGGCATGATAGACAGGACTGGCTGGTGTACTTTAATATTCACACTTCCTGTGCCTTATGTGTGATTTCTTAAATAGCTGCAAGAGAAATCTAATTTTATTGTATATGGCTGTGCACATATCTGCTGCTCCTTTGTGCTATCACTTGAGGCTTAGCTGAGAGACATAGAAAAATCTCTGTGTAGTGAAAAAATCCCCCAATCTGTACATGAGTAGGGAAGAGTTTGAATCTCTCCTGAATCCCTGTTGATCTATTCAGCTTGGGAAATACAAGAATATACTGATACTTCTCATTGGGAACATAATAAATGCTGCCAGCATAATTCATAAAAAAAAATGTTATGTAAATCACATTCTGTGTTTGGCAGCATTACCAGCTGCTGCTGAAGCACCAGGGTTCAACTGGTATATACGTGTAGCTGTGTTCCTGAGCATGGTAAATATTTATGAGGATCATTCTTAGACCATCTGCATTTTGCCCACCACTGCATTAATATGTAGATGTCCCAGCTAAAGTCATTGATCCACTTATGATTTTTCTATTTCCATTAAGATGTTGCCCACAAAGGTAAGATCCATGCAGAGGTGCAATCCTTCTGCATACATGCATATTCAGGTGTTTGACCCTTCATGTTGGGAACCCCCAAATATTTTTGTCATTGCCCTGTGATCGGGGACAAGTCAGACAACAGCTGCAGTTGAAGTCTGTCTTAGACTCTGGTTCCATTTTCAGAGATGTGGGCTAACTTTAAAAAGGCAAAGGGGAGAGGAATACTATCCCACTGGAAAATTAGGTGTAAGAAATGTGGTTTTTCATAAAAACTCCTTGGACTGGCAGGAAAGCCAGTTGGTTCTAGATTCCTATCTTATTGTTGGAAATCAAATGCTGGCTGAGGTTGTAAGTTTGCTAGGACTTTCTTTTAGAGAAGGCAAAACTAATTTACTCAGAGAATTGTGAATATCTGTGGTGGAGCTGGTACCTCAACACAAGGCACAGTCTGGGAGGATAAAGAAAAGTGGGTGCCTCAAAGTATCAGTTAATTTTCAATTAAAACAGTAGCCCTTGAATGTTAGACAAGAAGAATAGCTTTGTTTTTGGTTGTCTCTTCTTTCTGTCTATTATGAAATACAAAACCTGTAAGAAGATCAAAGGAAATATTGCAAAATTCCAAGTGTAATTGAATGACTTGATGGAAATCAAAATATAGAAGATAAAACCATTTACTCTTCTGTACATATTACAACTGTATGCAACATTTATAAAAAAATGTAATAGCAAATATTTTCCTCTTGTATCTCAGATATACAATTTATTTATATTCTCCCATCATTGGTCGTTGCTCCAAGCTAATCTGGTTATTGCAGTTTTGTGTAAAGTATTGCATTTTCTACTTTGGCACACTTCAAATGATCTTTCTGATATCATTTACACTGAAGTATTTGTTTATTTGAGAAACTTTGGAATAAATTATGTTCTTTTTTAGCAGGATGTGATACTATGCAGATAATTTTGATACAGAAAATAGGTAATACAGGTATGGGGTTTGAGTGACAATGCAAAATTTACACAATAACTAGCAAGTTTTCTTTATAAATAACAGTAGAGGGTTGTCCTCATAATTTTTCTAGGTATTAATTATTGTAATAATTTCTCACCTGCAGAAGTCATTAGGTGATGGACAACCCGTAGTTATATTGTACAACCATGACAGGGGAGCCTGAAAGGATTAATTACAGCATGCTATAGAAGCAATGGCATCTTGAATATTGCAGAAAAATGTGATCATGTTTATCGTAGGCCCTTTTCCTTTTTGCTTGTTTTTTTTTTTTCTAATATGTAAGTATATTCTCTATAAAATACAAAGAAATCCCCCTTTTTATTAAAATAGACTTTTAAGCCTTTTAGCCTGTAAGCTCCCTTTACTCTGACTGGTGTTATAATCATTGTCTGTCTGTGCATCCCCTGCTAACACTTTCAAAGCTGCACCTCGTGCCATCATTTCAGGTTTCAACTGTCCTCCGGGCTTGAGCTCAGCTCTGTCTTTTGTCATAATGGCAGCAGATCCTCCCTTATGGTTCCAGGGATTGAAGAGGTCCTGGGAAAGCTCCATCCAAATGCAGCCAAGCCATGAATGTGGGTGAAAAGAAGTATAGATTATGCATGCTAGAAATATGGGGTCTGGAATATTTATGACCCTCCTTCTTGGAGAATTTTACGGTGTTCAAACAGAAGAGGCACCAGTTAGAAACAAAAAGCTTTTTTGCTCATAAATTTTATAAATCTGCTCTGAACATTTTGAGTTCACAATGTTCATGCTCTTTTTATCATATTTTAAAAGCTCTGACTTGATAATATATTAATAATGTGAAATTAAGGGCTGGACTCTCCAATGTGACTTCTTATATCTCCTGTAAATATCAGTGACACTCTTTGTGATGCAGAAAAATGAAGGACAGGAGGTTTTCACCACCATTTAGTGAATCATTTGGAGAAGTCTGGAAGTATTTTTCTCAAACCAGCTCAGACGTCTGCTAATGAAAGTGAGTCCTTGCTCATCACATGGTAAGGGGAGTCTCATTCATTACACATGGTAAGGGGTAGAAGGTCAAACTACTCAAGAACATTTTAACTTTCATCTTTGTTCTTCTTGGTGCAACTTTTCTTCACTGATTAAAAATAGTATCAGTCCAATGAGAGGTGTATTTATGTTTTTTTCATGTCTAGATTGGTTTTCATCAGTTTTAACAACCTTTTTTTAAAGACTGAAACTTCCTTAAAACAAGTGGAACATGAGAATTGTACCTGTAACTCACAACAATCAATGATTTACATGTCTGCACGTGGATTAATATAAAAGCATACTTAAAATTTAGCTTTTTTTAGATTCATAACAAAGCAAAAGACTTGAAAATTCAATTCAGATAAATAACTTACTAAGTGCTTTAGAATATTATTTTATTTCCTAAGTGTGTTTCCACAGTTCATTACATTATCTCTTTTGTTTTTAAATGAACATCTTTCAGAGGCCTACTATGCCTAACTCAGAATTTATGGAAGTTCTCATTAAAAGGACAAGACTCTGCATAGTCATTTAAGAGTAGCAAGTGATCATTTGAAAAAAAGATAATTTATTATTTGGCATAAAAAAATACAGTTACCATTTAGTTATTTAAAAGCTGTTAAAATTAATCTGCTCATGAGAAAGGTTTTCATCTCTCTCAACTAATATTTTAGTCAAAAAATTCCATCATAAAAATTTCTGAAAGTTTCTATTTTCATCACAAAATGCAAACTTTTTATTCATAAGGGTGAAAGAAATGGCAAAATGACCATTCTGACATATCTTCTCTGCACTCTCCTTATGCTGCCCTTCACCTGGAAACTGGAATATTAGTTTAGGAAGGTCAACATTTTTATTAATTTTCTGCCTTGCATTTAGCTCAATACCAGCCATAAAATGATGCACTGTTTCAGACTTGCAGCGGTAGGAAAATAAGCTAAAGCTCGTAATCTGCATTTTTATTTGCACAGATAAACTCTAAATGACATAATCAGCATTCAGCTGTCTGTTAGGAGCAGGAGATCTCATGTACTTCTCCCCACCCTTTAAGTGAGACCCCAACCAACAAACTAGTGAGTCAGTAATAAGGAGTCAGAAATGTTAGCTGAATGTTCCTCAAAGTCACATACACACAGAGACCACAATCTTTAATAAATAAAAGTCTTAATGAGGGTTTAAGAACTACATGTACAACCTTTTGCTTTCTATGTCTCCACTTGTCTTGATAAGTTGTTGCTATGCCTGGCAGCTCAATGCTTCAAATAAAGAAGTATTGACATTTGGTACTGCAAGTATGGCAAAATAATAAAATAAAGCCACCATATTAATTATTACTCAAACTGACACAACCAGCTGATAAAGCATAAACTGTGTTGTAGTCCACCACATTTCTACAGCATGATTTCTCCAAACCTAGAAAGAAAGAAATAGTTGGAATGGAACAATGTGCTGTTTCTTCCATTCTTTGTCTGTTCTGGATAAAGTGATCCTTTAATTTCCTATTGTTCATAAACCAGAATTTCTAATAAATGTGAAGAGAGTTTCCCTCTTTCTATTCCACTCAGATTTTTAAACTTCTATCACCTAAGTAGAGTCACACAAATATTCAATAAAGATTAATTTTCTGATAAAACAGTATATTTTTACTAACATTCTGAAACAATTTGTTATTCTTTGTGTAAAAACTTTGAGAACTAATGAGCTCATTTACTATTGTTCGTATTCTATCAGTCCTATTGTTGTCAGGCATTAAATAATATGCTATTAAAATAATATTTTTTACACATTCACATGCCCACTGTTGAAAAGCTTCTTTTAATGGATAATGTGTTCCTATCAATGCTAAAAGAAGTTAAATAATCTGATTTTCCTATTTTCTGATTGCTTTCAGAAATTAATTTTAACGTGTGTCATAAGTAAATGGAATATTTATAGCTTCTTGCTGGGACTATGTCTCCCCAGGATGAATATGTGTGAGAATGTGGGAGGAGAAGATGAAAAGATTAATATAAAGACCTTCTAATAATTTAAAAATTAATGAGTTCACACACTCCTCCATTCTGTACCTGTAGAAAGATGATTCAAAGCTACAAATGTGTGCCTGTGGTTTAAAACATGCTGGGTAGTGTGAAAGGGCAGATGGGGGAGCTGTGTTAGCAGCAAGCTCAGGGCCTTGGGATGGTGTGAAAAGGAGCTGTGGATGATGGTGAAGCAGAGGCTTAGCTCAGTGCTTGGCTTCTTCTTCAAGTAGAGGAACATCTGAGTGAAAGCAGGGATAAAAAAATGTGCTCATAAAATCCACTCTCATTTCTAAGTTCTGTCACTTCCCTAATTATTATTTCAGGTATTTGTTAAAAAGAATTCCTGACAATTATCTGTCCTTTGGTTTTTCCAGCTGCAAAATGAGGCAAATATCTGCATCCATTCTTAATTCGCCCAGGTTAGCAGAGTAAGTTGTTGCCAACAGTCCCTTGTGAGGATCTCAAACACAAGGTGACCTGAGATCTAATGCTGCATGTCATTTTTTACCAATAATACAATGCACTTTTAAGAATGGCCCTTTATTCTTTGTGTCTTGCACACTGTAAATTTAATGTCTCACAGCTTTCTTGATGGTATAGAAGTGCAAGATCCTTCAGAAATCTGAATTTCTGAATAACATTGACAGTCTTTATCCTGATCCTTGATGAGAAAAAAATAGTTTTGAACTCATATTCTCTTCCCACAAATCCAAACAGTCTATCTTGGTTATTAGATAAGATACAGAATTGTACTTAATTATTGTATCATAGCTTGGCGAGGGTGTAATGTGGTAGTATCTTGTATTCCTAAGTACAGTTGGAGTAGAAGGAGAGATTATTGATCAGTGTATGCACTATTGTAAATAAAAAATTATTATTGGGAAGGCAAAGGTCACCACACAGTGCCATTGCCGTGAGGCAAACATACAGAATTCTTTATTTGTATATTTATTTGAATCTCACGGGGATTTTTACTTTAATGAAAAACAGGATTCTTCAAGAATTAAGACTGGATTCACAGGCAGAACTGACTCCTGCTTCTGATTACCTGTGCATCAGCACTTGTACTGATACACAATTATCAGTTTAGAATTTAACCACATACTCATTTCTCTTCTCTTTAGGGACTCTTTGGTATCATGACAATGTTACTGTTAAAAAAGAAAAACACTATTAATAAATATATAAGGCCCCATTACCCATTTTTCTGGACATACTGAAGACTAGTAAGACCTTGAGAAACCCCAGCTTAGAGGAACATTCAGCCATGGCTTATGTGTGCTCTGGCAGGTGCAAATGCTGGGGACACAGGAAGAAGATAAGAAAGGATGGTGCCAGACCTGGACAAAATTGTAAAGCAGCAAAAGACCTAATCCTGGCCATTGCAGTGAAAGTACACATGCATATATACGGGGGCCTAATTTCAAAACTCTCATGTTGGCTTTTTCTCAGCCACACACAAGGATGACCCAGTTGCATCTCCAAGAAATGCTCTGAGCCATATTTTACCCCTTTAGGATACCAGAACTGGAGAAGCCTTTTTCTGCCTTTGTCTGTCCATGACCTATTTGGGATGTCACAGTTCACGTGTCCCCCACGCCTCCTCTGCACTGCTCACCATGTCTGTGGGGGCTTCTTAAGCACTGAGTCCCTCCAGGTGCCCCACAGCAAGGCAGGCCAGGGTGAGCTCACTCACTGCTTTCCTGGGATTTTCTATATATGTAAAAGCAGAACATCTTTAACTTGCCAGTTTAACCATGATTAAAACTTAATGATAAAGAAATAAAATATTTTATTAAGTGAGCCTTAAGGCCAGGCTTTGAACTGAAACAGGATAAATGAAGAGTTTCAAGCACACAAGATTCGTGATCTGAATGAGTACCTGACAGTTTCTCTGTAGGTTCCCTTACAGATTAGTTCCCACATTGATGGGTGTTGTAACCAAGGGTGTGAGTTTGCAACAGCTCTTCTCCATTTGAGAGATGCACTCCAGCCTGCCTTGATCTCTCCCCAGTTTCTTCCCCATAATGTGGCAATTTACAGGTGGGAAGATTTAAATGTGTCTGTCATGGCTCCCATGTCCTCTTCCTGGGGATGGATTAGGGAGGTTAAACTGCAGGTGTGTCCAGGCATCAAAGCTGATTTTAAACCTTTTCCTGCACCTATCCCATAAAGCAGTTTCTGCAGGGAGAGGCACCCTTCATCTCCATGGCAAGGGCTACTTGTCACACTGCAGTAGGTCACTGTCTCTCTGTAGCTTTGGCCTGCAGAACATGGGTGCCTAAAAGCTGTTTCAACTCTGTACAGAAACCTAATTGAACAAAAAAATATTTTTTACTTTCCTGTTAAAACCAATGGAATAGATTTTTTTTTATTTGGGAGAGAGACTTTTCATTAAAACATCAGTTCAACATTAGACTGTAATATATTTGTTTTAGTAGCTAAACAATTGCATTTGCTTTTACCCAGACATCTGACCCTGTACTTTTCAGAGGTGAGTTAAGATTTTGGAGCTCTGGGGCTTTTAAGGTTCACTAGGATAACAGCATCCATAAAATGACATTTACAGACTAGATAAGCATAATTCTTCTATAAGCAGTCACTTAGAAAGTAATGTTTAAATACAAGTTTGTTAAAGAGGGCAACAGCAATTCTAAAATTCAGGGAATATAAAAAAATACAAGAGCAATTTATGATCAAATTCATCTAGCAAATAAAGTTTGGTTTTTCAAATTTCTGTAAAAAAATAACTTGTACTTTGATTGCCACAAACAGCAACTTCTAAAAAAACAAAGGCCATAGGCGTCTCAGTGAATTCACAATCAGATTCCCTGCATTTCACAGATCTGTAAGAGATTTGTATTTTTTTTTCTTTGAAGTGATGTGAAGTTTAAAATTCTCAGTTTGTCTTAGAATCCGCATCAGGGTTGGTCTTCTACAGTGAATTAATGATGGAAAGCCCTTGTCTACCTATCTGTGAGTAGAGATTCACTATATTTGGTGCAATTTGCCTGTAACAAACATCATAAGGAACTATGATAAGCCCTTATTACTGATCAGGGGTGTTATTTGTGTGTCTGTTGTTCCATACTCTACTGCTATGGTACATAATCATACAAACATTTGCAAGCAAATGGCCTCTCTCTAGTGAACTTTCCTTCTTCATCCTTGTTTTCTTTGCTTTCTCCTTCAATTCACACATTAGGCTGTGCCCTCACTTCTTGTCCAGTCTAAGCAAATATTTCCCTGTACAGGTCATTCTGCCTGGTATTGTCCTTTCCTGATTCTTCCTCTGCCTCACACATATTTCCTACATTTCTTAATCTTCATTGTTCCTTCTCTCTAGTCTTAGCCCTCAAACTTTCTGGCTTTTTACCTATTCTTTTTAATGTAGGACATAAATGAGGTAAAATCAAGTGAGAACAATGATCACAATTGTCTGTATATTACTGAGCTGATTATCAGAAGGTTGTATCTATTTCTTATATACACATGGAAAAGACAGGAATGAGAAGAGGGAAAACCAAACCATTAGAAGGTTATCATGGAGACAATTTATCTTCAGCTGTAAATGGTTCCTTTTTATAGCAGAGGTTCAACAGCTGGAAGTAGCAATCTGGAGCCAGAGCATCCATTTCAGTGGCGAGGGTAGCTAGCTGCTCCGGAAACTCACTTTTAGTAATCTCTCACTAATACATCAAGTTGATATAAATTGGATTTCTCTTACACTGGTGATCACTCAAAGATGGAATAGTGAGAGGCAAACTCTGTCAGAGGGATTTTGTAAGGAGACTTTGTAATATGATGGAGTGTCCTTTAACAACCAAGCGACTATACTTGAATTCCCCTTTTCATGCCATGTTCAGTGACTGGCAACAGAAATAACAAAGCCATTGTTGTTGTAATTAAAACATTAAATATGTAGTTTAAAAATATTCATTTACAATCAAAGCAACAAATGTCAAATTTTCCAGCAGTTACAAAATAATTTTTGGAACACTGCTATGGGGCAAAGGACTTTACCTGTGAGTAAAGGAGAGTGAGATCTGCACTAACTGATCCAATTTTTCCTGACCTTAAAATAAGGCAAAAAAGTTCTGTTTGTTCTTAGCCTTTTTTGAGGCAGGTTTAAAAATAATATAATTGGAGAAAAAACCTCAAACATATGAATCTAGAATTAAGATATTTACATCTTAAAAGTTAAGTCTAAACATAGTGTAAATAAGAAACAATGGATCAAGCCTGCCAGACCCCCATTAAGAGCCAGTTTTCTTTAACTGGTGGGTGGTGGAGAATGTAGGCTCTAGATTAGTGAGTTTGAATACACCTGTGTGAATCCCCAGTGACAGAAAATGTGCTTAAGTACCTTCTATTAGCCCAATCAAAAAATTCCTCAAGCAAACACTTAATTTCAAGCATGGCTATAACTTGTATTGGCTTTATTGGTACTTAGGCATATAGATGATATTTAGAATGTGTTTCATTAACTTGCAAATGTTTGTATCTTTTTATCCTTTTCTTTGCTAAAATCAACAAGTGTTGCCTCTAATTTTGTCTGCTTGTTTTAATTTCAGATATTGATAAATGCTTTTTGTCTAGCCAAACATCATGATATGTGAAGACCTTAAAGAATTAGTATCCTTATTTTATTTTAAATTATTAGAAAATACAAAATTTCTAGAATGTTTCTTGCATTTTTTTATTTAAAAAAGATAATAGAAATTAAAGAAAAAGAAATTTTACTCAAAAGTAGCTTGTTTTGCTAGAGATTTTGCTAGAGATATTCACAAGATTAATTTACTTTTTGAAACACAAATACAAATTTGCATGCTACAAGGAAATGGAAAACTTGTTGTCATCATTAAGAGTCTGATGTCAAATGATGACTGAATTTTATCACACCAGCTTTCAGGGGCAAAGAATTCCATCAATTTGATGATAATCACAGGGCTAGAGCACTCTTCCTATGAAGATAGGCTCAGAAAATTGGGGTGTTTCAACCTGGAGAAGAGAAGACTTCAGAGTGGCCTTCCAGTACTTAAAGGGGAACTAAAAGAAAGATGGAGAGAGACTTTTTAAAGTGACATGTAGTGATAGGACAAGGAGGAATGGCTTTGAACTGATAGAAGGTAGGTTTAGAATAAATCTTAGGAAGAAATTCTTTCTTGAGAGGGTGGTGAGACACTGGCACATTTCCCAGAGAAGCTGTGGTTGCCCCATCCCTGGAAGTGTTCAGGGCCAGGCTGGATGAGGCTCTGAGCAACCTGGGATAGTGGAAGGTGTCCCTGGCTATGGCAGAAGGGATGGAAATAGGGATGTTTAAGGTCTCTCCTGACCCAAACCATTCTACAGTTTAATGTTGTATCAATAATTTATCCTCTTCTTATAATTGACTCTCAAGAGCATCCAGTCTGGATGTCACTTTGGTGTCACCTCCCCGTGCTATGTCACTCTTTAGGGACAAGGACCAGCTCCATGACTTGCTCCTATGAGTTGGTTGCTAATCAGTTTAGCTGTTTAACACTGAAGTTTAATCAACACCTTTCAGACACAATCAGAATTGACAGACATATATTTAATAAAAAAATAGTTATTCACTAGTACTTTGCTTAACTTCTTTAGTCTTTTGTTAAAAATATTAACCTTTTGCTGCTTTTATTCTTGCTGAACAAGATTTAGTCCCAGTTTAGTCCTCAAGTCTATAAGTTTACATATGTAAGTTAAAATGTCAGTTAAATGTGTTCTTTAGGTCCACTGAAGACAGAAGGGCTATTTCAAAGAAGTGTGCTCCAACTCCTGCAGTATGGTAGATATTGTCCTTCAAAGAGTTCTTCTCCAAAGAGGTCAGATGAATTCCTAGACCCTGGTGAAAACATTTATGAAACAACTTTTAAAAACTCACTAAGAGGTTGAGAAATCTTGTCCTAATGTATCCTGCCTGCTGGGAAGGGGATAAAAGTTGTGCAGTGTGTTAATTTGTTATGTAGAAGAGAAATGACACAGTGAAAATTGGAATTCTTTTACATAAAGTGAAATGTAGGCTTTGTTCAAAGATACATTACAGCTACCCGCTGAGTACAGGGAGATATCTTACTGCATGAAATTTCGGTGCAATATGTTGATTTCTGAGTATCTTGCCACAAACTACTAATTAATATAAAATGAAAGACTCTCTCAATCTGTAATAGACTAAAAAAAGCCCACTAAAATTACTGCTGAATGGCATTTCAAAGATGATAATTTATTTTTGCCCTGAACAAGACACTTAAAACATTTTCAAGGACATCACGTCTTTAGCCTTTAAAATATCAACTAATTATCAAATCAATGATCATTTGGGGGAAAGTAATGAAGTATGGAAAATAACCACTTGAAATTATATAAGTCATTACTGCAAAGTATTTAAAACTGGTAAGTCATTAGCAAAGAGATTTAATATGTAGGTATTAAATGCCTTAAAATTTTATAAAAAAGACAAATTGCATTTTAATTGTCATAATTTCCTATAAAATAAGCAACTTGCCCTCTAAATTCTTTATGCTTATCTAATGCTTGTTTATTTTTCTAAGGAAATATTAATTCATTTATTCAAATTATTTTCATCTTTTAAAAAAAGTTCACACCACTTTATATTAACGTTAAATATAGGAAGGTATTTGAAATAGCAGTGAGCAGAATGACTCAAAGTTCAAGTGGAAATACTTAATTATATGCTTAACTCATGATTACTCATGAGTAATCAGTCCTTTGGAGTTCAATAACTGCATAAGTATTTCCAGGATTGAAAACTTGTTTATTGTATTTTAACACTATTATTAGTTTAATAACCACGGATTTACTGTATCAATGTCTTGCTACACATTTCAAAACAACTTTCCTCTTGTTTCTTTTTGCTAATAGTTTATCCACGTTTTCTCACAAATACACAGATGCGGAGATAGGGAATGAGGGGGAGAAGGCAGAGGCAAAACCGTTTCTAGGGCTTTACTTTTTTATGGTCTTTCTTCTTTTTTTTGACCTCCAAGGAATTTGTAACCAGTAGAGTCTCTAGGTAATGTGACCAGTGCTAACACCTCAGGAATTTGCCTGAATCCAGTCTATTTGCTGTGCTTCTAGAAGTGTAAAAACCGAGCTAAGCACTTGCCAAAGACAGATAGAGACTCCTTTGTGTTCTGTGTCATTTTATCATTAGAAAAAATAATAATTACGTATATTCTACAGTCTCCCAATTTATCTACTTCTTATGCTGTGGAGAAACCCTTCCATTTCTATGTGAATTTAGGAAGTTAAAATTCTTCTCATGGGACATGACTCTCACTGACACAGGCAACTTTCAGGGCCTTATGAAAGAGATACTTCATCCAAGATCTCATCCTGATTTGGGTAGAAAAGTTTTTCTCAGACCCCAACTCAGTTCTGTACACCAGCTGTACACCACTGGATATATCCTCCATATTTAGTATGTAATAGGTATATGATAGAGAAATTATACACCCCCTTATAAGAGAGTTTTAATTGCATACTATACATAATCCAAATTTTCACCAACTTTGATAGAAATTTTGCGAGTTCAGGCCATAAAGAAAAATCTGTTTTAAATTTTTAGACAAGAGAAGCAAATGGGGTACTGGCAAAATTGGCTGTCATATTGAAACAAAATGTCTTTTGTGTCTCAGAATGAAATGGGGAAAACAAGTTTTCTCTAAACCTCCCTGCCTTTTTGTCCAACACTACTAGTTGTCTGCTTCTCATGTTGGTGTTTTAGCCCTAACTTGACTGACATATCCTATTTTCCTGATATCTACTAAACTATAAAGGTCTCTTGAAATCCCACTTCATACCTTGAGCTCTGGTTAAGACCCATGGGAGAGATAGATGCTTAAAACATCTAAATTAAAATATATATTCTGTATATCTTGCATGTGGGGAGAAGACTTTGTGTGACCTGTCCAGACAACCTGATCATAACACTATATTTGAAGCTTCCCAAAGTATCATTAAAAAATTTCTCTGTGCATGAAGAACCAATGAAAGAAAGCATAGGTGGAGGAAAACCGAAAAGCTGGACTGTGTGAAGATGACACAGCCATTTGTAAAGCTTGCACATTGCCACGTTGCCCCAGCAGGAAATGATTGTGTCTCAGACCCAGCAGCAACGCACACCCGGGAGCTCCTGCAGTGCATGGCTGGCTGTCCCCTCACTCCTCCTACCCAACACCTCCCTTTCCCCTATGGCTTTGATGTGATAATAATAAGAAAACCCCTTTATTCCACCAGACATTGGCTAGGGATCTGGGTGGGCAATGAATGGGGTTACACTCACTGGCTGAGAATTGAGGGGCTTGCTCCAGAAATGTGTGTCACAAACAGTGAATGCAAATCTCTCACTGCCATCCCTGTGTTTTATAGTTCCTAATACAAACTGAAAGGAAAACTTCTGTGATAGTGTGCTGGTCACATTTACAACATTACTAACAGTTCTAGGACTTCCTGGTAGCTATCCTGAAAGGAAAATACATCATGATTTCCCTGAAAGATTGAAAACAAATCAAGCAGCATAAAATTTTCCCTTCCACAGTGTCAAAAGGTTTAATTACAAGAGGAAATGTCTAGCTTCACTCAGTGAATTGCTTGTTGCAGTGCACTGATTCTGTAATTAAAAAAAAAAAGAAAATCAATTTACATTGTATTTTATTATGTAGTAAGGAATGCATTAAAACTGTAGCTCCAAACTTAAATATCACAATAAAAACACCTACTATAAAAAAGCTGTTCCTGGCTTTGCCTTATCTGAAGTTTGCTATTTGTATTTTAGTTATGTTGAGAACTTTTACTACTGGTGAGAAAAAATGTTGGATAAACTGCTCATCCATACCTATTAGCACTCCTTTAATCTGATCTTTTTTTGGTTCCCAAACATAATGTTACTTCCTGAGTCAACCTCAAATTACTTCCAATTTTAATTTCCCTGAGTAAATTCCTTCAGTAGTAGCCAAATAGGCACATTCAGAGTGGATGGAAACCATCCATCAAAGTATTATTCTTATTCTTATTCTTTATTCTTTATTCTTATTCTTATTCTTATTCTTATTCTTATTCTTATTCTTATTCTTATTCTTATTCTTATTCTTATTCTTATTCTTATTCTTATTCTTATTCTTATTCTTATTCTTATTCTTATTCTTATTCTTATTCTTATTCTTATTCTTATTCTTATTCTTATTCTTATTCTTATTCTTATTCTTATTCTTATTCTTATTCTTATTCTTATTCTTATTCTTATTCTTATTCTTATTCTTATTCTTATTCTTATTCTTATTCTTATTCTTATTCTTATTCTTATTCTTATTCTTATTCTTATTCTTATTCTTATTCTTATTCTTATTCTTATTCTTATTCTTATTCTTATTCTTATTCTTATTCTTATTCTTATTCTTATTCTTATTCTTATTCTTATTCTTATTCTTATTCTTATTCTTATTCTTATTCTTATTCTTATTCTTATTCTTATTCTTATTCTTATTCTTATTCTTATTCTTATTCTTATTCTTATTCTTATTCTTATTCTTATTCTTATCTTTATTCTTATTCTTATTCTTATTCTTATTCTTATTCTTATTCTTATTCTTATTCTTATTCTTATTCTTATTCTTATTCTTATTCTTATTCTTATTCTTTTCAGAAGCTGGTGATTTCATCCAGTGTGCTCTTTGGCTTTGTGGCTGGACAATTTCCTGAAAAGTAAATTTTTAGGCACCATGAAGATCATCTTGTCTGCTCAACTTTCAAACTGTACTTGTAAAACCTAAAGGGTTGTAAAATAGTTTAACAGAGCTTTATCCCTCTCAGTCGCTTCTGTAAGAGTCCTCATTTTGCCAAAACTCTCAGGTGCAGATTTTTTTTTTTTTTTTTTCCTGATAAAATAAATGTTTGCCTTCTATTCTGTGATGGTGTTTACAACCAAAATGTAGGCAAATATTCATTTGGTTTCATTGCCTAACCGTGAGGAGAGATTTTTGTCTCTCCTACACCGGTCTTGAAGACAGTTCTCACAATGCTACTGCACAACCAGTACCATGGTGGGAGTCTGATATTCCTTCTTGTCCAACCCAGTCTTTTGAAAAAAACTTGCTACCTGGTGTTAGAGATACTTGGTGGACAACCCCTACAGAGCAGTGCTTTCCTCACATAATTTTTCTCCCACCCTGATGTGCACTATTGATATGTGTGTGAGTTTCTTGACCACTGCTCCAAAGTTGAGGCACACTGCAAACTCTTCCTCTTGGACCCCAGAGACAGATCAGTTATGTAACATGTGAATAAAAATGTATTTGAAAAGGAAAACTGAGCTGTGCTATAAACTACTGCAGCTACACTTACCTTTGCTTGCTTCCATCACACTAGAACTGGATCCTGAATTTTGTGTTAAACTTGGAAAAAAATTTCCATTTCATGCTTTGCCTTAAAAGCCATCTCTTAAGTGGCTGTTTAGGACAGTGGTGATTGAGCAGTTGGTTTAAAGATAATCCTCTGAGTGGTAAAACAAGTAGTGGCCCTCTGGAGACCCCAAGGGATTTTAGAGTAGGCACTGCAGGGTTCAATGCCACTTTCATTGCTCTCTTAGTCATGCTTAATCAATGGAGCACATACTGTGGCTTACCTGCAGTTCTGAACACGCGCGGCGCAGCCCTCGAGGAAGCAGGACTGTGATGCTCCAGGGTGTTCCTGTTCCCTGCACCCAAAGACTGATCTACTGAGTCAAAGAAAACCATCTGGTATTACCCAGCAAATTTCCTCCTAAAGAAACATGTGCTTCAGCAGATTTCTTTACTTCACCACTCTGGGAAGATTAGAGCAAGCACAACTGTTTAGAGGACAAACACTCCAGTATTCTCACTGAGTGTTTTTGAGTTATCAGAATTATGTGTTCTAATAAAAGGTTTTGGGGGATAGTTTTTCACCTCTGTGGGCTGGGTTTTGGTTGCATCTTTGGGTTTTTTCCCCCTCATTTTAAGATTAATAAAGAACCAACTCTGAAAAAAAATAGTAGAGCAGTTAAAAGAACCTCAGTCAGACATTAGTAATTCAGAAATAGGTCTCTAAAAGTCACTTCTGTTGCAAAGATTTAACGTAAGTCAAGGATAATTGTAACACAGTGTTATTACTATTGTTTTGCCAATTAGGAGAAAAATGACGAAGAATAAGAAAAATGTGATGAATAAATAGCTTTTCAAAATGGGTATACCTGGAGCTATAGATACTTGAACAGCTAGATGCTGCTGATGTCTTTCATTATTTAGCAAAATGACAACTGGCTAGAAAATCAGAACATGACTAGACTAGACTAGACTAGATTTTATCTGCTTTCTGATGTGTAGCAGTATTTTGTACCTTGTTATATCATTCTATAAAATGGATCACTGACATTTAAGTCATATTGTAAATATAATTGGACATCTGTAAATTAAATGCACTATGTAAATATCAAGTACTACTAATGCTGCAAAATATATTTGATTCACTTTGAAATTAAGGCAGAACTTTTCTTATGGCAACACGTTTTGACATCAGATCTCTGGTAAAAATTCTAACTTCTTCAAGTTGTTCAATTGCATTCTGTGTTCTGCTCTCAAACTCATTGTTCCTGCTGGTGGTTTGTGTGGATGTGACAAGGACCAATGAGCACTTGCTCATTTCTAGATTCTGTATCCTGGCCCTGAGGAAATTTCATTTTGATTCATAAAATAAATGAATCTAATACGAAAGATACTGCTGGAGAATTATTATGTATCTCCACCGTGTCTAATTTATCTTACTCCTTTTGTGTTGTACTGGAACTCTGTAGTATAAATTAAAGTCAAACCAACTCCCATATCTTTAACTGAAGTATTGCATACCTCTAGGAACAGATACCTCTGAGCTGGAAAATTGTGACAGACAGTAAAATTTGGATTTTATCTGAAGTTGTGGTAGCCTTACCAGCCTTAACTAAGTGGTTAAATAACCTCATAAACTTACACATGCTCAGTGTCTTCCCTTCTTTTTGCCGTTTACAGATAATTGATTCTGCATGAACAAATCAGTGTAACAAGATGAGCTCTACTTTGTATGGACACAAAAGTCTGAGGCTATATATTGCTAGCCATAGGTTGCATATCAAAATCGTAATTCCCTCAAAAAGGGGACACAGTCTTTTAAAATACAGGAATTCCAGTAATGGGCACTGAAAAACAGCTAATAAATAAGTTTTCATTGTGACAATGCAAAGCTTCCCTTGGTGCTCTGTCATGAATTGTGCATAAAAGAAAGATCCTTTCATCAACAAGGTTCATTTCTGTTTTTGTTGAAAAGGTATAACTAAAAGAAAAATCAAACCATTTCTAAGGCTCAAATCCCACATGCTTTACATACTCATTAGAGAAATGAACATGACTGATATAAACTGCAGAACACATAGAAAATGTCATCCACAAAAAAAACCCCAATAATACAAAAGTAAATAATATTTCCTCTGTATTGTAATGAAGAAGTCTATGGATCTGTTATGTGAGACTGAGAAAAAAAATAAAAACAGCCTGGGGAAATTTTTCTCTTAACTGAGAATTTGTATACCCTTCCTGGATGTTCACTGTATTTTTTAACAAGCTGAATAAGAAATAATCCCTACTGAGCATCACTTTTAGCTGCAAGCAAAGCAAAACAAAACAGGCCTGTATAAAAAGTGTAAATGCTAAGAGCTTTCTACTCAAGCAGGAAAAGCTTTTTCTCTGCAGACTCAAATCTGAGCTTCTCCCTTCAAGCTGGGCACACTGACGAGCAGCTAAAGGAATTTCAGTTACCAATAGTCTGTTGCAGTTGCAACCCATTAATGAGGATGGGGTGTCATTCCCCTAGTGCTAAGAGCTCAATGTCTCAAACACAGAGCATGATGGTATTTCTTTTCCATTTGGCATCATAGTACCCAGTGGAATATCAGCATCAGTGGAATTTCTGATTTGGTCTCCAAGTGTTATTAATGAACAAATGATAACTACTTTGCCTTTTTGTCTTATTAAGGATATTAAAGGGCAGAAATATGAATTCTGATAAAGTTAACATTTAGTGTACCAACTTGAAATGGAATATCATACTTACAGTTATTTTTGTGTATTCATATATTTCTTTAAATTACCATCAGTATTCCTGCAGCAATGTTACCTCTGAAAATGTTTCCATGGTGAATGCAGGCAAAGCAGTCTATGAGAAATATTTACTTTTATGATGTGATATGATATAGAAACCAAGGTAAGTGGTGAAAAAATAGTCTATGGGTACTGTATTCTGGGGATTATAGTAATGACTTAGAGGTTTCAATGTATAATTAAATTAAAGAAGGATATTTCACATGAAAGTGTGTTAGGCTTAAAATTTTGTTTATGGTCAAAGTGGAAATACACCCATATCTACATTACAGAATTTATTTATTATAACTTCTATCTTAAGAATTTATTTACTATTATTCTCTATCTAATTGTAACAGAAAAAGAAAGAATAATAATGTAATTAACATTGTAAAACATACTCTTTTAATGTTCTATCCTTTTCCTGGTTGTTATGGTCATCCTTCCCTTGCTCTTTTGACCCCCAAGGCCAGTGCACTCATCATCAGTGGAGGTTTTCACATCAGCAGCAACTGCCAGGATGAGCCTGGTGAGCCCTGTCAGGTTCCCTGAGGGTCTCTGTCCCTGTAGGGCAGCCAGTTCCCCTCCAAAGGCTCTCACAGGGAGATCTCCACCCAATCCCTGGGTCTTCCTATCCACACAAATATAGAAAAATCAGTGTGACTGGCCCCCACGTGTTGCAGGGATTAAAGAAACTTCTGTGTCTCAGCCCTGGTCCCTCACCATATTCATACTGAGAAGAGTGCAGCCAGCTTGGGAATTTTAGTTTTAGAGCTTCATTTTATTTATTTCTTTTCCCAAGAAACCACAGTATCATACTTAAAAACACATCGAATCAGTAGTATGTGCTAGGCTTTCCAAGCTCATTAGAGCAGTTATGGAAGTAGTAGATGTGCTTAATGAAATTCTGATAGAATGGCTAAGTTAACCAATGTACTTTGAGCTGTAGCATTTATATGTTGTTTAAAAGAAAATCCTCATAAGTATTATATCCTTTTCCGTGAAATAGTGACTTCAGTATTCTGTGCATTAATAGCTTCATATTTAAATCTGTGAAAGTCCCTAGAACAGTCCTGTGTTACTCATATATTGTTGACTCTGACTTTATGTTAAAGCTACAAGACAAAAAAAAAGTGTTACTATTAATCATTTAAGCTCTAGCTACAGAAACAGAAAGTTCATAGTTGGAAAGAATAATAATTATTTGTCCTTTTTCTGCTAGATCGTACATATTTTGCTTAGGGCTGTGTTGTGTGGTTTAAGCATGCTGAAATCAGCAGAAGTAAAAAATTCTAATAATGCTACATGCATGATTGTAGAAATTTGTTCCCTTCTAACCTGCAGACTTGGAAAATTAATGAACTGTATTAAAAATACGTGGCAGTGTTTCAATAACTCAAAATAATTTGATAGCACAATAAGAATTGACTTTCTCAAGCAAACATTTTTTTTCTCAGAGTCAGATATTAAATAAACATGATGCTTTCCCTATGTGTAAAGAAGCATTAAAGTAATTTTGTAAAGGATTTTAGTACTATAATTTATTGCAGCATAGTTTAGTAAAAATTGTAGTTTTCTATTTCACTTATAATTTATATAAAGAGTTAAAAGCAGCATAATTCCACTGCTTTCAGCAAATTTGAACCTGGGAAGAAAGGAATCCATTAATTTTGACTATAATATTTTTTTGCAAAAAGTTATTTAGGGAAAACATGTAATTTTTTTCCTTATGAACAGGTCAGTTGGCTTAAACTCTTTAAGTAGTTTTGCTAAGATATCAGAATATCCTTTCCTGTGTCTTGCCTTTTAACTTTCTTGACTAGAAATGTGATTCCAAACCTATTCTCTGTTTGTGGATCTTATTTCCATTCTTATCCATGCATCATGACAGTGGGCCATCCACCAGCTGTGACAATGGAACATCCATCTGATGTGAGTCTTAGTCCTCAGTAATCATCTATTACCTGTCCTTCTGTACGTAGTGAATTTGACATCCCACTCTGGCAAGGGTTTTTTTGGCCTGTATAACCTCAGGTAACCAAATTTGACATCAATAAGGAACTGAAGGGAGTGACTGTCTTTCTCTAGACCTGACTGGAGAAGCTTTACATACTTTATTGGTATGTTCACGTTTGATTTTCCATATTATCTTTGAAATTCTCCTACGGTACAATTAAGGAATAAAAAAAGAAGGCAAAACAGCCTATTATAAATGTCCTGTGTGTATAATCAGACTAATAGAACAATAGTAATAGCTCTCAGCAGTAGAAAAGTGAATAAGGTGGTTAAACTCATGTTTTAGAAAGCGTAATCAATTGAAAACACAACAGCCTTAATGATACTGGTGTTAAACTACAGCTGATCTATGACTTCTTTGTGCTACATCATTATTCATTTTGACTGTATGCAGGCTGGTCTACATTTCCCATTTTGGATGTGGTCAGTGTGCCCATGGGTGTGAGTACGTGTGGGTATCTGCTCACCCCTACCATTACACAGTTCCCACAGAAGAACAAAAACAATGCATTTCCTGTCAGAATAGACTGAACTAAATGATGGCCACCTGAAACAGATCTGCTGTTCTCTAAAGCCACTAGTTTCATGTAGAGCTATGGCTGGACTGCTTCATTTTCCAATAGACTGTCTTCCATCTAGACTACATTTACTGTGATTTCCACCACAGTGGCCTGCAAAGACCAATCTTTTGGGTGCATTCTGGGCAGAACCTTGCTGTAGTGCCCGCCAAACCCAGGCTTGTGACCCTGTGGGCAGTGCCAGCTCACACACTAAGGTGAGTTATTTTGACTTTTATTCTAGTTTGTGCAAAGCAGAGAGCTGAGAGATAACCCATGAAAGGCTGGCTCCCTGATTATCAAAACTTTACACTATTAAAAAATAAAGACATCAGGATTCATTGGTTATAAACACTGTATTCTTTTTATTAATTAGCACTCAGTGCCCTATTTGCTAGTTATGGCTCTCAAGACTCATGCTAATTAGTCCACACATTTCTCTCCTCCCTTTGAGTCTGGGGTCCATTTTCAGTAGGTGGTCAATATGTTGGCGGTCATGATGTCCCACACTGAAATTACCTTCCCCCCAGTTGCTGCTTCACCCCTGGTGGCTATTGTCTGGAGAGCCCATTCATCTTGGATTGTTTTCCCATTTCTATAAAACAAAAGATTAGCCAAGCATACAATGTTCACAGTTCCATTGCTTAATCATTACTGTGTGGCCGACTAACTAAAAAAAACATTGCGAAGTTTGACTTGAATATTAAGGGGTTTGATATCAGGAATACTTTTTTTTTTTTCTCTTAACCTAATCTAAGGATCTTATCAGAGGATTCCTGCAGAAGAAATAATCTTTTGCAGAACATAAAAGATGTAAAATATATTTTAGAAGCACCGTACAGATACCTAGAGTATTTCAGTGGACAACAGCAGAGAAGAGTGAAAATCACAGTATATTAGTCAAAATATCATCCAAACCATTAGGAATAATGAAAAAATAATGTGGGATAGAATTCTGAGAGAAGTGGTGTTTTTTGCAATTTTATATACAGTAAAAATTTTCACAGCTATTAAAATATTACATATCATGTATCTTCTTCTAACTAGATACTTCAGGCTAAATATAACAGAGTACAAATTTAAGAAGAATATTTTGTATTCTAAAACTACAAATTGCCTCACAGGAGGCTAAAATTATTTCAGATTGCTTTTCTTGTGTGCTCTGCTTAGAGGCATATTGTACATAATATGAAACATGACCAGTGGTTTGATATACTTGTTAAGAATGTCACATAACCATTTTGGGAAACTGCTGTTACCCTGGAGACCAAAAGCAGAATTTATCTGGCCAATTTCAACCTCAACATTTTATGAATCAGAAGTTTTGAGCATCCCCTACTCAAAAATATAGTAAGATGGGTATGAAAAGTTAAAAAAACCCCCAAGAACTGGTTTAAAAATCTCAATTTAAAGTCCAGGCTAATCAACCAGGGAATAATTTGTCTCATAGCTGTGGCTGTTTGAGCTTACCATCACCTAGACTCACTTTATAGACAAAACAGAAACAGAGCACTGTTTTGCTAGACCTGTTTTGACGTTTTCCTTAGGGTGAGTTGTGTCCTAGATTTCCTATGTTGGACTCTTTACATTTAATGCACAAGAGTTTAGGTCTCTCTGTAAGTGAGCAAAAGGTTCAAACTCTCTTTACCCAGCCAATTCAACCAATGGGGTCTGTGGTGTCCAAGCCTTTCTGAGTGAGGCAGACAATTACACCTGGTCCACTGACCAGCACTCGGGGTGCTGAATTCATGGTTCACTGAATTGCACATCCAGCACACAGGCAGACCCCTACATGTGAGCACCTAAAGTGAGTGGTCCTTGGGATGCTGAATGTCACTAAATTAACAGCAGCAACTATGAGGGGAATCCACGCCAAGCAGTTCATATGCACAAGCTGCACTGCAGATACCGAATCAAACAAGTTGCATCACTGGTGGGCAAATTAATTTTGTGCAGCTCTCTACAGTATGGTTTTCAAGAATGTCAACATTCCCATGCTGCATATATGTCTAGTACCATCTTAGCTTCACATGCTCTCTGTAGTTTTGGATAATAACTCTCCACGTTCTAAACAATGTTTCATTATCTGTCCTTCCGTCTGTTCAAAATGAACCAGTAAAAAAAAAGTTACCTTAAGATAGAACATAATGTAATTTTGAGAAAAAGATGTAAGCATGCAAAGCACTTCAGTTCCCTTGCAATGCCAAGAAGATTTTTGTGAATTAATGTGTTATGTTTTGTCTACAGGTCATTGACTTTTCATGCAATTCCTTCTGTATCTCCTTTTTTACAATATATCTCAATGGAAGCTGAAGATGCTGTAAGAAGGCTTGAAAATAAAATCTTCTTCATGTAAGCAAAATTGTCCAAGTTTTTCAGAGTTTATGTACAAACTGTCTACAAATATTAAAGGGTCTACTTTGTTGCCAAAATCTATCACTGGGCAAACAAATTTCAAATTAAGGTAGAATCATGCCATTGTCATTCTAAGGTGATTTCAAGAAAAATCTATAAATGGAAGCTTGAACAAATGCATAAAATTAGTCATAAATTATTAAGTTAACTTTTTAATTTTCTTTTTTTATTTTAATGAAACCACAGCTGCATAGTGGACCTCAAGAAAGGAACTAATGCTGTTGGGTTTTGAATAAGGTTAAATACCTGTTCTGGATCTGTCTGAGACAGAGTTGATTTTCCTTAGAGCAGCTCTGTGGTTCTGTGCTTTGGACTTGTGACCAAAACTGTGTTGGTAACTCACAGATTTTTAGTTATTGCTGAGAAGTGCTTACATAGCCTCAAGGTCTGTCTTGCTGTTCATGGTGCCATCCTGTGAGCAGAGTGGGGCTGCACCAGAATTTGGGAAGGGACACTGCCAGGACAGCTGACCAAAGTAATGTCCCCTGCCACACGCATTCACGCTCAGGAATAAAAGCTGTTTTATCTATGACAGCAATAGTGTCTTGGTTTGAAAAGACAGGTGTCTGCTAAGGAAGGCAGGAGCCTCTCTTGAAACGGAAAATGTAAACCGCCTCCGTCTGAATTATTATAATTTTGAAATTAAGGGGTTCTCAGGCAAAGATATGGGAGTAGAAATAACAGTTCTGTATTAGGAAAAATGAAAAATAAAAATGCAGTAATACAAAACAACACTGACAGAGTCAGAATACGACCTGACACCCTACTGGTCACTGGTGGCAGTGTGATTAGATGGTGTCTGCAGCCCTCCTAGAGTGGCAGATGTGGTTGTGTTGAAGCAGTGATCCTGTAGGGTCTCGTTTTCTTCTGAAGGTCCAGTGGTGGTGAAGACAGGTGGTCTTCTTCTGGGAATCCAGTAGAAAAGAAAGCTGCTCCTCTGGGAATCCAGTGGGAGAAGGCTATCTGTGGTGCTCCAAACGTCAGATTATATCCAGGTAGGGTTGCTTGGCTCCTCCCCCTGGGCAGAGCATCTCCCCATGGGATGATGTAATTTTATCAGTCATGCAGTGAGGCTCAGTGCCCCATTAACAGAAGATATTTTCCTGAGGGAGGATTGGTTGTGGAAAAGATAAAGAAACCTGCCCCACCTGGTTATAATAGGTGGCCCAATAAACTGCCCCACCTCTAACAGATGGCAATAAAATACACACCCCCAGCCACATCTTGCATTTGCAACCTAAGACAAATAGTTGACATTTTACAAGTTTGTCTTTTCAACTAATTCTAAACTATTCAGCAGGATTTCACTTTGCATATGGATGCAATTTCATCAGTTTGCATGTGGTGCATATGGTCAATTTGAGCTGTATTTGAGCTGAACAAAATTTATGGCTGTTAAGATTGCTTAAAAGAGTAATTTCCTGTATGTTTTATAGTTTACAAAAGAGTGCGCACAGTTATAATATTTGATGTTCTGACTGACAGTAAATTCATTATATCAAGTGCTTTGTAGTCATACAGTAAAGGATAATTTCTCCAAGGAATTTATAAGCCAATACACAAGGATATTTATTTAAAAGACAGAAAAACAGAATATAGTGTTTCTAATGGAAACTGGCCATTCTTGAGTTGATTATTAAAGGTTTCCAACTTGGGTGTTCCCTCAAGATCATAGGACTAAATCTGTGTACTAAATTCCACTCTCCTGAAGGAGTGATCAAGATCTTAATTGGGCTATCACAGTTCCTTAGAGAGTCTGAAAGGGAGATTAAGATAATAATCTCTACACATATTCCTCTTGGTCCAGGATAGTACTGTTACCATGACAGCTCATGCCACTAACTTCACCTACAGGTCCAAGAGAAGGAAGAAGGTAACAGGTTTTTCAGGTTATCAATTTATTTCCTGTTCTCTCTATCACTGTCTTGGCAACATCTGTTACATTTACATTGGTTAATCCTTCAGCATTGTTTTCATATAAAATGTAATTATTTTCTATGTGTATCTCATTTTAACTAGAAGTCAATTACCCTTCTATGCCTGAAAGATCTAGAAGCGTTTATTTACTTACAAATCTAAATTCCTTCTTTTAGTTGCCTATGCATATGTTCAGAACATGCCAAATACAAAGCTATATAAAGTGAAGTTATACAAAGTGAAATTATCAACAGAAACTGTTTATAAACAGATCAAACTCAACAAAAAACCAAGAAAAACAAAAAAAAACCCCTTCTATTTTGTAAACAAATAAATATTGAATTCTTATAACAAAATAGCCAATTTTTCAGAAGTCTTCAGGTTCAATTAAAAAGGGAAAGGAATTGCAACTAATAAGACATTTAAGCATTTGTGAAAGTCTCTTTCATGGTACTTGTAAAAATCTGATCTTTCTTACTTAAGATTTGAGGATCTTTCACCATCCCATCAAAGATAAAATTGTGTTGCTAAAAAGAATGAAAAAACCCCATGTAATTTCATAGCAACTTGCAATCAAGGGGAATTGAGATTTGTAATATGAATACCCCAGATAATGCTTTACCGAAGATAATTGTTAATTGTCATCACCTGTTTATAATTTCAGTTAACACTAAAGCTGTTGCCTTTTAGAGAGAACTCATACTTCCTTCTGAAGTTAAAAATAAATAGCATAAATTCTGATATTTTCTTTGCTTGAAAACAGGCAGTGAAACTGGTTTCTCTAGGTTTCCATGTATGGGGAGAAATCAACATATTCCAAAAATAATAGAAATCTGAATTTTTTTACTACCTTACAGGGATAGGCGATATCTATTCCATTCCTAATTGATGCTCTTGGGTTCTGCTTGAATAAATGTTACCCACTTAGGGTCTTCACTGTACTGCTGTGCCAGATTTTTTACTGGTGAGAATCCCTACTGATAGAAGATTTCAGTATTTTATAAAGCACATATATATAGTTGTTTTTGAAGGCTGAAATCTAGCTTTACAAAATCTGCCTGTAAATGTGGGAATCCATATTAGCAAATTATTTTACACTGGTGAACTGAAACATTAAATTTCATTTGTTGTTTTGGTTTGAAATGAAAGCTTGTTGAAATATAATTATGTCTTTAAATCTGCCTGTTCTTTTCCTCTTTCATTCCCTCCATATATAAGAAGAAAATTTATTCTAGAGGTCTGAGCTCCGATCTTGCAACAATAATTTTATTCAGCTTTTCCATTGCCATGCAATAGCACTGGATAAAGTACATAAAAGGCAACTTGATCACGAGCAAAAAAGAAGGGTTATGAGCCTTCAATCATAGACAAGACAGCTATTAGTTTAAAAGGATATTTATGGATAAGATGTTCAACAGGAAGATGTTCTTTTTCTTTTATATTTAAGCACAAGTGTGATTTTCTTTAAGAGACACATTGATGTAGAATAAAATGAAAAAAATAAATTCATGTGGCTATTTTTAAATACAATACAGTTAGAGATTCAGCACAAATCTAAGCAAAGTCTTTAGGCTATCCTCAGATTCATCTAATGCTGCAAAGGCCTGAAAGGGGGAGTTCAGTAAATGTTCATATTAAACTGAAAGTGAAATGGATTAAACAAGAGAGTTGCAATGAAGGTTGAATGAAAGATTCCAGTAACTGTGGACTTCTGCTCTTATTTGTACAGACAGTTTTAAAAATCCATAACTTTGCTCAGCCAGAGTTACAGTAAAAAGAAGAGTCCTTTTTACTCCCAGTGCAGGGATGATGTAAATAGCGTCTGTCAATGTGGTGGGATTTTTTTCTATTCAGTGAAATTCCTTCACTGTGGATTCTGTTTTTAACACAGTTTTGTGAAGGCTGTTGCAAACAGAACTGAGCACCAGAATGCTGGCATGTATATTAAGGCTTACTGGGTGGTGGATGGAAACCACTACCAGGAGGAACCCATGGCTTGATATATATATATATATATGTATTTTGAAAATGTAAAATATAACTTAAAATAACAAGAAAAAACTGAATAGATGAGAGGAATTCACCTGATATATAATTCACCTTGATGCCATGTTTAAAGTGTTTGAGGCTCTTTAACAATTTGTAAGAAAATAAATACTTATGTTACTGAATAGTATGGATAATATACATATACACAGAGATCAAATGGAGGATAATAAAATATACTGATGAAGAATTTAGCAGCTTGTGTAGTGAGCTTACCTTTATCTTGTTCATCAGGTTTTATTTCAGCAGATGCTTTTTTTCATTACTCTTTCTGACTTTTCAGTTTATCTTGACATAAACACCACTTAACACTATAAAATATCTTCTTAATTTTCAGTTAGAATTTTTCCTCAGTTAATTTTTTGCATTTGTTTTGGGAAAAGAAAGAGATAGGAAAGGAGAAGAGGAGGGAGGTTTCCACTTTTAATTATTTGCTTATTTAGCCAATTAATTTTTTAGTGATTAAGATGTTTTGGAGCATTTGAGGCTCACAGAGCGATTTAACCTCCTCTAGCAGCAGGTATTTTGCCTTTATTTGAAAGAGCATGTTTGGGAGTTTGTAGCATTGTGTTGAAACACACAAAGTATTTTTGTTCTACCATTACACAATTGCACTAGAATAACAAGACCCTTTCACAAAGGCCCTTTTACATCCTCTTGAAATTGCATACAGTATTATGTTACTAATGCAGGCTGTAAGGCTTCCTTTAAAACATGCTGAGAAATGAATGTAAAAACACCTCTGTGCTGGTGGAAATAAACATTATGCTGAATAAAAATGTAGCATATTTCATCTTCCTTTGCTGTGCAAACAAAATGGACAAGTCTGGTGTCGTTTGCTGAATGTTTGTACTGTATGTATTATTTGCAGAAGGACATAAAAAGCTAAGAAAAAATATGATAGACTGTAAAATATTATATTTGAAACTGAATATGACAAAGTGTGTAGATTTATACACATTTAGGAACAGCCTTGTGAATTATGAGTTATAGAAATTGTCTAGTTGCTAACACACAATTATGACTAATTTAATAATTTTTAACATGGTCGCTAATAGACATCTATGTAATACAATTGAAAATTTGATTAAGAAGAAAATATGTAGCATGTATATATTTTCTATATATTTTATAAAAACCTCTCAGTTACAAGTAAAACCTAGAATACTCTTACTGTATAGTGACATGAAACAGAATCTAAACTGCAGAGTGATATTGTTAATACTTGACACACTGTGAGATAGTTATTTTATTTCTATAGCATTTTGCCAGCTCTTCTTTTCAGTACTGTGTAATTGTCTTTGAAATCATAGAATCATAACTGTTTTGGGGTAGAAGAGACATTAAAGTCCCAAGCCCCTGTCATGGGCAGGGACATCTTCCTCTGGACCAGGCTACTCAAGGCCCCATCCAGCCTGGCCTTGAACACCTGCAGGGATGGGGCATCCACAGCTTCTCTGGGCAATGTTTTAGTGACTTACCACCATTACAGTAAAGAATTTCTTTCTGATATTTAATCTAAACCTGCCCTCTTTCAGTTTAAAGCCATGACACCTTTATCTATAACTACATGCCCTTGTCAGAAGTCCCTCTCCATCTTTCCTGTAGGCTCCCTTTAAGTTCTGCTGTAAGGTCTCCCCAGAGCCGTCTCTTCTCCAGGCTGAAAAGCCCCAACTCTCACAGCCTGTCTCCATAGGACAGTTGCTCCCATCCTCTGGTCATGTTCATGGCCTCCTCTGGACTCACTTCAACATGTCCATCTCCATCTTATGTTGGGGACCCCAGAGCTGGATGCAGCTCTCCAGGTAGGGTCTCATGAGAACAGAATCCAGAAGCAGAATCACCTCACTCAGCCTTCTTCCCACATCACTTTTGATGCAGCCCAGAACACAGCTGGTTTTCTGGCTCACAACTGCACACAGCTGGTTCATTGCACATTGAGCTTCGTGTAGACCAAGACTCTGAAGCCCGTCCTGTTCCACAGCTGCCCTGACTCAGCCTGTATTTGTGCTTGGGGTTGCCCTGACCCAGGTGCAGGACCTGGTACTTGGCCACGTTGAAGTTCATGAGGTTCACATGTGCCCACCTCTCTGGCCTGCCCAGGCCCCTGTGGGTGGCATCCCATCCCTCCAGCGTGTGGAAAAGCTGCTCTCAAAAGCTTGGTGTCACTGGCAAACTCCCTGAGGGTGCCCTCAGTCCCGCTGTCCGTGTCACCGACAAAGACGTTCAGCAGTGCCGGTCCCAATACCGACCCCTGAGGAGCATCCCTTGCCACTGTCTCCACCAGTGGCATCACTGATCTCCAGGAATACAGTGGACATCAGCAAATGAAAGGAACACAGTGTGGGGACATGTTCTAATATCATCTTAATTATGACCTACTGCAGCCAACTCACCCATTGTGAGTATATTTCCAGTATATTTACCATTTCCTATGTTCTTATCAGAGGTGTACATGGTTATGGAGAATATTAGCTCATCACAGATCACAATGGGCTATTATAGTAATTTGTGATTCATAAGTCCTTTCAAAAGGCTTTTTGTTTCGGTTGTTTTGGAGAGAACATTAAAAGTATATATCCAAAGTTGTTAAATCATATGTTAAAGAAATTTTGCTACTTATTAAAACCTATCATGGGCAATCAATGTTTTTCCTCTTATTAACAAAGAGAAAAATAGGTGATTTTACAGGGAGACTTTAAAAATATTCTTTAAATTAGCATATGCATTATTACATTTTCTATCCTACAGTATAAGTTATAACTGATGTTACTCAATTAAGTGACAATTCTCCTGGACGTTAAACCACAGTTTATTATGCAGAAAGGATTCTGGATTTTTAGGGTTTGGCATTTATTTATTAAGCAAAGACTAATTCTTGGTTAAAGATATATTAACTTTTAGTGGTCTTTATTGTTTATCTTATTTTGTATTATGATGTCATGCTTTACAAAGTAAAAATTTAGCTCTGTAACAAAACCTAGCTCATCTTCAGATCAATACTAATTTCAACCAGATCCTTACATGCACTCACCATTTTGTCTTGATCCAAATGAAGAAATTTTATTCAAAACTTGTATGTGACAGTTTCACCACACAAAAAATATTCCTAAATACTAACAGTAAAATAAACTCTTATAGTGACAAATTTGTAATACAAAGCAGCTTGAAGTTTCTGATTGCAAAAGTTCTTGAAAATTTAATTAATCTTATTGTCTCCAGCCCAATAGATCCCAATAGGATTTTTCACTGAGGGGTTTCATCATAAAAATATATTACAAACTTCCTTCTGCATGATTTCTGCTTGTTCTTTGTGAATTTCATTTATTTTATTATTTGACTATAATACCAACAATAATAGAGTTATTTACCTCAGCAACAGGGATCATGGAATCACATGGGTAAAGAAATCTGGATATGTGTTTGGAGTTATAATTACATTGCTGATGCTACCCATGAATGAAAATAGCTTTCCAATAGGGGTATATGGTGGATTGCTCACCAAAGCAAATAGATTTAATTAATTTAAATGTCCATGACTCATTCACAGCAAGTTTGGTTTCAAAAGGGGTCAGCAAATGAGTTTTGAAAAAGATGAAGTTCCTTACATTCAAATCTCTTTTACATAAAGTTAAACAGATTTTTGTTTTGTTTTGTTTTTTTTTTTTTTTGCAACATCATGCCTTCACTTTTTCATTTGATTGATCCTTCAGTGAAAGAAGATCTGGGGGTAAACACTAATCCTTATTTTTGCACAAGCCTCCAGATCTACTTAAACGTGTGGGATTGTTCCCATTCCCATTCTGCATATATACANAAGCCTCCAGATCTACTTAAACGTAGATCCCATTCTGCGTTTGGAAAAGAATGGGAGAGCTCTCCTCTACTACAGCCTCACTTTTCTTTCTCACACTTACCTGTATACCATTACCCTGCAACTTATTTCTCAGTCTTGTTCATTTAAAACAAAAGAGTGTCCTATTTCCCAGCAAGGGACAGAAAATATTGACCCCACTTAAGCCAGATATTTCAAATCAGAAGGATCTTACACAGATGGGCTTTTACAAAGCTGGGGAAGGTTGCTAAGCAGGCATAAAAGGAAGCTGGCTTTTGTAAAATTTCTCATTAACTTAGGATTTTATAGAATAGATAAAGTTATAGTCCTCAGTCTAGGAATCTTTAATCAGCTTTTTCCAGGAGAAAACGGACGGGTTGACAATTTTGGAAAAAATCAAAACATTCGTTCTCTGTGAAAATTATTTTTTTAATTTGACTAAGAAATATAACAGAAATTTACTCAAAATTAGGATAGGATAGGCTTCTAACTAGCAATTAGTTGTAATAGCTTTTGTTTGAAAGCACATTCATTTTAAATACAGGGTGCTTTACAGCAAAAAAGTTCTTTTTTGTATTGGTTTCATTTTCTTTCTACACAGAAATCTATGACCTTGGATCATATTTAATAAATTTTTCACTTGGAGCTTCCAAAGACACCATCAATTTTGCATCATTTCTCTCACCAGCTGCACTTTTGTTCACACAGTTTACCACATATGTGTGGACAGTTACATTCTTTATTCTAAACAGGATATTTTGTCCTTTTAAATTTTGATGTTTATTTTGTCAAGAGCAAAGTAAGAAGCAATCCCCATTAAAAAAAAAAAAAAAATCTCTTACAAGAGCAAATTTAGAAGCATTGCTAGCCCCTACATTCACATTTACAAGAAAACTGGACTCACTGGTTTGGGGAACACTCTCCTTTCCCAAACTGATAGTTAAAACACTGATGTAAGGTGAATGATTTTTAGGTTCTACTGTTAAAAAACACTTAAAATAATTCTACCTGCTATTGAGTTTTCAAATATGTATTTTCAAACTTAAAATTAGACTCTCTTTTAGCAAGTAATACATTTGATAGTGAATCATACTTCAGATTTATGAAATAAAAAAACCCAAGACACAACATTCACTTTTTTTCTTCAAGTATAGTTTTGCTTGGTGCGTTTGCAAACACTTTGGTCTCCACTCACAGAAATATGCAAGCAGTATCATGGGAAGAGTAAATCATTTCTCACATTCACTTCTTTCAGCTCTGTGGCACCAGGAATAAACCTCTCATTTCCTGAGATGCAAGACAGCAACCATATCCTGGATTTCACTTTCTGTCTTGAGAATGGTATTTTTTCCCTATAGCCTAAGTCAGTGATAGGGGAAAAATGAAAAAGTGACATGATAGGATACACCTGTCCTTGTTTAAGTTTAGCCACTTTGTAGTTCATCTCACCCCAAGGCAAATGTCTCAGAGAGATGCCTATCTGCCTCCTTTGACCTCTTATCAAGTGTTAATGAGTGACTTGAATTAGATGTCGTTTCACTGACAGGTAAATGTGAGACAAATCCTAACCTCTAACTCTTAAAACACTGCAGTGCCTGTCCTGGTTGAGACCTCATGGTGATATACGTCGCCCTCATAATATTTAGACTTGTGCAAAACAGTAAGTGGTGCAGAATAAGATTTGTACATACAAGCATAGTAACAGGAAAACCAGTCTATGTGATAGGAAAACACTCAGTTTGTCAAAGTGGAGCCTGTAATGCATAACGATCACCCAGAGATGCTGGTAGCTTTGCAGAGCTTCATCCCACTGGGTACTCAGATACCTAAACTGAAAAGGGACGAGTCTCAAGTGCACAGTTTAAGAGTCACAGAGTCAAAAATGTTGGAAAAGATATCCAAAGTCATCAACTCCATCTTTTGACCAAATACCAGCATGCCCACTGAACCACACCATGAAGTGCCACATCTGCTTTTTTTGAACACTTCCAGGGACGACGACTCCACCACTTCCTTGGAAAGCCTGTTACAGTACTTAACCCCTCTTTCAGTGAAAAAATTTTTCCTAATATCCAACCTGAATCTCTGTGCAAAAGTTGAGGCTATTTCCCATTGTTCTATTCTTAGTCCAGTTGCCTGGGAGAAGAGGCACTCATCTCTTGCAACCTCCTTTCAGGTGGTTGTAGGGAGTGAAAGCTCCTCCCCTGAGCCTTCTCTTCTCCAGACTAAACAGCCCCAGTGCCCTCAGCCACTCCTTGTGGTCCAGACCCTTTATCAGCTCCATTGCCCTTCTCTGGACGTGCTCTAGCATCTCAATGTCCTTGTTGTAGTGAGGGACCCAAAACTAAACTCAGGGTTTGAAGTGAGGCCTCACCAGCACTGAGTATAGGTGGACAATCACTGCTCTGGTTCTGTTGGTCCCACTATTCCTGGTTGTCTGGTGTTTTACCTATGATTACTATTACTTTATCCTGAATGAATGCTCTACCACTACGATAGTGAGTGAAAAAAATACACAGTCTCGGTCTCTGTCAGATCTCTTGTGCAAAATCCAACCCTGTAGATCTGATTTTGCAGAGAGTACTGCGGGTGGAGTCATTTCAGTGTCATGAACTCACTAAGCCAAGCAGTGATGTACAGTCTTGCACTGAGGGGATTCTTAGCAAAGCCCTTGGGCACCTACAAAGGCAGATTCTACCTCATTTAACCCTGTGTGTGAGTCAGTATAACAGATGCATACTGAAACATGAGAGCCACAGAACAATTAAAAAAAAAGTCATGCTGCTGTTATATATGCTATTCCTTCCTATTTTACTCCCTTTGATTATAGCTAAAGTATGGAAATTAATTCTGGATTACACATGTTCAGAGCCTGAGACCTTTAGGTGGCTTCTAAAGGACAAGCATTTCTAACATTACATTGATCATCATGGTGGGAGGTTGGCTTTTGGGCTTTGGATGAAGGTATTCTGACTAAAACAAGGAAGTACATAATGTGGAAGAAAAGGTTTTCTTCACATTGAAGAGTAATGGAATTTTATTAGTAGTAGAATTAGAATACACACCTATTGTCATGGTTAATCTTATTTTTCATCACCTTTGTAAATGGAGCTTAGGACATGGTAGGTAAAAACCCTATTTTTAATTTTTAATGATCTTTCAGAGTGCAGCCCAGTAGAGTTGTACACAAGAAAACAACCAATGGAAAAAAAAAAAAAAAAAAGTAGGTTCTATAATTAAGTTTTATGAAGGTAAACTGGAAGTGATGTCATAGACCATAATGATATAAATTGCAAGGTGGTATCAACCTTGAAGGAATTGACATGATAAAGCAGAAAGCTGTAGGAAATACAGAGAAATTTCAGCAGGTTGACAAGTATGGCCATTTAAATATTAATAAGGCATGCATTTCTAAATTAAGCTGGCTGTTTACCTGAGTATTTTTAAATAGTCTCATTTAGGCTTTTCTACATACCTCCAAAATAATAATAATAAAAACTTTGAAGCCTGTTTTGAAAGTGATCAGGTTAACAGCTACCTTAAATATTCAATGAAGTCTAAATATATATATATATAATACACACGTGTGTGAATATATATGTACATACATTTATATATCTCTCTCTATATATATAGATATACACACAGATATATTTTACCCTTTTCTTGTAACTTGTCAATTATTGCCCACCTATTACACTCTCTTTTCTGAGTTAGCTCCAGCTAATCAGATGCTGATTGGGGATGCTAGAATACACTTGCTGATGATTATGTGTTATTTTAACAGGAGAATGACAATAATTTCCTGTAATGCCACTTGTTAAGGTAATTATGCTGTAATTGCCTTATCAAGGTGTCATAGAGGAGAGAAGAGAAACTCTGAGATTTCACAGCTGCTGTCATGCTTTGATAAAGTGTTATCTTGAAAATATATTATCAGTCATCAAGCTAAATTTCTACCTAAACCATTCTTCTAATGGTTGTTTTAAATCAGAAAAATCTGTCTTGGGTGGGGCATATGACCTCTGCATTTGATGTTTCTCAGCCTGATAATTAGGGAGGATGGATTATCTTTGTTTTAAGGCATAGACCTAACAACAGATTTGCATAGGTAAGAATATGTAAATGCAGGTTCAGGAAGGTGCCTAGTTTTCAAAGGTGAGCAGCTGCTTGCTGTGAAAATATAGACTTCAACTGTAATCTTGGTTTTAGAGTACAGTTGCAGTTACTTGGATATTGTTTCTGATGTAGAAAGAGAAATGGGAAGTGAAACAGAGAATGTGGCACCTCTAAAGTAAGAATATGAGAGGTCTCATAAACATGTTTTTTAAAATTATTTTTAAAGAATTAGACAGCCTTAATAAGAGCAATCACTTCAGAATTACTGAGGTTCACATTCCAAGACACATTTAACAGGAAAAAAAGCTTGAGCTCTGTTCTTTTGGGTCAGAAATACAAAATACCCAATTTAAGGTATATCAAGTGCTTGGCATCAGGGCGAAATTCAGGTGAAATGTACTGTTTGCCTAGTTTTGCTGTTCAAAGTGATTTTTATTTTTCACACTCTGTTTAGTTATGCAACCATGAACTGGGAAATCTAAGTAATGCCTGTGCAATACACCCATTGTGCAACTGATCCTGCACTGCCAACAATACACTCATACTCAGGACAATCACTCAGAGAGAAGCAGCCACTACTTCAGCTTGTGATGACTAATTGTCTCTTAAATGATTATTAGTAATGATATGACCAAAACTAATAGAGAATTAGGCTTATACTACCTAAATCATTATTTAGACTTGCACCTGATATCAGCGAGAATTGAGGGTAGTGCACCTTACTAGATCTAGCCCAAGTGCATGCTTTAAGAAAGGCAAATGAATGTGCATATATTTTTGTGCATTTGCATCTGTTTCACACCTTCAAGCAGCTGATGCAATATACCATGGCAGTGATTATACAAGCAATCCACTGATAGGTACACTAGCTTGATTAATGTCAGATCTTGCACTGAAGCACTTCCCCAATCAGAAAATTGAGAAACTAAATTTGGAGGAGGAAGCATTTTTTTATTCTTCCTGACATATCTTTCCTTCTCTCTCAACTATTTAGAGATGTGCTGCTAACTGTGCTATTTTCTGTGTGAAGGTTCCATGCAGAATATCACCTTCAATTCCTTGGATTATACAGTGCAAAATCCAGTACTAGGAGCATCACTGACAGTTTTGAAACAAATTTGGCAATGCATTTGTCAGCTGGAGGAGAAGAAAGTTACATTTCTAGCAGTGCTGTTGTGACATTTTGACTGATCCATCCATGGAAGCTCATGCTCCACTAAATTTACAAGAGCATGCTCAAACTGATGGCATTCCTCTATCTGCTTGTAACAGGATAACTTCTCAACATTAAATGTAATTACTACCAAAATCTCAGAGAATGTCTGAAAAATAAGAAAGTGACCATGAGTTATACCATTTGTGACTCTACTAATAGGAAAGAATGAAAGCAGAAAAAGGAAAGAACGGAATTCAGCATGTAAAGGGATTAGTAGAAAGCACCTTTGGGGAAGGTGGTCTGAGGAGCAAAAGGAGAATTTGCATTTCTAATATGTGATACTAAAGGCAGAAAACCAATCTATACATTCTAAGGCCTTCTGAGGCATAAAAGAAAAAGGAAAAGTAATAGTTTTATCAAAATTTTTAAGTATATGAAAGATAAACAATATTTTGCAAAAACTAGAACAAAAGGTTCACAATCAAAACAAATACAAGGAAAATAAAGAAACAAAAAAAAAAACCCAAACCAAACTCATAATGTAGGACTAAAATGAAAATGAACAATATGAAAAATGGATTGTAGATAACAAAAATAGGCCCAGAAAAATGAAAGTTTCCAGAAAATGTAAAAAGAGAAATGAAAGTTCCATTATGTGAATGGGATGGAAAGTAAATTTGGCATTTCATAGATAAGGCAGCAATATTAATAACTTTTTACCTTTTAATTTTTATAAACCAGCAAATAAATTAACTAAGGGCCTGAAACTTAGCATATTCCTAAGAAAGAAAATATGAGAGGCAAGAACTGTTCAGTTTACTTTGATTTTAATCACTGTCAGTCCCAGAAAGCCTTAAAATACCTAAGCTATTCAACAACCACTGAGCTTTTTCCTTGAGAACACATAAAGAATGAGGGATGTCCAAGTGGCCTTCAGAACAAGAAATAAAATAAAAGGGGGCTTAGGGTTTCAGAACTTTCTAGCATATGAAAAACCAATTTACCTTTTCAAACTTCCAAGAATACTAGAACAACATGGATTTGTAATTTTAGCTACAGTCAAACTTGAACCGATTTCCTGGTTAAGTGAAAAATCAGATGAAGTATATCAGCCAATTATTTGATACCCTATCCTATATAAAAAAAAAAAGACCAAAATACAAATATAGTACATACATGTGCAACTGATTCAGAAACGTAACCAAGTGTTTATTAGCAATGCAAAATCATACTAGTAGAATATTTCAAGAGATGTCAGATGGATCCAGGATGAACCATGTTCCATTGATTATTTTCATTAATGACTTAGCCAATAGAATAAGATTGTATTTAGTTGCAGTCAGATTGTTCCAAGAGATGGACAATTAAAGGACTGTGCTAATTTTGGCTGGGACAGAGTTGATTTTCTTCATAATGGCTGGTACAGGGATATGTTTTAGATTTGTGCTGAACATGGGATGATGACACAGAGAGACTTTTCTTATTGCTGAGCAGGGCTCATACAGAGCCAAGGCCTTTTCTGCTTTTTGTATGGCCATGCTGGCCAGGAGGCTGGGGGTGCCTGGGAGGAGACAGAGCCAGGACAGGTGACCCCAACTGACCAAAGGGACATTCCAGACCATAGGACATCATGCTCAGTATATAAAGAGGGGGAAAGGAGGAGGAGAGGGAGAGGTTTGGAGTGATGGGGTTTGTCTTCCCCAGTCACTGTTCTGTGTGATGGGGCCCTGCTCTCCTGGAGAAGGCTGAACACCTGCCTGCCCTTGGTAAGCACTGAATTAATTCCTTGTTTTGCTTTGGTTGCATATGCAGCTCGTTCTTTCCCTGTTGAACTGTGTTTATCTCAACCCACGTGTTTTCTCACTTTTACCCTTCTGATACTTTCTGCATAGCCTGCTGGTGGGGGAGTGAGTGAGGGGCTGTCTTGGTGTTTGGCTGCTGACTGTGTTTAAAACACAACAAGGACTCATGCTGCAACAAAGATAATTCTGTTGTAATATAAGGGATATATATATTTTTTTTCCACATTAAACAACCAAAAATGAACAGATTGTTTAGCAAGATTGTGGATTCTCCATCCTTGGATTTAGTCATGACGTGACTTGACCCTGATAAACCTCATATAACTTTGAAAATGCCCTAGCTGGAGAAAGAGATGAGAGCAGAAGTACTTTCCACCATAAATTATTCTTTAATTCCACAATTACATCACATTTATTGTTGAAAATTGAAAGAAAACATGGAAAGTTAGGAAGAAAACACTGGATAAATTGGCAAAATTATCCATAATCAGTAAATAAAAATAAATCAAAACTCAGAAAAGGTGAGAGCAGAATATTACTTGCAAATAATCTGAAAGTTAGCTTCTGAAACTTGGACTTTTAACAAAAAGCCACCCCATCAACCAAGGGCAAAGTTTTCACTTATTATATAAATATCTGTCCTTTTAAAAAAGGAAGTCAAGTTCTGTTCTGGACTCTTCTGTTTGCAAGACAAAAAAGGTAGATGTAGAAAAATTAACTAATGGTTCCATTCTAGCTGGGACTTCTTAGGCTTCATGTTGAGCATTCTGACTGGTTTTATAAATGTTATTTTAAGAAGATTAAAGCAATATCAGCAGTAGTTCACGAAATATGAGTGCCAATGCTGAAGCTGTTAAACACGCTTCATGAAAAAGGTTAAAAGAATTTTTGAAGTCTTTTAACAAAAAAGTGGGGATGATTTTGGTGTAGTTCCAGTACACAGAAAGCTCTTTCCAGAGGATACTGATGTGCAATGTATCTACTGTGTCATTGGACAATAAAGCTAGAATTGATGCACATAGCATGAAGCTAAGACATTTTTAGGTAAAATTCTGTCAAATATGTATTCTAGTCATAAAAACAATAAAACACTGGAACAGGTTATTGAGGAGTGCAATGGAACATCAATAGCAGATTTCAAAAGAGAAGTTAGATAATCTTCTGCCAGTGATAGTCTGTGAACCTGCTCTAACAGGGACGGTTAAATCAGATAATCTCTTGACATTTATCCTATATTTGCAATGCTGATGACAAATAGTTACCAATTGTTTTTGGTGTGATCACAAAAGCTGCAGAATGAACTGCCATTCACATAACAATTTTTTTCTGTTTATCACCATGAAAACTTCATCCGTTTGCAGTCATCTATGATTCAGTGACAAAACCAGTGTCTCTCTCTTCAAACAATACTCAAATGCAGCCAAGACTGGGAGACCCAGACAAGGTTTCTCACAGCCCTTCCTCCCACACTTGTTTCACAGAAGTCTCACCCAAGGTTGCACCATAACAGAGTTGGCTGTGCCCCCCTAGGAGGGCCAGGAGAGGCTTTATCTCACTGCACCTCTCTTTTCAGTACTTGTTATATTGATCATCAAATGACTTTTCTCTGAGCCTTAAAAATGGCATGAAAGAGGGAGGAGAAGAGATCTTAGTAATGCAAGAACAAGAATTTATAAACTGATAAACAACAACCACATGAAGGCTGGAAACTGGAACTCATGAAAAGATGGAAAATGGGAGACAGAGTAGAGACACATGTAGCAGGGAGAGGCAGAACTGCGGGGAGCAAGATGTGGTCAGAGCCCAGCAGCTTTCTGTCAGCATGGATGGGTGCTGCCCTGTCCAGCCAGACTGGCCTCGACAGCAGCTCTCCTCCCACCTCAAACTCCTCATCAGTTAAACAGATGTTTAAAGGATAGATCAAGTAGGAAGGACAAACTACAGAACTCCTGTGCAATTTGGGGTTTTTTCCTCTATTTACACAATTTTAATTTCCTGAAGTCATTAGTTAGCAGTCACTGATTTAGTAAAGAGGATCTCCTGGGTATGCTTGTGTGTCTAATTTACAGCATGTGTTTTAGAGAAAAAGTTAAGGATTAAATGAGTTATTAATCAACACACAGTCTGACATTTAGGTCAATAGAAATGCATTTCCAAGGAAGCACATTCCTTTAATGCCCACTGATGGCTTTATGGACAGAGATACAGCATTGCTCCTATGTTTCTGTTAAATGACATAAGCCATCATTTTAAATCATGATGTTGATTTGTTTTGCATTCTTGCTTTTTGAGTATTTGATATCCCTGGTATATGTCAAAAAAGAAACTTTATGAGATGGCTTTTTATATTCACTTTGCATTTACTTTGATGCTTTGAAGCTTCACAAACACATTTCAAGTGTCAAAGGTTTTAAGATATGGGATAGTGGTCCTGCTGGTCTTAAAACAGACAGATAGATATTTTGCAGCCTGAGGATAGAAGACCACTGGAATACTCAGGTTTCAAAAATCAGAATATCCTGACAAAAATGTGCCTTGGAGATATGTACTGGTTTTTACCAGAACAAAACTAAAAATACACAGCATCCCTGTGAGGAAAACTAACAAATACTGACAAGGCTTGGCCTTGTCTGAAGGAAAAACATGTAGCAATTCATTTCTGCAGGAAACCCTTCTCTGTGCTTTAACAGTATTTGAACACTAATAAGATTGAACATCCCCTGCTTGTGTGGAGAACTGCTCAGTAAAAAAAAGTTTTTATTTTCCTTTCTTGCAAAAATGTGAGAATGGTTTAAAATCTGAAATATGGTTTCAAAAAACCAATCTTTTCCTGAATGTTACATAGTTTTGAAAGGAGCAGAAGAAGAATGTCAAGAAGGAACATTTGTAATTTTGGGTTTGCTAGTAGAAGAAATACCATTTTTTCACATAATCAAGTTTTTATCTAACTTGCCTAAGGATGGAGTGACCCACCATCATTTATTTTCTTTCCAGACTATTAAAAAGTACAATAGATACAAAATCATGATTGCAAGCTATGCACATCTGTTAAATTAACTAAACAAAACACTAACTTAGCAGGGTTGAAAGTGCCTATAACAACAGTGTGTTGCCTGAGGCTCAATGAGCCTGTGTGAACAAAACTGCAGTGTTGACCTCCCAGAGTTTTAATGTCGTTTACTTCACCCTTGAACTGAATAAAGGCACTTAATCACTCATGGCAGGCTTTTTGGTTCCTAATAAAAGTCTATTTCGCTATTATTCTTTATCTTTCTTCTAAACCCATATTTAAAAATAATTTAAAAAAACATAAACCGTCCAGTTAATCTTAAAGGTGGAAAATTATTTGGAAGATTGAAGTGGATACTGCTTGAAAACAGTATCTTTATTGTTTGTTATAAACAAGACTTGTACACAATAACTGCTTATTTTTAAGGTGGGATTTTGGAGTTCTCCTTGAGACCTTTTAGAAATCTAGGACATGCACAGGGCTGCCTGTGTTTTCTTATGGCTTGAATTCATATGGTCTCAAAGATTTTCTGCAGATTTTTTATACATTATGAATCCTTTGATCAACTGGGAAAACAAAAAACCAACATTTGTTTGTAGTCACAGTTGCCCAAGACAGTTAATTAGAATGGGAATGCCCAGATGTGAGTGGAAGTGGGTATTTGCTATCATCTTCCATCATGTAGTTGAGAGCTGAGCTGAAGAGATTTAAAAACTTTTTTGGTAGTAGAAGTTACCTGAAATGCAGCTATGTTCAAAGCAGAATGCCAATAGAGTGACAACAGCTGGGGTGATGATTCCCAGGTACTGAGGCAAGCTGGAAGTGCTCATGTCCAGCCTACTGTTCCAGCTGAGCATCCCACAGCACAGAATGGTCATTTGCTTAATTTCTGTAAATGTAAGTTCTCCTTTGTTCTTTCACATTTGTTTAAAATAGCTTATTCATGTTTTAAAGGTTTATGGACAGGGGTGTTATACAAAAGAGGTGTTCCAGTATTTCAAATGGTAAAACCAGGCTATTGACTAGTAAAATTAGAAGAAGAAAGATTGAATGTGAAAAAATTTCAGTTTTCTGAAAAACAGTGTGACAAAATGAAAACTTGACCTTGTTAGCTGTGTTTCATTGCTCTATCAAAATTCTTTAATTTGCTTTGCATGAAGATATAGCACCATGAAAAATGAGCTGAACAACTTACATGGCCAAAGAAAGATGAACTGTAAAAACTAGATCAGTTTAAAAGGTCTCATCTTAATTATACTGTTGAGAAAAATAACCTTGTAATGTCTTGCTTTTTTCATGAGCCTCCACAACAATGGAGATATCTTAAATGCTTCACAATCCTGTCCTTGCATACCGGCTTTTACATAGGAAAATGGGAAAATCTGCATCCTCTATGCTTCAGCTTCTGTGATGGAACAAGATTATGATGAGCAACTCCAGAGATTAAATCTTGAAAAAAAAATTATTTCTTTGAATTACTGTTACACCTACAAATACCAATCAGGATCCCCGAGGGATAGATGCTGAGAAGGCTCCTTGCCTTCAGAAACTTCAAATATAGATTTTGACCAGATACAAAAGGAAGAAATAAATCAAGAAGGAAATTGAAAAGCAAGTATCAGAAAAGCAAGTAAATCACCTTACAAGGGATATATGACACATTTTACAATTTACTTAACTATAACCATATTAAAGGAGCTCTTTTCACAAACTTTTTTTATTAAGGAAAGGATATCATACATTACACGGTAAAAATTTCTTCATGAATTCTACTTGTCCATGGAGTACGAATCATATTGTGGGTGGTGGTTTCTGTTGATTCCTAATTATATTTTTGATGCTATTGTTGTCATATTGTTATTGTCTACATTAATATTAATATTGTCTATTTTATAGGCCCCTTTAAGTTTAGCCATGTGTTGGCATCTAAGGAGTACCTGAAAAACCTGCTGATCATTCTTGGCTTTTTGCTGGCTCAAGATGAGAAGCTGATCCATCTCAGTAATGAGATTGTAAATACCAACTTCTATTTGTCTCTGGCTTTCAGATATTCAGCCCTCTGTGAGCTAGAACTCTGTGCTGCTTTTAAGCAAAACTTCTGAAAGAATCTGTGGCTTTCTGAAGTTGAGCAAAATCTCAGAAAATATTTATTCTACTGAAGTAAAAATGTAAAGAAATCTTAAGCTCCTTCTAAACTGTGTAGTCAATCTAACTCTTGAGGAAGAATAAACAACATTAAAAACTCTCTTAGTGTGCTGGCAGTTTATTCATAAAGAAAAAATAATAAATCTACTTCCACCCACAAAGTAAAACAGGCAAATATAATGCAGTTTCCAATGCTTGCTACCAGAGACCTGTGTCTCAGAATGTTTCATCTTGTTAATGTATATGGGTATTTTAATTGTTCAGAAGAAATGAAGGGGAACTAGTTACCAAAAGAGATGTCTTTTTCTTTGCTCCTCTAATTTTTCAGAAGCTTTATATATAATTACTGATTGTTGATGCAGTGATTACTGTGAAACAAAAGAAGCTTGATTGCTTTACTATTATACATTGAATGAGAGGGAAATAATTTGCCATGATTGAATTTACTAATAAATATTTAATGGATTATTCTGTCCTAACATATTTAAGCAATACACCATGCAGGGGGTGGTAAGTATTAAGCAGAGCAATTTCAAACTTTATGTAATTTTTTTTTAATTTAATTAGACATCAGTCTCATATAATAAATTCTTTACTTGGAATAAACATGTCTCCTTGTACTCCAGCTCATACATTATGATTTGTGGATTTCCAGTCTCAGTGTTTATTTTATTTTAGCATCCTGTGAGCTGTGAGTTATTCTCTGCATTTATAGAAAGCCAAAGACAAAGAAATTAATTTTAAATGCAACCGCTTTCTTTTTTATCTTGCAAATATTACATCTCTAAAGGAAAGATTTTCATATAAAAGAAGGGGAAAAATATTAAAGAATTAGTTTAAAATATTGCCTAATCATCTATTTGTCTGACTTTGCATTAAGCATCAGAAAAGTTAAGTACTCTGTAATGGCATTTTTGATTTGGATTATTAATGTTCAGAACAGCAGACAGGCTGAAGTTTTGGGTCTTTTTGAAATGCACAGGAAGATGTGGCTTTTCATCTGCCAGTCCAAGACTGACCCAAATTAAAAATGACCTGCCTAGAGCAGGAAGCATGAAGTATTTTGGCATATATGGTCTCCTGCTCCTACCAGGCTCTGTATGAAGGACAACGTGGAGCTGCCTTCACCTGTTCATGCTCAAAGGTGCTCTCTGTATTCAGACCAGAGGCCAAGACCAGCACTGCTTTTCCATGAAGAAAATGGTGAAATTATTCTCTCTATTTGCAGTAATCTAGTTCAACAAATTAGGAGGGAGGGATTCAGGTTTGTTTTCTGTGACACTTTACATGGCTCCAAGTCTATGTTTCCCCAGGGACAGTTTTAACCATCAGGCTGAGAAAGTACTTGTACATCTCTAATTGCCTTCAGGCCCTCAGGTACAAAAGAGTGAAAGATCCATTGTGCTGTAAAAAGCAGAAAACCAGTCTGGGTCTGCAATCCTGTAGTGAAGGCTCTACCTCAGGAGTGTGTTTGAGCTGCCTTGGGCTGCAAGGGGATTGAAGCTTTGGTGAAAGCTTGATTTCTGCATGTTGACATCATAGTCATCAAAATTTCATTGGACATAACCTTTTGATGGACCGTCTGAGAAATAATATTAATTTTAAAATATTTTGCTTGTGATTCTGAAATTTCTAGCATAGAGTAACTAATTCAACCTCTTCCATTTACTGTGGGTTAACTTGAGAGCTGGTAATCTCTCCCACACAAGTATTCATTTCTGAATAAATGCTGTCTCCAGTATTAGAGGGACACCCAGAAGCTGAAATAATCATCTCAAAGGTGAAAGTGTCCCTGCATTTCCTCCTTTTTCTGTAAAGTGAGAAAGGAGGAAAGAGGATCCATTTTTCTTTTTCTTCCTGTATGAAAAGCTAGTCATGTTTTCTGCTGCAGAGTTTCTTATCCAAAACTCTCTCAGTTTATGTGCAGTGACAGTCAGAAGAAGTTTATTGATTCCCATAATTTGAAATCCTAATATCATCAAAATCAAATCCTTACATGTATACATGATTTTGAGTGGTAATATTTTAATGCAAATTGAGTAAACTGAAAGCTAAGAGGTAAAAGGAAACACTTGTGTTTCATTTTACTTGGAAATTTATAATATTTAAGGATGATGTATTTTACATTTTCAGCACTGGTAATATTTCCTAAATTAGTTTATTCTTTGTAAATAAACTTCTTAAAAATAGAAAAAAAAAGTAGCTTATTTTGGAAAAGATGTCACTATGCAGATATACTTTCCTTTTTTGTTCTGCTCAAGGTGATTTTCTGTAAAATTATTTTTACAAGATCTTATGCTAAAATAAGTAGAACATGGAATATATTTTCCACATTTCCTGACCTTTATGCCTCACAGAGATTGCAGTCTGCTTGATATTTAAAATAATGTCTTGACACTAACTACACCATTACTTCCAATGAGGTAAGACAGTAGCATCAGCACTGTTTATTTTATTTCTGTCCTTTCAGCAGCAGAGTTCAGCTGGTTACCAGTGACCTGTGCTGTTCTGTATTCATGCCAGCTGAACAGCTACAACCCAAATCCTTCTTGTTAGCTTGTCTTTACATTCCAGTGTTTAAAATTAGCATCTAAACACAATTCTGTAGGTTCTATGGGAAGCAGCTTCAGATGAATAAACATCTTGTGCTGTGCATTCTGGGCACAGGCTGGATGAAGCAATTATCTTGGGAAGTCATCTTTGCTGTTTACCCAAAACAGAGTTCTTCACACTTTATTGTTAATCTACTGTAAGAGTCTAAATACGTCTGTGTAAAGTAGTGGCATCTTGCTCGTAAATATCTTATTAATTATGTGACAAAAGATTCCTCCTTAACAATTTAATCAACCTGTTCTCACTGTTTTTGTATACGTGCTGCTTAGCAAGAGCACGTGCTACTAAACTAGCAAGTCAGATTTTTTAGACAGTGGAACCTTGAAAGGAGACAAACTCTTAGAAATAGAGAGGGCAAATTTGCAGTGACAGCAATGTATATCAACATGTATGATATTTGACATTCATGGGAAAGATCCATGGGAAGGGAGAGTTTTGAAAAGGCCATAAGTCATTCCATGAATTTACAATGTTCTCTTCTATAACCTGATAAAAATGCAAACTTTTATTCTACTCTATTATAAATTATGTTGGGATTTTTTATGTCAATGTCACACTGCAGAAACTCAGAAATAATATAGTATTATTAAAACCCAATATATCATATACCAAAGAATCCTAAGAGTTTAGAAAGATTGTCTAATTGCACTAAATGAGAATTTATTTCATTATCATGTTTTAAAGATATGTATGTAGTCAAATTTTGACACAGATCTTCAAAATTATCAAATGCATAAAGCAATTTGTGAAACCAATGATTTTGAAGCCTTTGCAGTTTCTCTGTTTTATATCACTTCAAACTAAGAGTCAAACTAACATAAATTTTTTCCCTAAATTAACTCTAAAATTTATTACAGAAGAGTTTTTTATCTCCAAAATTTTTTAGCTTTCAAGCTAATTTATTTTTATTTGTTTGTTTTTAATATTTAGGGTTCTACATTGCCAACACCAATGCATTTCCTGTTGCACAGTGTTAAAATTACTAATGTGATTACTAAGTTCTCCCAATTTTAACATTGTGATTCAAGTTCATAAGTGACTTTTAATCTGTTAGTTTAGTAAATTGCACAATATGGAACAGTTGCTATTTATGCAGAGATGATAGGCAATGAAAGATTGCCTCACAACTGAGTAAGATTTCTTTGCTAAGCATAGAGAATTAGCCATCTTGGTTTCCTCATCCTAATGTTTTCTGTGTGATCCACAGAAACAACATGGGTTTAAAATGTTAAGAGAACGATGCACTGAACTTTTTATTTATTTAAAGGTTTAAATAACACTACTCTTTACCAACTCTCTACACAGCTCTGTTGACTCTACTGTTGATCATGTTGGTTAAGGGCCTAAGTCAGTCAACCAAACCCAGGAACTCAGGACCATTTTAATAGCTTCCACATGTCATGCCTGGCCTCCAGCTGATGTTCCAGGAGGGCACAGTAGAACCTTTCATATCTGACATTCCCACGTGAGCATTCTTTATTTTCTAAGGAATCACACTTTATTTTATAAATAACTAAAATGAAATGTGACTTATACATCACACATGGGAATCCACATGTAGATGGCTACATGTAAGTGTGCTGAATCACATCTTCAATACCTTTCAAATATGCAAGGGAAAAGGCTGAAATAAATTTGTTTTCTATGTCTGCACTTGAGAAGGCAAGAAGTATTGCTGGTACTTAAACTGTAGCAAGCCAAATTCAGATTTAGCCAAGAAGAAACTCTGCCTGACAAAATGGATAGTTCATGACTGCAATAGATAAATGAGAAGTTTAAGGAGTCTGCCTCGTTGGAAACTTTCAAGAAGAGGTGAGACAAACATGTCAGTAATAAGAGACAAAATCTAATATGGCCTTTACAGCAGATTTAGATGAGATGATTCCTTCAAAAGACATGGGATAGATGTCATAGATACTGATTCAAATAAAAATGTATGTCTGACAATAATTTTGTCTCCTCTTTTTACTTGTTTACTTGTCCCTGGTGACCTAAAATCAATTTCTTCTACCTCCACATTTGAGATGTATGTTCTATACCATATCTCTGTTCCTTTGTTTCATTAGGTAGAGTGACCTGCCATGCCACGTGGCTCTCAAATGTAGTTGTCTGAAAGTTAATTGTCTACAGTATGCAGTCATCAGTAATCAATCAACTGTGGTATTTTTTTAGCTGAGTCTCAAAAACATTGTTTATACAATGTTCATACAATCTTTGAAAAACAATAAAGCTTTAAAATTATTAGGGAGTGTGCACTACTCCAAATGCAGCTGTTTTTTTTTTTTTAAATCTGTATTCAAACGTTGTTTAAAAAACATGTTTTAGAATTGACATGTGAGGGTGACATGGGTAGCTTTTTATAATCTAATTGAAAATAATATCTAAAATAGTTCCATCATTCTCAATTCCAATGTGTTAAAAACACACTTTCACTTAGAAACTGTGTAAAATAGTGAGTGTGCTGATGGATGCCCATGCTGTCTTAAGTCTGCTGTCCCTGACCAAGAGGAAACAGCTGGAAGCAGAGTTAGCTGATGGGAGTTCATGTTAAGACAACACGCACTGCACCTCCAGGAGCTCAGGTAGAGAAGATCTACATAATCTCTCAGAAATTCTGCATTATCACCAGGCCAAATCCCAAAAAAATGGGGATGCAACCTGGTCTGTGGAAATTTTTCAGGTATTTCCAAGGCAAACGTGATACTTCAGTGATCTCTGAGCAATTCTCAAAAGTCTCTGAAAACAAGCCCAAACACATTTAATACCTATATTCTTGAAAATAAATAGATGTGGTCTTGTTACACCTGACCGTCTGGAAAAATATTAGATAGAATTGAATTACATTTTCTGATGTGAAAGGATTTTAAAAATTTTCCATGTCCAAGAGATTATTATACACTTTCATTAAGTCCAGCTGTTAAATACGTTATATCAAACTCTTCTGTAGTTTTCATAGAACAGATTTTTCCACACTGATATTTTAAGATTAACACAGTGGAAAGTATGGGATGTTTTAAAATAAATTTCTATTTAGTACAGGCTAGAAAATACCAGTAATAATCCATCTCTGTGTTACAAGAGAGAAAGGGCTCATAGTCTTCATCAACATCAGTATAAACTATTTACAGCAAGTAGTGAAGCCGTTGGCCAATGTCACTGAAAGCCATTTATGATTGGCTTTGAAAGGTCATGGAAACTGTGGAGGGTTCCCAAAGGCTGGAATAAAACAAATGTCCCACCTGCATTCAAGAAGGGCAAGAAGGAAGACAGGGAAACCATGGGTGGGTCAGCCTACCATGATACTGGGGATGGTGGTGGAATGAATAACTTTGAATACAATTCCGAAATGTATTAAGGGGAAGCAATGATCAGGAGTAGTCAGAATAGTTTCACAAAGGGGAAATCACACCTCACTGTTGTTTGGGCTTGATGATCTTAGAGGTTTTTCCCAACTTAAAAAAATCTATGATTCTGTGACAAACCTTTACATTTTCTTCAGGAAAAAGACTGGCTTGGTCTTGGTCCTTGGATAGAGGTATAGCAGTGGATATTGTTTTTCTTGACTATAGTAAGCCTTTCAACACTTCCTTCGACAATGTCTTTATTGACAAACTGACGAAGTGCAGCACTGGCAAATAAACAGTGGAGAGGATTGAAAAACACCTGAACAGCAGGGTCTAGAGGGTTGATCAGAGGCATGAAGTCCACCTGGATGCCAGGCACTAGTGCAATACTCCAAGGTCAATATTGGGGGCCAACACTGGTTTACATCTTCATTAATGCCTTGGATAATGAAGCTGAGTGCATCTTCAACAGGTTTGCAGGCCATACCAAAGGGGATAGAAGGGGTGATACGCCAGATAATCCTGCTGCCATTCAGAGGGACATTGACAAGCTCTAGAAATGGGCTGAGAGGAATCTCATTAATTTCAGCAAAGGTAAATAAAAAAGTCTTTCTTCACCTTGGGAAGAATAACCCCATGCAGCAGGATAGGCTGTGGGCTGACTGATTGGAAAGCAACTTTACAGGAAACAACTTCGGATTCCTGCTGGACAATAAAAAACATAAGAAAAAACTTCTTACTGTAAATGTGGTCAAATCTTTGTATGGGTTACCCAAAGAGGTTGTGAAATCTCAAGCTGTGGAGACATTCAAAACCAATAAGATATGGCCATAAGCAAACTGCTTTAGGTGTTCCTGCTCTGAGCAGAGGCTTGGGCTGGATGACTTCTAGAGATGCCCTCCAACCAAAACTATTCTGTGATTTTTTGAAATAACACAAAGCATTGATTGAGCAATACGTAAATAAGTGTTGTAAAGTAAGACACAGTAAAAAGAAACATCTAATGATCACCTTGGCAGCTAATAATTTTGGTTTATATACTAACAGTCATATAATGCAGGGGTTCAGTTTTGTCTACTTTATTCAAAGAATTTGACACTAAAATAGAACTTTTGGAATACTTTCTTTACTTTAAAGTATATAACTGTAAAACAGGGTAGAGACTGAACAGTGAAGATTCTTGTTAACAAAGACAGACAAAATATTTTAGTCTCTAACATTCCTTGGTACTGAACACAGTGTTGATTCTCCTGTTCAGAGAAAGCTTTTTAAATATGATGCCTGGTAGTGAACTTCTGACCTCTAAATTTCAGAATTCAGGATGAGGTGTCCAAGTTCACTTCAGCAATGTTATTCTTTCTGGAGAGTCTCAAGAGAATTGCCATGGTAACCCAGGAATAATTGTGTGAATGCAACTTTAGCTGAAATCCTCACAGATATTTCTAAGGGCACTGATGCATGATGGGTACTGGTGATATCACCAAATGCAGAATCCATCACTGCTTGCACACATGAGCTGTCTGAGAACCCTAATATCATCTGGGATATCACAAAAGTCAATCCTTCCTTGTTGCTAGGCTCACTCTGGATCTGCATTATGGGGCTTCATAAAATTAACTACATCTGGAAAAATCTAATTAAATTGTCTTTTTCCATACTGGGAGAATGAATATTAAATGACTATACACAATATACCCAATACTTCCACATATAACATAAGGGCATGGGAATGTTTTTTGCTTTCTGTAATAAATGAGAGAATTACAAAGCCAGAAGGCTCTATCCAAGTTTAGAAAAGGGCACTGTAATGATAATCAAACAGACAAGTCTGTTCTGTGACTTCCCAACATGGAGGGGAGAAAAGGTCCATTTATCTAATACTTTCAGCCTAGGAAGGTCTGAGAAACTATACTTAGCCTGTTATGGATAGTAGAACTAAACTGTAAAAAAGTGAGTTTTGAAAGAAAATCTGTTATATTTTGATGAACAAGAAGTTGGGAGAAATAGTGCTGGAATTTAGAGCTTGTGGTAATAAAACAGAACCACAGAATTATGGACTGGTTTGGGTTGGAAGAGACCTTAAAGATTATCTTGTTCCAATCCCCATGCTGTGGGCAGGGACACGTTCAACTAGATCAGGTTGCTCAAAGCCCTGGCCTTGCACTACCAGCATTGTGGAACCTCAGCTTACCTCGTGAACCTGTTCTAGTGTCAGGAAGATTCTACTAAACTCTTTTTTTTTTTTTCCAGCAAAACACCAGTTTGACTGATAGCTAATTTTATTCATCTTTACAAATAAAGGTACAGTAATCTGGAACTGCTGATTAACTAGGACCAGGGATTGCATGTTCAATACTAATCCTTACATAGAGGGATTTTCTGCATTTTATCCATGTCCCATTACAGTCTATGGCTGTCCTTCCTTCTGGTTTAGGAAGTGTGTTCACCTGTTTGAGTCCTTATAAATAGACTGTCATTATTTTAATTTCTCTGAATCTTTCCTGTATGTCCAGTCATTCTTCTACTGTGCACTGATAAAATAGCTAACTTTTCCTTCCTCAATGCCACAAAATGTATGTGCCTAATGTTTTGGAAAATATCTACAGATAATCCTTTCTAAATGAGACCAAGACTCCTAAACTGTTGTCATGTTTATGGGTTTTTTTTCATGTATAGGCCATTGTCTATGTCAAGGTTCATCAATCTGGTTTGTTTTGATAGAAGACTTTATTTTGGCTTGTTTTGTAATTTGCAGTGCAATTGGTCTTTAATCAATAGACTTACCTTCATACAAGTATTTCTGAAGGAGTGCATTCAGAAAAATGTAAGAAAGTTCAAAGTTAAGAAGTTACCTAATCTTTAAACTATGGTCTCAGAACAGCCATATCTAAAGATGCAGTTATCTATTCCACTATTATTGTATTATTCATTATATTAAAGTAATATATTCTATTATATTACCATTTATAAATATTTGTGAATTGAGTGATTTTTTTATTTTCAAGTGAGTACAAAAAGCATAGGCTTACATAAAAAAATTACATAAAATATGTAAAGATAAAACTCTTCCAAGTATTTGTTATTGTTTTGGGACAGCAGTTGTGTACACAGCATATCCACTCGTAGTGTTATATTTTATCTGCCATTCTTTGATGAGAACACTGCTTTACCAGGTAAGCATTCCTGGAAATCACTGTTAAATGTAGAGGAAAATTCTATTTCTGGAAGACACAAAGTATTTTCAGTAAATGCTTTGCTTCTGCAAACACAGAATGCATCTCTTTGCTTATAATTCAATTTTTTTTCTTTTCTCAGCAAAGTCTCTTTCATCTCTTATCCTCCAGTGTCCAGTGTCCAAAATAACTGAAAAGTAAAGCAAGGTTTATGCTTTATGACCACTGTTGAGGAGTACTTTGAGTTTTTCCACAGGAGTTACCTTTAGTGCTCAGTTTCTTCAAGAAGAACAGTTTGCAATAGGCTACTCACACAGGCACAGTGCTGCAGGATGGCAGCCTTAGTCTGCTAATCTTTTCCTGATCCTTTATATCCTATTACTAGTATTTACAGAAAAAAATAAAAAGCCCATACAGACATGTAAGAAGTAGTAGTCCTTTCTTTTTTTTAAAGCCACTTACACTTTACACTTTAAAAAATTGTAAATAGCTTTATTTCCTGTTAATGGAGTAATTTATATAGTACCTACTATCTAAATTGACAGCACTTTTTATCCACTAGCAAATGTGAGGCATTTACTGAATCAATTACTTGAGTTATGAAGAGGAGCACAAAGCCTCATTGCCACTCCATTCTTCTCAATAACAAAGGAGAAAACACATTAAAAACTAGCATTGATGGGTTGTTGTGAGATTCAGTCAATGAGCACTCCCAGAGTTGAAATTAAAAGGCAGTTAGGAGAAAATTGTTTTCTCTGGTCATCAGTCACAATGTGAAAGGCCTTTTTCACAATGATTAATTAAAAGCTGAAAAAAGACTGAGCTTTAATAAAGTGTCTGGATGGCTTTTTGGTAGCATCATGAGTTAATGGACAGTGGCTTGCCTTGACTAAGTGTTATTGCTCTAGTCCATAATTTCATCTTGAGAATGGGCAAGGGAGTGAATCTTCCTCTTAGTAATTGAGTATTGATTTGAAAATAAATGGCACTGAAACTCCCACTGAACTGTCAGGATATATTCTGGACAGCACTGACAAGAAATGGTTTTTGGTTGCTGTGAAAGTTATGGATCAGCTTGATACTTAAATACATAGAGCTCTACTGCAATCTATCTTCTGATTTATCAAGATTCAGATGGTCAATACATGACATTTCAGAGGAAATAACATTTATGTGCCTGAAGCAAGAATAGGGAAACACTATCATCTACTTTTTCAAATGCTTCCTTCAATTTGTGGAGCTATTTAAAAAACAACAGCAAAACTTTGGTTGATGCCTTAAATGAATACTCTCACTTGTAGAAATTAAGCTTGAAATTATTTTAGAAGTGCTTAAAATTAAGGTGATTAATTTCACATATGCACATTATCTTAAAATAATGCTGGGAGGTTACAAAAGCCACCACCTTTAAGGTTTCAAGTACTGTAGTCTGCTGGATGTGTTTAAAGGTGTATAACCTACACTATCACAGTCTTAAAACTTTCACTAATGATACAATATAGACATTGGACATAAAACTAAAATACTACAATGAAAGATTATAGAGAGAAAACAAAATTCAGCCAAATTTTTTTAACCTAGTAAAAAATTAAGCAGAATTTAAGGGTAGCATTGTGCCAAACTGCCATAGAAATTAACAGGTGTGAAGCATTTTAGATACCAAAGTCAGAGGGGTCTTTACTTCCTTCTGAACTAACTCTAGGCTTTGGATGGCAATATCTCTGCATTAGTTGTGAGATCATCACAGTATATCACAGAGTTAAACACCAGGTTCCTCAAAAGACAGTGAAAAGAGATTCAGACACAGGTGTTGAATGGGGAATCATCTAAACACAGACAGAAAGGAATAAGCACAACCATGTCTTCACAGTTTTTACCTGGGAGAAGTCTGTCTTTTTACCCTTGAAAAAAAAAAATTCTAAGAGGTTATCACTTTTGCAGCAAAGCTTGATGGCACTTGAATCTATATGAAAGATTTGTATAAAAAAAACTGTACAATTGATATGCATGTCAGCTCTCATTTTTAGGTCCGCATCTTTCTGAGAGTCCAAAGGCCAAAGTCCTTTGAGGCCTCTTGGTCCCCACTCAATGTTTTGAGAAAAATCTTCCTGGGGTGTTTTTGCGCTTGCACACATCTGTGTTCAGAAATTATTGCAGGGTCAGGAAAGACAGAAAGGCAAATACTTCCACAGCACATTGTTTATGAATCTTACATAGGGAGATTGGAATGTCCAAATAAGAGAAATGAGTTTCCACTTTCAAACAAGGTTGAGCTCTGAGATTGCTCCATTTTTGCTATGATGTTACAACAGTAGTTCCTGTAATGGGCAAAGAAGTGGCTTTCCCTTTTCTGGTTGATCCTCAGAGGTTTCACAGGGTACAGTGAGTACGTGGCACTTCCAGAAATTTTGTCAGCCTGCTCTGCCATTTATGGTTGCTGCCAATACACTTTAAAGGGTGCCTAAAAAGACATTGTTTTCACAAGGACTTGGCAGCTTTTCCTATTCAATTGTCAAACATCTTAAAGAGGTTTTGAAGTCAACGATTTCCATTCACCTGCACTAGAAAAAGAAAACAATCCTGTATTCATAACAAAGCCTTCTTTCAAGTCACGACATACATTTGCAATTGATGGTTTCCATTACTGTCTGTTCCCAGTTCAGCCAAGAACCCAACAGGACACAGAAATCCCAAGTCAGAAAACACTGCAAGGTTGGCTGCAGTTCCTGAGCAAAGAGCAAACAGAGAAACAGGAACTGCATTCAGTGCTACCTTAAAAACAGACAGTACTGTCTTTTCAGAGCTTCAGATTTTGTTTTTTTTTTTAATTTAATTTAATTTAATTTTACTTTATTTTATTTTATTTTATTTTATTTTATTTTATTTTATTTTATTTTATTTTATTTTATTTTATTTTATTTTATTTTATTTTATTTTATTTTATTTTATTTTATTTTATTTTATTTTATTTTATTTTATTTTATTTTATTTTATTTTATTTTATTTTATTTTATTTTATTTTATTTTATTTTATTTTATTTTATTTTATTTTATTTTATTTTATTTTATTTTATTTTATTTTATTTTATTTTATTTTATTTTATTTTATTTTATTTTATTTTATTTTATTTTATTTTATTTTATTTTATTTTATTTTATTTTATTTTATTTTATTTTATTTTATTTTATTTTATTTTATTTTATTTTATTTTATTTTATTTTATTTTATTTTATTTTATTTTATTTTATTTTATTTTATTTTATTTTATTTTATTTTATTTTATTTTATTTTATTTTATTTTATTTTATTTTATTTTATTTTATTTTATTTTATTTTATTTTATTTTATTTTATTTTATTTTATTTTATTTTATTTTATTTTATTTTATTTTATTTTATTTTATTTTATTTTATTTTATTTTATTTTATTTTATTTTATTTTATTTTATTTTATTTTATTTTTAATTTTATTTTATTTTATTTTATTGTATTTTATTGTATTTTATTTTTTATTTTATTGCATCTAGTCTAGAAGTTCTAGAGTCTAGAGCAGGAATGACTTTTTCACTCAGGGGTACGAGAGCCCTGACCTCTCTGACATTCATACCTCACCTTTCACTGGAGGAATGGAAACCAATAGCTCTGGCTTCCCAAAAATGTATCACACTCTAAACTATTGTTTTGCTAGAAAGTAAGAAGAAAAGAAAATAGAAAAGTTCATATTAGAATCATCCCATTGCTGTTCTACTGCTGTGAACAGAGAATTTAAAATTCACAGGACTAGCAATCTAGCATATGAAAAGGATCATTATTCTTTCACAGAACGAGAGTTTGAAATTAATTTTTTCTAGCAATGTTGAAATTAAGTATGTTCAGAAGGAAAGGGAAATATATTTTTGAGATAGCTCTCTTTAGAATGCAGAATATATCAAAAGGAGAAAATATCTTTTTTCAGTCAATGCTTTTTTTTCTTTTGCTGTTTTGGTTTTGTTATTTTGCTTTATTTCATCTATGTGTTTTAGGGACCATTCCTTGTATATGAAGAAGCAGAAAGTGTCCTTATTCAGGAGATATGACTATGTGTCTCTGGCTACCAATTATGAGATGGAGTTCAGCTTCATGAGGGAACGGATCTGTACTGCCAGTACAAGTATCACGAGCACCTGCTGATCCAAGAACATTTAGATATGTTCTCTTGATGACAGTGGCCATAATGCAACTCTGAATGTGATTCGCTGAATATGATTTGAACTTGGATTAGTGCAAACTGCAGATTCCTTTATGCTAGAAATGGTAAATTTCAGCAGCTGTCAATTTGCCAGCTGGATGGTCAGACACACCCAACAGACTTCACTGGGTACCCGTATGAGTGGATTGAATACCTGAATCCTTCATTGACAGAGATGCCCATTTTACTTGAATGCAGAACAATTACGTTTTCTTCATCAAAATATGACTTTTATAACATGGACTTGTAAAACACTTGACGATACGAAGTGTTCAAGGCCAGATTGAATGAAGCTTTGAGCAAACTGACCTAACGAAGGTGTTTCTGTTCTTGGGATGATTTTTAAAGTCCCTTCTGACCCAAGCCATTCTATCAGTCTGTGATTCTATGACTTAACCAAGGCAAATATATTTAAAAAATTTATATATCTTACTTTTGGTAGAAGTATAAGACACTATAGAATGTTAGTATGTAATAGACTAATACTATATGAAAAATTGTGGCAGTTTTACTTCTCCTGGAATTGCTACATACAAACATCATATTGTTTCACCCATCAGTTTCTGAGAAGCACAATAGTTTTTGACGTTTATAATGCCTATAGCTATCTCTTTGACAATGAATCACAAAATAATACTTTAAATGGGGACAAATTTAAAGAGAAAGTGCTGCAAGTGTTTTTTACTAATCATCTTCTCAATGAACAGCTACCATATGTAATTTTGCAGTGCCTTAAAGTGACAGCTGAGTTGTCAGTCTGTTAAAAAACACCTAAACCCTAGAAACAAAATGTAGTTGTTCAGTTTGTTAATCACCAATATTATCAGTTGAGGAAATATCTCATATTAGAATGAAATGTCCTTTTTTTTTTTAATCCTTTTTGATACTTATAAGATTCATATTTAAGCAAATTGATTTCCCAAGTTCTTAGACAGAGTCTGACAGTTATAATTAAAAAGAAGAAATTGTATGGTGAGTGAAGCAGTGCTTTTGTAAATCTCCTCTTCCTTGCTTAAAACTATTTGTTTCAAGATATATATTTTCATGTAAAGACAAATTCCTTTTACTGTTGTTTTATGACTGTTTTTATGGAGCTAATTTTTATGAAAGATTGAATATTGGCAGTAAAATAGTCAGGATTTGTGACAGAAACACCCTGGCTATATGAAATACACATTTTGTCAGTCATAAAAACCTCTCAATAAAACTTCAGCTAAAATTTTTAGCAGCACAGTTCTTGGAGCCAGAGATGAATTAATGCATGCACTTTGTGAAGCAGAAAGAGTATTACTACTTCATCAATACCAATCATACTAGTAATCATTTTGAAATTTCCTTTAAGTTGAGTAATTTTTTTTTTTGTCTTAGTAGAGAAATGTAAACCCAAGGGTCAGGTTGCTTCCAAGAAGAAAGGAGGTCTAGGAAAAATACAAGGATATCCAAAAGGTTCCTTCAAGAGATTGCTTCTTTCTAATGCCAGAAAAAGAGAAAATAGATCAGCTTCCAGCCTGATAAACCATGGTAAACTCCATGGTAGACAAGGTGCCACAGGCAGAGAAAACCTTATCCAGGCCTTGCATGTTCCCAGCCAGTGCCTGACAAGCTCTTCCTCTCTTCCAGATCTGCACAGCCACATGCGAATGGGACCGACAAATAATTTTATGGCATTCACTTTTCACAAATAATTCTTCTCTCCTTGCTTTAACATACTTTTGCCCACACATTCTGTGGGCAGCAGCTTTTTGAAAAATTGCAGTGAATTCAGTCAACCTGAAAATCGTCCTGCCTCTACTGTCTGGAGAGCTCCTGTGGCTTGGAGTGTCTGGGTTCAGAGGAAACAGTATTCAGGTGGGTTACCTAAAGGATTTTATAATATCTACAAGTATATCATACATACTATAAGTACACAGACATCTTTGCTTTTTTGATCACAGATGATTTTTAACTAATGCAGGAGCCTCAAGGACTATTAATTTCAATTATCTTGTGTGTTGCCACAGGAAACAACACTGTTTCTAATATTAGAACTTACATAGAAGCACACAGATTTTTTTAAAGCAGGAAAAGGCTTGTAAGTGATATCTTTTATAGACCAAGCAACATAATTGGAAAGAAAACAGACAATGTTCTGGACACACAAGTCTCCTTCAAGTCTGAAATAGAAGCAACAAACTTCAAGCAAAATATTTCTGAGTTTTAGAGCTTAAGAAGGAATTTTGGCAATGTTTGCAATAACGGGTAAAGTACTGATAAGGTTGAGAAGTGAATGTTGATGTGTGAATGTGCTCAGTCAGGAAGTGAAACAGCAAAGAAAACAACCTGTGATGACCTGAAAATGATGGTACCTCAAGTAAGTACATTCAAGTGTAACAACAGCAGTTTAAACGAAGGTAAGACCAAATAAATCTGGTTTTAACTCTTTACAATTTCTCTCATTCCTCCATGCTTCTTTCTCCCTCCTAGCACCCCCATGGTCATCCAAGTGGAGTGATGTCAGTGAGCACTGATTTCTGCCTAACCATGGGTCACCAGTTGTGCTGAGCACTGGAGTTTCAGAAAGCCATGCAGGTACTTGTGCCCCTCGTCACTGTCTGGGATGCAATAGCAGACCTAAAACAGAAGGTCACTCAGCCAATTTATAGGACCCAGATGTAGTTACTCAGAACAGAGAAAACCAGCAAATGACAGTGTTACTAAAACTGCCCTTTCTGAGGCAGATGAAACAATCAATCTTAAAACAATTGTTTCTATCTCCATGTCTTATTTTTTGTCATTCTAAGGATATTTTTCTGAGTGTGTTTCAAGCTTAACGTGCTGTTGGGGACATTAGAAACAGTTATAAACATCTGCCTTAAAAAAAAAATAGAAACAACAAATCAGTAACTTGATGTGGTGTATAGAGATTACTGCATTAAGGTGTCCCACCATGGAGAATTTTCCTAACTTTGGTATGCTTTTGCCTAGATTTGTAGGTGAGTTTCATAAACTACTTTCTTACACTATCTAGACAAGTAGTGTCCCACGTGACCTTTCAAGGTCCCTTCCAACCTAACCTATTCTATGGCTCTTTAGGGACAGCCCTCACTGGGGCTCAGCAGCCATGGGCACCCCAGGCTCAGCTCCTCACAGAAGTTTTGCTTCCCACATGACTGACATGGAGGGTGACAAAAGGTGGGCTTGCAATACAGACAGACACAACAAATCCCATGACAGGAAGGGAGGGTGGCTTAAAGGGGCTTGGAAAAAAGAGGGGGAGAGACTTTTTATGTGGGCACTGATGGAGAGTAGGTCTAAGATAATAGGAAGAAATTCTTTAGTGTGAGGGTGGTGAGGCACAGAAACAAGTTTCCCAAAGAAGCTGGGAAATGTGTTCCTTAAACATCTGGAACTGTTCAGGTCTGGATTGGATGGACTTTGGACAATCTGGGCTAATGGAAAGTGTCCCTGCCCATGGCAGGGGTGCTGGGACTAGATTAAGGTCCCTTTCCACCAAACCCATCCTGCAGTTCCATGACTTCCTGTGCCAGTGGTGCACTGCAAGGCAGAGGCTTCTGCCCAAAGCTCTGCAACAGGAGGGGCTGGTACAGGAGCAGCCCTTGCCTCCCATCAGCAGTGGTGGTGCTCTCTCCTCACTGAGAGCTTTGTGGGGAGGTGGAGGCAGTGCTCTGGGGGCTATAACTGGGTTGCAGGTTAACACCCCCCTCCGAGGAGCAAACCTGCCTGGCCCAGTTCCGGACTGTGATTTGTGCTGTCTCTGAATGTTGATTCATTTGTTTAAATGAATTAAACAAACTGCCACTGCTGAAATTATCTGGCAACATTTTCCCATGTCTCTGTGTCTTTGAGTGTTTTTCTAAATTAATCTGACTCACTTGATCATATGTTCACTTCCTCTAAAATATAAATAAAGACACTGTCTTTGCTCTAGCAGGCTCTGATTATCTCCTGAAATTAAAAATCTGTATGTTATTTTTAAATGAAATTAAAATGCTTAATAACTTAAGAGCATTAGGATGGATACTCTCTAGTTGCTTTGAAATTGATCTAATCATACAGAATTACATTACTCTAGTCTTACAGTAGCACTGATTTCTGTTTTGCTACCATGGTAACTTGTAGCAAATACTAGATTTGGTAAAAATATATTTTTTTTTTCCATAAAAAAAAATCAATTGGAAGAATTTTTTTGAGAATTTTCCACAGGTAAGTTAAAAAGAGAATATTTAAGAAAAAAACTAAAAAATTCCATATAATTTTGTCTTTAATCATAATTTCAATTAAACTGTTATTTTACAAAGTGAAAATAAAATGAAGATTAAACAGGTGTAAAACATTTCAGTGTGTTTTTATTTTGACACTAATTATTTTTCTAATCTGTCTGCTTCCATGAAATAGTCATTTCTTTGTTAATTTTTTCTGAGAAGCAGGTGAAAAGCCAATGAAGTCTAAAGTAGAAAAATCATTTCCCTCTTCCCACAGTTAAGGACAAGTTTGCTGGGCAGGGAAACAAGGGGACAACAGGATCCTGCAATTGGAATAGGACAAACTTTGTCCAGACAAGGACAGTGTTCCACGCCTATACATTAGTGTCTTTGTAACAGTGGAAGTTTTCTGAAATTCTTTTAAGAATCCATTCTGGGTTTATATGAAAACATAAATATTGTATTTTCAAATTGTTACAGAAGAATCATGCAGTCCAATGATCATCTTGCCCAATAATTTACTTCTATAGATTCTCTCACTGAGATGTGAAAGAAAAGAACCCAAATTAGGAAAGTTCTGCACTGAATTATGTCTATGTTTTTCAGCACACAGTCATAAACTTTCAGGCTTCACCTTACAAACACTTGAAGAAACAAACATGCACATGTAATGAAACTGAATATTGGTTAACTTGTCCTGTAAAATCTCTCCTCTGTCAGAAGCACCTTAATTTCCATGTAGTGAAAACATCTCTAATTAACTAATCTGATTTCTAATTTCTTTCCTTTTATTCTCTTTTGCTAACTTGAAGGATTCAAGGAAGGCACCTTTGGAGAGGTGAGCAGAGGTGCCATAGCAGCTCTTTGCATAGTACATTCCTGCAGCCCTCTGGTCATGCTGTTTTGACCTCTGGCTTCCTGATAAAACAAATAAATTGCACTTTGAGACTTCCAGAGAACCTGATTTTGGTTGGTTGTTTTTGGTTTTGTTTTTGGTTTTGGTTTTGGTTTTGTGTTGGTTTTTTTTGTTTGTTTTTGTTTTGTTTATTTTTCTAATGGGAAATAATGTTTTTTTCACAAAACGTTGTTTTCTGGTAATAAAATAGCTTTCCCTTTCCTCTCCTCTTCTCCCCTCCCCTCCTCCCTGTCCACTCCCTCCCCTTCCCAGTCTTGAACTGAGACTTAGGAAACAGATTAGAATCAGAACCAAAGAAAATGATTTCTTGCTGCTCATGTTTAAAGATGCAAAGGCTCTCCCTTTGACAGTTTCTGTCATCTCATCTAGTACTTCTTTCCTTCGTACATCTTGTTCCAGGCACGTCATTATTAACTTTGGCTTGCTCATGTAAATAGTATACCAATAAAAATAACATACACCAAGGACATGGCAGTCCACAAAGTGGAACAGTCAATTCAGATAATGTGGATGAAGGCAGTAAGGATTTTACTGCAGGGGTCATTTTATTGCCTCTGGTATGGCACAAATCTGAACAGAACAGCAGCCTGGGTCGTGATGGGTGACAGGAGGTGCATTTACCCTGTACAAGTATTTGCAATGGGAATAGTAATTATTGTGACAATAATGTTTACATGATTTAATGTGTCTGTAAACTACTGCAACTTGTCTCTTTCCTATGTAAAAATTTTCCAGATCTTATGTCTTGGAAAATCTTTATTCCTGAAAAGATTCAGCAGTTTTAAGTGGTTAATTACTTCTGTATTTATTGCTCAGGAGACACTGCTGGTAGCCAAGTCCCCTAAATCATTTGCTAGGTGTAAAGGAAGCAGTTCAATGACATAATAGACAAGGGTCTATCTGTGCACATATAACCTGTCTTAAAAGAGGTCATCAGGCTCCTTTTTCCCCCATTAGTAACTTCTTATTCACAGAGAAAAAGACAAGGACTTCTGGCAATGAGCTACATTAATCTCTTAAATCAAGCAGTACTTTTGCTGAGTGCTTAATGTTCAGATCCTGAATCGATCCCTCACAAGATGACCTGTGTGACAAGCTGCTGAGTGAATGTTTCCACAGAGTTTTGCATACAATGCTAGAAAGGCAAAAAAAAAAAAAACCACCAGAGATATAATTTTCTAGTATTTTTAAATGAATTTGGATTGTTGACTGTAGAATTGAATCTAAAAATTCTATTCAAATTCATGCATATACATTACCCCTTCTGGAAGCAGAGACCTTGATTGGTACAGTTGTTTTTCCAGATTAGTCTTGGTTCATGATCATTTCTAAGTGCATATTATTTCCTGCATGAGGCTCCAACATATTCTGGAGTTAGTAAGGATTTATGAGAAAGAAAAATAATGTGATAATTAATTATTCACTTGGTGTTTCTCAGCAGCAGAAAAATGTAGATGACAATGAAAAGAATATTTCCTTTCGTATATGTTAGCCACAATAATCTTTGGTGAATAAAGAACATACAAAAAATATTCTTTTTAATGTGAAGCTAAAATAATTGTTACAGGCTTTTGTAAAAATAGAACAAAAGAACAATAGAGCAATAATCATTCTTCAATGTTTGACATTGTCTGGACAATAATATAGATTTCCTATAAAAATTACAAAGATAGTAACAGTTTAAGCAACCTCGATTCAAATCCTTACTGTTATTCTCTTTGTGTGCATGTATAATTCCCATTGACTGAAATCAAGGTTACTAGTGGGAAAGCAAAGTGCATTCTTGACTGCTGAAAGTCACTTAGCCAGTCACCTCTTCTGGGCCACAGCTTTTTATCCCCGATATTCACTCCCTCACAACTAAAATGTTTGCTTACTATTAATTTTGTTTTTCCTTTAATTTTTTTACTTTGGTTTTGTTGAAAATACTGTATTTCAATTTATTATAATTTAGATAACAGTATTCTCTTTAAACATAAAAAGTGTGGAATTGATAAAACGCACAATTTTGAGTATACCATGTCAAACCTTTCTGCACTCTTTCGCAATTTCAGCTTAATTTTCCATTTTAGGTTTTTCTTATGTTTTTATTAGAAGGCTAAAGGCTTTCAAAAGGTCTTTAGACCGTGTCTTGCTGACAACATCTCTCAAAACATGCTTGGTGACATTCAGAGAAACCAGGGGCTCTTCCAGTGACACTGCCAGGATGTATGTAATATATCACAAAGCAGGTCCAAACAATGGGTAACAAAGCAAAGAGAACAAGGCAAGCAGGAGAACAGAAAACCTGCATGTAAATCACAGAGCATGCTGTGGCTCACCACACTACTTGAAAGAACTGATGCTATGCCACTGTGCTGCTATCAGTCTCTATTAATTTGCTTGATCTTACATTTCCTGCTGTGTAACCTGCAGGCAAGAACTTTAAAGGACTTTTGTACACATGGAAGAATTCCTTCACTCTCTTATTGACATTTTCTAATCGTCTCTTAGGTCTCTCTTCTTAGAGACACATTTTCCCTGCTTGTTACCTTGGAGGCACATGAGAATGGCATAAGGAATCAGAGAAGATCGATTCCCTGAGCTGCAAGTTGTGTCTTTGTTTAACTTTGTTTTTTCTTGTGTTTATACTCTGGCATTCTACTCAAACAAAAGCAACAGAACACTGACAAGAATTTGAAGGTAGAATTGGAAAAGGGATGGGAAGTTTCACTATTCCTTCCTCAAAATTAGGTATTTTCTAAAGGACGGCTTTGGCTCATCTCAAGCTGTAGAAAATAATGATGAAAAGAGTGAAATTTACTTGTTGATATATTGCCATCCCCTTGATTGATGAGATGCAAGCCAAGCAGGCAGCTTTGTAAACTCAAACATGGCTCTGTCCTAAGTGTACTGTGCACGAAAACTGATTGACAAACTTCTCTGCTTGGACGCCTCTGCTCTGCCTGCAGTGGTCTGGGCTCCAGACATGATGCTACACAAAGGAGGAGATGAAAACCATCAGCAGGAGAAAAGCTGGAGTATTTTTCAGGGTTTAGAGATCACTTTTGTAATGATACAGTCTTGAATTTAAATAAGGTCTGATATGCAAGAAACAATGTTTGTAGAAACATAATATTCTTCATTAGTATTTTTACATAGTACCAAAACAGATTGACAGGGTTACTGAAAGTCCATTGCCTTTAAAGCTGATCCTTAAGGTACAGCATTCATTTAAAGCAAAGCAATGGAAAACCCAATGTGACCTTCACAACATATTAAACTTGCTGGAATGCAGAGGTGTGGTGTAGTCTATCTTAAACTAAACACAGAGAGTACATTTTTTCTCTCTCTCTCTCTGTCTCCTCCTCTTTCTTTTTTATTTTCCTTTAATAACTGGATAGTGTAATGATGTACCACATATACTAATAAAAGTTGTTTTGTAGCACTTGACATTTTGGAAATGTTTATAACAGGTCTTAGAAGGATTTAAATATTTTAAGATAACAATAAAAACAAGTCTGCATTATCAGAGGTAAGCTGGTAGAATCTCTAAGGGTATTTCTGCCTTGTAACGTTTCCAATAATAGATTAGTGTCTAAGAAGCAAAAGAATTTAGAGAGGTATTACATGTTTAATTTGCTACTGTGGGCATGTAACTAATGAATTAAAGTACATAGGGTTGTATCTACTTTGAGCATAATCTTGGTTTTGGGCAAAGACTCTCCTCTGCAAAAGCATTTTCTTATCTTAGGATAGTAGAGAAATAGATTTAACTCCTAACATAAATAATTGTTTCTTGACCATAAAAAACTGAGAAATTGCATATCCATATTCACCAAGTTTCCAGTCTAAACATGTGTTAGGGAAAGACTATAAATTACAGAAGTTTGTTTTGAGACATAAAATTTGATGTCTTTCTCAGACAAAATGAGGTCCTATTAGAAGAGCATGACCTGATTAATGCAAAAACTTTCTCTTAAGTAATGACTGTTTACTATGAGTTGGCTGGAAAACATGATTATCACTTCATTAGTCAGCTGAAGAAACTGCTTGGTTTTACATTAAAAATGAGAATAATCCTTACTATCAGGGCCAGAAATACACCCAACACACTCACTTTATCCCACAAGTTTTTGTGGGGTGGGTACAGAGAAGGGCACTCCAGCCTGAACCTCCTTCTGGCCTTGTTGTCTTGGGAAAAACTTGATTGCACCATTTTCTTAACACTGCTCTGTTCCAGCAGGTAGGAGTTCCACATCTTATTTCTCTAAATATGTCTAAAATGAAGAGTTGATAATTTATTTGAATTCTTATAAGGACAAATCCAATGGTGTGACACTTAAAAACACTCTGTTCTGACCTTTCCTTCTGGTGATGACCCTCTCATAAGTTTAGTAGGAGTGTATGTAGGCATGAACATATGCTTTTCAAAAAGTGATGTACAAACAATAAAAAGTATGAAATATGTCTGGTTACATTATGATTGCAGGAGGACATATTTTGATGGATTTTATGTATTTCATATTGGGTGACTTCTTGTCAAATAACCTATGTTTTTTTTTCTGTCCCTTATTGAAATCCTGGAAGGATTTTAACCAGAAAATAGAAGCATTATAGGGCAACTCTCTCCAAAGAGGTTGCAAAATAAGTCATCAGTTAAGCTAAATTTCTTGAAGCTTTCAGGTCTCATATTTCCTCAAATGCCATACTTCAGTTGGAGGAATGGGAAACCAGGCTTTGAATCACAATTGCTCAAATTCTGTGATTTTGTTTTCAAAAATGTTATGAGATACTTTTGGTCTTAGGTCAGCAAGGAGCTTTTAACTCCCTAAGGTATTACTTATCAGTAGAGCTGGGGATTTTAATCATTTATTTATTTACTCTTCTTTCTGCGTTACTTCTGGATGACCGTGTCTGTGCCGGTTATTCACGTATTCCATTTCAGCAGTTCGCACCTCTGAAATGTTTATCAGATTTGTTATTGATGTACTGAACTTAATTTGTTAACATGAATTTTATAGCTTAGGTGGGGAGCTGAAAATGTTCCCAATTGGCAAAGGGGGGAAAAAAGTGGTAAAATAATCACCAGTGAATAGCCTTTTTACATAAAGAGCTGCAGATGGAGCAAATTCGACGTTGCATTTCATTAAACTCTACATTTCATGCAGATCTTAGAGACAACTTTGAAAAGAGAGTCTTACTTTCAGTTACTGCTATTAATGAAACTGCTTGTTTCTGAGCTGTGCAAACTCCAGTGAATGAGAAATTAAACAGAAATAACTGTACAGATGAAGCAAAAAAATATATTTAGGAAGAAAATTCTCTGATTTTCATGCTGCCTCATACCATAATTGCCCTGGCTTCTTCAATGTTGAGCTGAATCTTTGTTCTACTAAAATAGATATGTTGTATTTTGAATTTTTTGTATTGCTACTTAAAACATACTGCCTTCAAGTTAAAAAAAAAGTGCTGATGGACTGGTTTGAGAGGGAAATATTCAAGAGTAGAGATGAAAGTTAAAGATGGTGTCTGCCTGTTTTTGTGGGTAGGTCTTCTTTAATTATTATTGTATTCTTTTTGTTTGTTTGTTTGAAATTGAAAAATAGAACATCAGAAAATCAGTATCTGTATCTAAACCAGTACGAAATTAGTATCTACATCTGTACCTAAGCGTGTGATGTTAGGTGTTCATTTCATTCTTGAACTGAGTTGAATTAATTGAAATTTCATTCCTGAAGCAGCACAGGTTAATGAAAGATGTCATAGAAAAGTCACCAGCTTCTACAGAGTGAGGCTATTATCCCATGTCCTTTGCTCCTCAGCATATTACAAATAAAACCATATCTTTTTTTCTTAACTGACAAGCTTGTTTTAGAACAGGTTATTCAAGAACAACTCAAAACTCTTAAAATCAAGATTTTTTTTTCATCCACTTACAGAACAATCATTCAATAACTAACTTACAAGAATGTTCCTTAGAACTGGATGCAGAAGGAGAAATAATTTCCATTTCCCTGATTTTCACAATTAGCTGCAGTATGTATTTTCAGCTTCTACAGTGTATTTCCAGTTTCACCATTCAAGTAGAACAATCAGAAATAATAAGTGCAATCTCTGAGAAAAAGTTAAAAAAACTGGAGAAGGATCTTTTCAAATTTTGTCAAAATATTTGGATTCTTGCTGATTCTAAATAGGCCTCCAACAAGGTAACTGTTGGCCATGTCAATTCAAGTATTGTCAAATTATGACTTTATTTGTCAAATTATGACTTTAATTTCCACCTATATTTGATATCATTGTCCACAGACAGCCGTGCTCAAACACAGCCTTATTCTTCCTCCAAATCTGCTGTAACTGTGGTTAATAAAGAATTCTCAAAATTATAGCTGAAAAACTTCAAAAAGTCACTCTTACAGTAGGCTTTTAATCAGTCTTTTTTAAGCCCTAAGAATGCCTTGAATAAGCTTTCATAACCAAAAGATCATTTTTAATGTTATCATATCTTCTTAAATGAATTTAATTTTTTTTTAATGTTGGCAGTTGTTGGGAAAAAAGCTCACAATTCTATTCAGAACCTCTTTTTGATGAAATTAAATAGAAATGATTTGTTTTCTGCATGCTAAAAGTTATAGCAATTCCAGATGAGGTTAAGTGATGATGGAGGGAGATAACAGGAAAGTGTCCTTTGCTTTTCATGTGAAAATACAACCCAATGGAGGAGCTGCAGCGAGATCTGTGGTACAAAACTGCCTGTGCTGACTGTGCCCCATCTGCACTTGGTTCTCATTTGCTGTATTAACAGGCACTATTCCCACATCACTCCTTCTCACAGCTGTGGTACCAGGCAGCTAAAATGTGAACTGCAAAGTTGTGTCATGCTTATAAATGTGTCTTTCCACCCCTTCTCCACAGGCAGCAGTTGTCTTACTTTGGAAAAGAAAGGATAGCAGCAAAGTGTCTCGGGAGCTGGGACAGACAGCAGCTGGGGCAACAATTCCATACATGACGTGAGAATTTTCAAATATCAAGAACGACTTAAAAGTTTTACCCAGAGTAAGAAAGAGCCCTAAATGAAATTGAAAATCTATTTTTGGACAGCTGCTACATTTTATATATTTGATCAGAGATTCTGCCCTGGTGTTACTAACAAAATAATTTAATTATGAATTTCAGATATTTATGTATCAACACAGTAAACAGTTTATTGTAGGCTTTATTTAGAAGCAAGTCTGTGCTTTATGTCTTATGTTTGAGTATATTTGTGATTTTCCAAATAGCCTTATAGATTTGACCAATTCATAAACGAATTTTCTGTTTCCATTAAAATCAGTAGATGCTTTTCCATTAATTTCAGGAGTAAAAGCAGGTTTTTATCATCTCTATATCAGTTATCAACTGTATTTTTAATTTGAAATAAAGGAGTATTAGATTATTATTTACATGGTTCAGTTACAATAGTCACTGTACTGACCTTTCAATTAATTCTTAATTTCCATGGTAAAGGTTTATTAATTTTTAATTGTTAGTGTTTTCTCATTTATAGTGATCAAATTACACCTTAAATTTCCATTTTGCAAGGTAATTCACAGCCCCTCCACCTACAATGTACTTTCTCCATGAAATCTGATTAAAACAAACAATTGAATTTTGATTAATGCTTGCAGCATTTCAAAGAACCAGAGCAGTAGAGACAGACGGTAAAATTTTGAGGCAGTATAAGTACTAGATGACCTCGAAGCTTTGAATCACAAATAGATTTTCTGAATTTCAAATCACATTACAGCTGTGCCATGAAAAATTTGTTGGTTTGCTCACCAGCTGATCCGTACTTTGTCCGTGCAGGACATTGCTGAGATACCAGCAGGCCCTGTGACTCTACTTTGTGTGCAAGAAGGCAGAAAGTATGCAAGTTATCAAAAATGCAGCACAGTCACTATGGCTTTTGTTTTCCTCAGTTGCAAAATTTTTTATGTAGTTATCCCAGAACTATAATTTTGCTTTCTAACAATGCTGATTTAGGCATTCAAAATAGTATTCCTATACCATGGTAAAATTCTTATGTATTCCATTATGACTTTGTGACAAGTAACTCAGAGTCAACCACATAAAAAATGTAGACCTGTAAAATATACATGTGGCTGTATTATGACCTATAACCATATTAAAATTTGCTTTAAGGAGGTTGCATTTAAAAATGAAATGGAAATTTTCAGTAGAACTGTAAGAAAATTGATGTGGTACTAAGGGTACACAGACATGAGTAATATTGACTCCCAGATAATATTGCTAATCCATAATATTTTGACATGAACCACTTTTAGATTGGTCAAAGTTCTTACTACTTCAGGGTAATAAGTACAGTAGAAACACATAATTTTCATATTTATTACAGAGTGTTCTGGATTCAAAACAAAAATAAGACATGATTATATTAGATTATGCACCAAACACAATCAAGATTAAGTACTAGTTTAGATTAAATTAACAAGAGTGAAACAGCAAATGTGTTTCTTACCTGTGGTTACCTGTATTTTCTGCTGAATCTTTCTTAATCTCATCCCCTGCACTAAGCAGAACCACAGGCATTCTGCCATCATGCTTTGCACCACAATGCACTGGAAGAGAAAACACACATACCAAAAGTTCTAGGAGGAAAACACACCAAAATTTTTATTATTTATCTTTTTTTATTTCATTAGCATCTTTCTGTTCCTCAGCTATTCAAATATGTTATGAAAAAGTTCATCTGAATGGTATACTGCATTTTGTCCCGGGTTTGCCTTGTTCTGCAGGATAGCAGAATTATTAATAAAAATTGGCTCTGGGGAAAAAAAAAATTCCTTTTCTTGGAACAAAACTACAGATCTTGAGAAATTATTACAGCCTGGTCATTCTGTAGGTCCCAGGCAATTTTTGTGCTTGTATAATCCCTAGCTTTGGACACTTTTATTGGGTTTCCATTGCAAGATGGTGAGTGATAAAAACAAACATGATGGACAGCAAACAATATGTTTTCCTTAATCCTCACATAAGCTTCTATAAAATATCTTAATCTCAAACTATTGCAAAGATTGAGAGATTCTTTAAGCAGCACTACAATGGTACCAATTCAAGCTGAAAGCAGTGAAGTTCTGAACTTATTTTTTTAAATCTATATTGTTCACATGTTTCTTCATCATCTAAGGATTTTAAATGGAAAAAATTATACATGTAATAGAACAAGAAACTAAGGAAAGAAGGGAGCTAAATCTATTCACAGCTGGAAGATTTGACCAATAATATACCTGTGTAATAGTAAACAGACACTACTAGGAAGAAAAAGATTTTTTTTCTGCAGTTATGGGGAATTGCAACAGACATAAAAATCATTGAGATGCTTATTGTAAAAGAGAACTTGAGTCTCATTTCTGATTTTTTTGGCAGCATGATTTGTTGACAGACCTGATATAGTTTAATTAAGGATATTTGGTGGCTTTCAGAATTTATATCAAGCTTGATGTAAATTGAGGAATACCAAGTGTAATGAATGGCAGTATCTGTCCTCTTCATCCTCTATGGTACTGCAGCTTCTTGACAACTGAACATCACATGCCTTCCTTCCTGAGACAGAAACCTTCCTGGAGTTCACTTTCTCATTGTTACTCTTTAGAAAATACCAGTTTTGAGGTACTACCTGTTATAACGAGGTTTCAGCAAAGACAGAAAGGAGTTAAAAACTGATGTCAGGCTAAAGATCTCTGTGAAAACTTTGTTAGTTGTTCAAGGTGAAATGGCATAGCTGTTTTTATAAGAAAAATTCTGTTCAGCATCCCCTGACACTGCCGTGTTCTCTACATCTGCCTCGAGGTTCTGTGTACCATCAGAGGGAACTTAATGCTCACTACTCCAGCACTAATCACTGTGCCTCTGTGGATAACAGGAGAGAGATGGTGAAACCCATCTAAACAGACCATAAACCCCAGAATGTTTGCTGTCACCTTTTGTGCAAGCTTGTGTGCATGTATATGTACATATGTGTTTCTAGAAACACCCATACCTGTGTGTGTGCACACATATATGCAAGTACACACAAACAAAATGCACCAAATCAGTCTGTGGACCACAGAAAAGTTGTGTGGTTTCTTACTCTGCAGAGGATGTAAAGTATCTCACTGCATGAATCATGAAGTGTGAGCAAAGACTTTCCATGGAGTAGCTTAATGTACTAAAAATCCAAACTTGTAACTATAGACCTGTTTTTGTACCCATATGGGAGAGCTATGCATTTTAAGAACTTGGTTTGTTCTATCACTTTATACAGCCATTTGAGTGCTGTGAAATATCTGGTAATCATGAGTGAAATACATTGCAATCCGGATGTCTTCTCATCTAAGTGGTGACATACCCTTGCATATTGTGTGATCTGGAGGTGTACCAGCGAGAAAGTGGCAGCGTTTTTGGCAGGACTGCTTTGTAGTAGAGTAGGTTCAGGAATTTGAGAGTCATATTCAAAATGAAGTGTGGATTTCAGTCTGGTTTCTCACACCTCATATGCATTTTGAGCTCTCTGTTTGAAATAGATCCACTTATGTTTACAGATTTGAATAATCATTGATTAAAAGGTTTACACCTTGGCTTCCCATGGTTCTGCAGTGTACCTTAGCTGTTGTCAATTATATTAGCTGTTCAAGTATTTTTCTGATTGCAGTTAGAAACTCCCATCCTTAGTTGAGAAATTCCTCTTGATTATGTTTGCACTGAAACTTATCTGTGGAAAGTTTAAGTTTCAGCAAATTGACATTTCTGTAGAAACCTACCCCCACAAACTTCACAAAAGAATTCCTGACAATTTTCAACTACAAAGTAGAGTTCAGGAAGAGACACACATTTACATGCTGTCATAGAGGTTATGTGGGAAGTTCCTTTATTTAAAGATTATAACATTTAATTTTTGATTATATGTGTAATTTAAAATTCAAAATGAAATACCACAGTGATAAATAGCAATCTGTACAGAAATGGCAATAGGAGTGAATGACAGGAAGAGGTTAAATGGTAAGCTGACACTAATTTTCCACCACATCCTCTATGTGTTATAAAAAGAAAATTCATCACCAAGATAAAATCACAACACAAAAGATCAGGCAGGTAATACAAAAGGTGAACCAAAATTCAGTGACAAAGTTCAGATACCTTCCCACTTCAGCAGGGATTTGATGCAAAATCCAACAAACATATCTTTAATTGTTAGTATTTAAAAGATTTTAGTCACTGACAAACTCTTAATCATTCACTGAGGACAAAATTCTTCACTAACTTCACTTGTTATTTCTGTTAATCCAAATTGGGTTTCAAGGCTGTCACTGCATAAATTCTCATTCCCAAGGGCTGGGAAAACAGTCTAATTCTGTTTTCATTTAACCTTGCAAAAAAGTACATTTTGTGATACTGATCCAACGTTTAGCAATCATTCTCCTGGTACTGAGAGCTCCTGCAGGCTGTCACATTGCAGGCCACAGCAGAAGAAACACAAACCACCTCAGATAAAATTATTCAGGCTTGTTATTAATTGTCAGTAGTGTGACCTGGCCCACTTTGTGCCTCACAAAAGCTGTTCTCCCTATGGTTTATGCAAACTTGTAGGGGGATAAGTGTTTGCCTTTGCTTCTGCCTTTAACTCTGCAAACATTAGGAAAATTCTTCAGCTTGGTACATTTCTTCCTTTCGTAGGAGCATAAATAATGTACTGATGCAGGTAAGGTGCTGTTTTGTTAGGATTAGTGTTATAAGTAGGCAGCAATAATAACAGATGGTAAAAGTAGCTGATGCTGTAAGGTGATGTCAAATTTATTGCAATGATGAACAAATATATGTCCAGACAGGTGGAAGTTATACACTGAGCAAAAAGAATCAGTGCAGGATTTTAGAGGATCTCACCTTCTCCCCACAAAACTTTTCAGCTGAGCTTTGCAATAAGGTCTGGGAAAATATAATGATGCTTTTCCCATTTTTTTTTCCTTCAGGCAAATATCTTTCTACAGAAAGGCCTAAAGTTTAGTTAGGAATTTGCAGCACAAGTCTTTTATAATTCCACTCAATGTGGTAGATTATGGGGATTTTGTTTTTCTATATTCTACATTAGAACATTGCAGGCATAGTACAATGCCAAGTTAATTGAAACTGAATTGTTTAGCATGCAACTCCATAGGTTTGAATTCCAAGATGGCAAAAGGTTGATTTCTTTTATTTCAGCTTTTTCCTTCTGTCAATTGTCACTAAAAGATAATGCATTTAAATTTTTGGCTGAGGTAACTACTGAAAACTTTTAAAAAAATTGTCAGTGGGAAAAATGTCTGCCATCTCTGACCAGCCAAAATTTTATTCACCTTATATCACGATCACTCCTACAGTTCAGTCTGTTCACTCCTAAAAGAATTTGTTTTCTCATGTACAATCATTCTTTAGGACACAGCATTGTTTGAAAAGGGTTACCCATGTTATGTAGAGTCTTTGACATGTCTAAATAAATCTAAAATTGTCAGGAGGGCTAAGCTAAAAAGTACATGTGTGCAAATACTGAAAATGCTTTACTTGATACACTGAGGTTTCTAAAACACTGCACAAGATTCCACACTGCCAGGGGATGGCCCCCACACTGTTTTTATCCCTGATGGGTAAATCATAACTGTATTCCTCTTTTCTCTTTCCATCTTTTGAACAAAGGTGTCACCTAAAGTCACAGTCAGAGAACTGGCAGAAAATTTCATCACTTAGAACTTCCTTGCACACCAAGTTTTTCTCAGACTTAGGGAAAACTGAAATTTGAAAGGGGAAAATGTCTGCATCCCAAACTTTCCTAAAAATTAGGTAGCTTCTCAGACATCCTTGGTAAAACAGAAAAACTCCTTTAAAAATTGTAGGAAAAATTATCTGATAATAATAATAGACAATGAAATTTCTAAAAAAAACCAAAGCATTTTTAATTTAAAATTAGTCTTCTCGCAATGATAAAGTTTATGATGGTCATCTTTAAAACTTAGTACATGCATGTATTTCTTTAAAAAATACACTTAAAGCCACCTCTTCTCATAGCTTTCAGATTCTATATTTAGTGCTATTTTCTGTTTAAAAAAAAAAAAATTAAAATTCCAAACAACACTAATTAATCTATCTTTCTCTACCTTACTCAGTAGTCCTCCTGCTAGTTACATTTCCACTGACTGTCTCTTCCTTTTTTACTTTTTGACTTGAACTTCAGGACTATAGAAGGTGTACTTGAATGTGAATAAACTTGAGTAATGAACCTTCCTCACTGTACCTGTTTTTACTAAGTATTTTAGCATTAATTAAATTTTATTACGTGGGTTTTTTGTTGTTTTGTTTTTTATTTCTGATAATATATATTCAACGTGATTGTATAAACAAAGTTAGTTTTATATATATACCAAAGTCTCTTTTGGGAAGTAGTCCAATGATCACAGTGCTGAAAATCTGATACACTTGTGTCAAAGTACTTTTAGTATATATATTACTTGAACTTCAGTTTTCTTTCTGAAGGTCTAAAGCTCCATGACTGTGAGGGTGACATTCTTGGAAAAGTCTGTAATTTCCCTTGGCACCAGGCTTCATTTGTTCAAAATATTCCATTCAGTGATGCCTTCCTCTCACCATCAGGATTCTGATGTCTTCTGACAGTCATGATGGTGGCAGAATAAATTCTGGGGTTCTCTCCTTGATTTATTGCTTCAATATAATGTCTTTTCTTTAACATTCATAGCTGTCCTTAGCAGAAAATCCTTTCATTCAGGCCTGTGTATTCTTCTTTATAGCCAAGCAAACATCTTACGATGAAATAAGGATGGGATCCTAGCTTCTCCTTGTCCAGTAATAATTTGGAGTTTCAGTTTATCTTCACATATGTTGTTTTGATCTCTCATTTCTTACTTCTCAGTTGAAACAAAGAGGCTGCATCTGATATTCACCTTTTTTTAAAGGATTCATGCACCTTTTACCAAGTAAAAGAGCTGAGATGGTAAATACTTTTGTATGTAAAATAATTTTTTGTGTACCTTCATAAACTGGTGCTCTACAGGTCATGGGTATTTCTGAAGACACGGCATACCATGGAAAAAGCATGGACAAGAACTCTGAGGTGAAAGAGGAGGAAGTAAAGGAAATACTTTAGGATAGGAGATATCAAGGATGAAGTAAGGACATGAAAAGACTGACTTGGACAAATTGCAGTTCAGACTGGGACTGCAAAAACATCTAACCATCACTTCTTGTCTTTCTATTTTCCCCAGCAGCCTACAGCTATAGGTCCTTCAGGCTTTCAAAACTGGCCCTGCTGATGAAAAACAGCAACTATCATCAATCATGCTGATTCAAAGTCAAGTACAGTGAAGTAGGAGCCTTCCCAAAAATCTTATGGCTACTGCATCAAAAGCTACAATAAACATGTGCATGGACATGTGCAATTCATCATTTAAAATAGCTGGGGTACCTGTGGTATGGGTAGCTAAATAAAACAAGCATCTTCAATATATAAACTGAACATACCCAAGTGGATATGTTTATTTTTAAAGGAAAATTATGACTATTCCCATTCGTATGTTTGAGACTATTTTGATAATACTTTATCTAGTTTGTGATTATAATTTTTTCAGGTTAAAAAAATATCCTAGAACTCACTGAGAATCTAGCAATTAAATGTTCAACCTTACTTCTATTCGTACTGGAAGTGAAAAATTTATCATGGTAGCACATTAACTCCAGCTGTGGAACCTAATTTCCCTGAATGCCTAGAGAATTTCAGTGGCAGTTTCAAGAGACGTAGTGCCTGTGGAAGTAAGGTATTAAAAGAATACTTAGAGTTATCAGTTATATAACATTTTAATGCATTTATCTGAGGTTTAAATGTTTGTAATGGGAGAATTTTGACTGTAGAGTCTACTTATTTATTTTTCATATACCTCATAGTTAAGAAGACTGATACACAACTATATCATATCAGTTGCCTGTTAATTTTGTGACAGAGTAGTCTAAATCTAATAAAGGAATTTGAATAATAATAATAATCCAGAACATTTAACCATGAGAAGGCCAAAGTCTACAAAATACATTAAGTGGAAGCTCTTGTGAAGTCACAAAGCAATTTTTCCCCTGGTTTTTGGTAGTGCTCTCTAATACAAAGTCAGCTTTGTCCTTGACACCCACTAGAGAAAATTCAGGATCTGGAAATGAAGCAAAGCTAACAAAAAAAAAAAAAAAAGAGTAGTGCTGTTTAAAATAAATATTTTAGGTCATAGCTTCTACTAGACAGTTGACTGCTATTTTGTAGTCAGCTTATTACTCTTTTATTTGAGTGAAACACACTGCAGTGAAATAAGAAATTACATTAAGTATGAAAAAAACACTCAAAATGTAAAGATGAAAAACGAGAAAATTAACATAGTGTAACATTAACCTGTTTAGCAGCCAGACATAGATGTAAATAATCTACTCAGTATACATGGTCCAATAAGGTATATTTGTTTCAAATCCCTTTGCCATGTAAACATTTAGTGTTTTTACTGAATATATTATTAGGCAGAAATACTGTGCTTTTTTCCATATGAAATAGACCAGTTTTTGGATACGATTTTCTAGTATAAGAAAGAAAAAAATAAAAATACTGGGAAAAATATTCACCCTTACATATGAAATGAACAGGAAGGGAAGGTTTGAATATCACTCAGTACAAAATTATTTTATCACACTCTTGATGTGCAGTTCATATCATCCCAAACTCCTAAGAAAGGAAAGGAATGGTTTTCCTTTTCCATCTTCCTCTAAACCCTATTGTTGTAATCCTATTTCCACCAGATATCAAGCCTTTTTTTGTTGTTGTTGCTTTTGTGTTCAGCCATTTTGTCAAAGCAGTTGGAGGAGACAAAGTGCCTGCTTACAGTCCTAGAAATAAACCTCTAAACCTCCTTTAAGGGCAAATTATGTGTATACTGTAAGGCTGGAAGGTGTCAGAGCTAGGAGTGAAAACAGGGACTCAGGGAGTCATACATATTCACACGCATTTTTATTATCTCCCTGTCTGCATGATGCTCACTCTGCTGACATACATGTTGCCTTGATGTCTTTGGGTCATTAAAATGACAAGTCTGAAAAAAATCAGTTTTTGTCTTTATCTGACACATGTATTTTGCTAAGGTGGACAATTCTCCTTCCTTGCAGGCAGAACCATAAGGCCAAGACATTCTAGCAAATGAGAACAAAACATGAACTAATATGATGTGCTCTGAAGTAGCCTGTAGTCTTGAGCTGAGAGAAATATTTCTTTTGCACACCATGGGGTCCTTCTGCTGGGATACAGAGCAGTTGTGACTCGTTACCACAAAGAAAACTACATTCTTTTCAAACTATTTTTAAATTTAAAATATTTTTTAAAAATACTAAAAATTAAAATTTTAAAGTTTCAGAATTAAAAGATTCTGAAAAATATCTTCAAGAAAATTTCTGTTGGAGGGACTAGTAAAGAGACTTTTGCTCACCTCAAGGTTTGCCACCTTCATAGCCAAACACCTCAGCTCCTTGGACTCATGAACCCTTTTATGGCTTGACTTCCTACACTCTTCTTTTTTAACTGTTCTCCTAAAAACAATATAACACGGAAATCTATGATATCTCTTTCTTAAAAAGTAATGATTTAATAGGTAAATAAATGCTCAGAGAACTATACTGTGCTGTACTACCTTCTGAAATAAAAGTTATTTTCTTATACAAATCACTGCAGAAATACACGAGTTTCAGTACTCCAAGCCTTTTGAGAAAATTGAGGTAAAATTAACCATCTGAATTACTATGTATCTAATCCCATATATCAAAACACTACTAGGACAGACATGGCTAAATCTTATGCCTCTATGCAACAGAATATTTTCATTCCATGGCACTCCATCTAAATAACTTTTAATATAAGTTTATATTTTTATACCATTAATGTTTATACATATGCAATATACAGGTAAAACATTGAGTGTGGCAAGTTTAAAAATACTCATGGGGCTGAGATCACCACCTCCATGAAGGAGCTATATCATCATACTTCATATTTACTTAATGTCATATCCTACACTAACTTCATTAAGAAAAGGTGAAAAATAGAGGTGTTTCATATCTTCATTAGATATGACCTATTTAATAGATAAATATGAAATTTAGACTATATATACATAATAAGTAAAATATTATCGATATATCTCGTGCTCAGATTATGTGGAAAAGCTCTTCACCTCTCAGGTAGGAGCTTAGCCACCAGTACCTGGTGAATCTCACCATGCTTCCTCCCCCTGTTGCTGAAAGGATGGTTTCTGTGTTTTACTTCGACAACCATTGTATGAATCCCATAATATACAGTACCTAGAGCAACATCAGGAGGAATGGGCTTCCTTTTGTAAGAAGACACCTTACATAAAAGGTATTTCAAAGAAAATATTAATATTAATAGTCAGTTTCACAGACAAATGAATTCAACCTAAGAGGAACAAAGGAGTACAAATACAGCATGGGAATGGCTCTTCATTGGCACCTTATCTTTGGCTTCATAAACATGAAGCACTTGAGGCACACATCAGCCCATCTCCCAATAGTTATAACTCTGCCAGTAATGTTTATCATCAGTTTTGCCTCCAGGAAGGAATCTGATCAATAAAACATATTTCTAAACTGCCTGCTTAACACAGTATGAACAATGCCATTTAGCATTTACATATCAGCTTGCGCTTGTGCTGCTGCACACACACTGACTAATTAATCAACTAAAACAAAAGAAATAAAGCCTTGCACTCTCTCTGTCTAACTGGTGCATTAAAAGCAGAGGGGTTTTTAGCAATTCAGTTTAATAAACTGAAAATCTCTCCATTAAGGTAGCTTGACTTGTACCCTTGCCTTTTATGTTTTATGTATGTTTGTGTGCTGGTGATAGTACTCTGTCCCCACAGTATTCTGAACACTAATTTAACAGCAATGTCACTTAGAAAGCTACAATCCTTGTCTCAGAGCACTCAGGAATGTGTACAATTATATCTCAGTGACTAAATGTCACAGACACAATGAAAACAGTGAGGCAAAGAAATCATTCATAAGGATACCCTGATTGAAGCAGAACAGGTTTTCCTGTAATGGAAGAGCTTATAGCAATGAAATAATGTTTTAAAATTGAAAGAACTCTTCCTACATGCAGGAAAAGGTCTTCAATATTGTGAAAAAGAAGAGAGGAAAGCAAAGACATCTTTAAAAGGAGGAAGCCAGTGTTTGGAGAAACAGCAAGGTTGAAGGTCAACCTGAACTGTGAGTGTCTCCCATGAATCTGCAGGTGGCAGTGCCAGAGTACAATTAACTGTCACTAACACGGTCTTAAGCATGGCCAAGGCCCGTGCTGTAAACCTCCCTGGAGACCAGCTAGATTGTCTAGAAGTAATCATTTAAAGAGAATATCCAGGTTCTCTTAATTTAAGGTGTGATCCCCCAGGTCTCTTTTTCTGGAGTAAATCTTAGTGAGACTCTTACTGAATCTCTGTCACCAGCCCTTACCTGGATGCAACGAATTGATCATACAAGTACCTCAAAAGAAGACAATAGCTGTTCATGTAGTGTGGTGTTAACCCATGCTGACAAGGAAGAAGAATGGGACAGTAAGTAATTAGAAAATTCTTTTCTATTCATTATTTTTTTCATGCTTAATCAACCTTTTTGAATGACATATTTAATTTTTACCTCATGAATTCCTTGGTAGATTTTGTGTTGAACAGAAGATAAAAGTTCATTCTCAATGAACTTAGCAAAATCTGGTTTCAATTGCTAATGGAGATTGTTAAATGCTTTAAAAGTGCACATCAATACATATGTATGTTCCCTATCTTGCTCTGGGGATAGCTATTTTCCTGCTTCTCAGTACAGTGAGTATGGGTATCCAACCATTTTAAAGTGTTCCCCAAAGTGAGGGCACAGAAAATTTTAGGCCAGTCTGACCAAGATAGTAGCTCATGATTCTCAGAGAAAATTAATAGTCCTACATCTCCAATTCTTTAATGTGGGCCAGCTGCCCCAGGGCTGATCAAGTGCTCCAGGAAATCTCATCCTATGTGTTTTGAAGGAGCACTGCTAGAGAAAATTGGCATTTTAAGGGCTGAAACAGGAAAACAAATACTGGTGAATATATGTTTCAAGAAAAGAAAGCTCAAACTAAGTCAGGACAGTAAGATCAATGGACAGCTGGAAGGTGGACTTTAAATAGAGAACAGCAAAAATGAATAATTTTCAATATTAAATTGTCTTCCATCAATATGTCAATAAATGTTTCCAATTCAAAACTGAAATGGCAGGCTTCTGTGGATTACCTATTACTAACATACAATGGAAAGTAGGAAATTAGCAGAAAGTGTCTGTGAAACTAAGATTGAAGCACTAAGCGACACAGTGTGTTTTGTCACTCAATATTTTTTATGCCGTTTTTGAGTGTATTGCCATTGTTCCTACAAGAACCATGGACCAGCACACCACTGTGTAAATTGCCATTCAGTTTTACTGTAGAAAACATCTGAAAACCTGACTAGTTGTAGAGATTGCAGAAAGTGCTTCATTTCTGTGTTGTTCCAGTACACATATTCCCCTGTGGACTCTGTATGAACTTGCTAAGATATTTCAAACATTCATGGCAACAGTTCATGCAAAGGATAAAGGAATCATAGAATAGTTTTGGTCGGAAAGAAGCACATGGGGATTTTACGAAAGGTCTAAGATTTTACCCATCATTACCCTTTCATTACCAGTGAAAATACTTCAAATACTCCTAATTCTAATCATTATCCTTTAATTCTGTGTAGTGCAGTAAGTTCACAAAACTACTGGCTTTGGCATAGTCTTAATACGTGTAAAAGACCAAGAGAAAATGGGGACAAAAATCTGACCATAAAATCGAGATAATCTTTACAGTCCCCCATGATTACAAACAGTTTCTAAAACATCTTATGGGTGTCAATGCAGTTTAAGATATTTACAAAGTAACATATTTGTAAAGGCATTTGTTTTGACTTAATCTCCTGACAATGGAAGATGGCAGGGGAGTAAAAAGGAATGGCGAGGGAGTTGCTAATTCTATTGGCCAGCAAATTAGTCATGAAAAGTCAGGTTACAGGAAGGAATGAAGATCCATTTAATGTATAATTAAATATCCCTTTTAACAAATCAAGCACATATAATACCAACAAAAGGATGAAGGAATTGTTTAGTAAAAAATATGCTGAGTGAAATGGAGATTCCTTTGATGTGAAGAAATGAAAAAGATTTCTGAAATCGCATTATCTTACTCTGAAAAGAAAAGGCCTCCTCCTCAGCACACTGAAATGTAAGACATTTCAAGGGAGGATAACAACAAAAACTAGAATGAAACTGAAGTAAAGTCTATCTAAGGATATAACTGTGAAGGATTATAACATAAAGAGACAGTCCAGAGCCGCAGACTGTAAAACATCTGAGAAGAATTGGAGATTCTGGTTTTCTCTTTGCTGGTGATTAAAGCTCATGGAAGTACTACAAATAAAAATGCAAGAATGAAAAAGTGCAAGTATGAGGCTGGAAGAGATATTGTTGCAAAAGGAGTAAAGGATGGTTCAGAACTGCAAGTTTTTTATATATTTGGGGTTTTTTGATTGAACTTATATTTCTAGCCAATGTGATATGTCCTACCTACACGTGTACACTAATATATATGTATGTAATTATAAAAGGTAAATTCAGACTTTTGCAATAGTACATATGGGAAATATACTTTTTGTCAGTGCACAAAATTGCTAGATAATCCTTGGCTTCTGGGGCAGCTGTATTTTTCAAATCCTGCAGTGGTTATGAAATTAACTGTAGGATGTGCTGTGAGGTGTGTTTGCTTTGCCAGTCATTTGAGAAGAATAAGAGTTGTTATTCTGTTGTTTTTTACTTCATCTGGCTGTGGTCTTGTCTGAGATATAAAAATGTCTTCATGAATAACCTTTTCCAGAGGCCAACAGAAAATCCTCCTCAGGCTGAATCTTGTCTCCTGTCTCCTACAGAAGATGTCTTCTGGAAATATATTCTACAGTGGACCTAAAAGTTTGGTTTTCCTTGACTTTCTTTCTTCTCCTTCCTTCCTTCCTTCCCTCCTTCCTTCCTTCCTTCCTTCCTTCCTTCCTTCCTTCCTTCCTTCCTTCCTTCCTTCCTTCCTTCCTTCCTTCCTTCCTTCCTTCCTTCCTTCCTTCCTTTCTTTCCTCTTTCTCCCTTTTATGAAATAATCAAGAGTTTAGTGGCTTCCTAAGCATGTTGCAAAAAACAAAATAATTAACCACTGTGAAAATTCATATGTCAAGGCAGCAGGTATTTATTCCTAAAGAAAACTAAAGTCAGAATAGGAGAAGGAGAGCAGTAATTTGCTGAAAAAGTATTAAAATTAAGATGATTGGTCAATTATTTTTCAAAGAACAGCTGTATAATAGTACCTTCCAATCTTGAAATTCAATGTCAGTGTGATACCTTTTTCAGACAGACCAACTTAACATTTCCAGGGCAAGGAAGGAATAACAAGAAACTTCCTGGTGTAAAAAAAGTCTGAAGGTCTTTCTTAAATGATTTTTATAGGTCTTTAAAATATTATTTTGAATACTATTTAAATGTCTTAATAGCAATTCTTTGTCCAAATACCATTTCCTAGAAGCTTCTCAGAAAATATGGGTTTGACCTTGCCACAAGTTCAAAATGTGCTCAGTGTATTGTGGTCCATCTTCACTGCTTAAAACTGAAGTAAACCACCTTCTTTCAGACCTAAACATAATAGATTCAGAACATAATAGAAACTAAATATCATTCAGCCTAAATTAAATTTCTTTTAAAGACTGTGAGCAATATGACTGCATCATCTGTTTGGAAAGATGTTTCAATTTTTCTTCACTCATTGCATGAGGTTAGATAATAATCAAATTTACTGTAAATATTCACTTTGTTACCTGAAATATAAGGAACTTCCTTTCATTCTTTATGAAGTTTTTTTTGCAGATCCTAGATTTTTTTAAATCATACTGCTTTGAGTTATCTTATAATTTAATATATTTTATAAAAAATTATCAGAGCACATTCTTCTCATAGAATTTAACCAAAGTGCCTAAAAGAAACAAGTTCCCATCCATGTTCCTAATTCATTTTCTCCTTTCAGATATTAGAGAATCTTTTTAGCTTTGTTGGGGTGCGGCATTTCCAGTAGATATGAACTCACTTTTTTACTCCTGACTTTCCAGAAACCACATGCTAGTATTTGGCACAGCACTAAATTTCATAAATCACAGCACTTTGGAATATGTGTGGAAGGAGATCTTCCTTGATGGGAACAGACACACCCTTTAGGCACAAGATTCCTTGTGACTTTTTAAAGGAGATTATTTCTGATTGCTTTTAAGTTCTTCTCTCAAACATTCCTGAGCCTAAGACATCCTTTTTGTGTTCTTAGTTCCTGGAAAAATTATCATGTATTTGAAATGCACTTTTTAACACTTTTAGGATTGCAGGATTGGAATTTAATTATACATATTGCAGTAAAGAGGAGAGAACTTATTCATGAGACGTGAGTACAGAGGGTGAAATAAGCAGGAATCCAAGATATGCCAATGTATTTGCATACTATGATTGTAGATTAAGGCATTTATTTAGAAATTACTTTTTTTTAAACACCCCCACACACCCTCCCCTCAAAAAAAAAAAAAAAAAGAAATCAAACAAAAAAACTAACCAACAATTGTTTCTGTTTTGGAGTTTTTAGAATACAGTTCCAATGAGAACATTCCACTCTGTCTCTTGCTGTCTGTATGTGCATCTATCTATCTATCTATCTATCTATCTATCTATCTATCTATCTATCTATCTATCTATCTATCTACCTAATCTCACAGAAGTCATCAAGGGCACCACATGGAGATGAGTTTCCTAGACATTTGCACCATGAGAGGTTCAATTTTACATTGAAAACTTAAACAGAAGTGTTTTAAAATGGTCTCTTTTCTTTTTTTTTTTCTTTTCTCAAAAATTTGTAAACGATGACTGGCATTCATGTAATATATATGATTGATAATATTTCAATACTCCATGGATATTACCCTGTTTATAATAGCTCTTCATGGGTTTTAATCCAGCTATTTCACGAGTTTCAATCCAGATAGTAGGACTTTCATTGAAACTCACAATGTTTTCCAATTTCTAATTTGAAATAATAAGAATAAACTGCTATTCTTAATTCTTAAATTAAACCACTTTGAAAGCAAAGAACTTCAGTAAAACTACAGAGAGGAACATCAGCTTCATGGGCCAAGTTTATCTGAAGGTTACATGTTTTTCATGTTAACCTGTAGCACTTTACAGGTTGGAAAATTTGACAAAGTATTGAGCTTAAACAGATAACACCTAAGTTAATTAAAAAATAATACCGAAGAAAGGCATATCACAAGGAGAAAAAGAGGTCGTAAAGAGATTTTCAGGTTTTGACCATCATAGATTCATGGTGAGACAAGAGTCTTTAAGAGCTGTGACAGTAGCATGACTGTAATAACCATGGAATAAAATACAGTGGTGGTTATTTGGCCTTAATAGGATTCTACTATTGTGAAACATGCTGGGAGATTTAGAATAGGCTACAAAGAGAGACAGAATGACACAAATTGGATTTAGCTACTAGTTTCATATGAATTTATGGGAACAATAAAGCAGGTGGAGTCACACTTGACAGTTTTAGGGGATTGAAACAAAGGAGTTCCAAGGCAAAAGCTATATAAAACATACAGTTGGAAGGACAAAGTTCAGAAAACAACAACAGAAAAATGTGCACTTTCCAAAGGAAATTGCAGCATTTAATATTGTATTTTTCTTAAAGACATTTACAGATTTCTTTTCTTACACCGCAGGTCAGGGGTATTAACATTTTTTGAAAATAAATTGACCACTAAACCCTGTCAATTTTTTGAACCCTGCTTTATCACTCATTGTTGTTAGTTGATATTTTCTAATACTGATAATATGAGACATCATGCCACTGGCATGTGTTTACTATTTTACTATAATAATCATGGTAAAATAATCATGGTAAAATAATTAGGAAATTTGTTATGCAGAGTAAATAAAGAAGAAAAACAACCACAAACAAAGAAACCAGTCCCTATTTTTTTATCATACATTTCTTTACAAAACAGACTAATAAATTTCACTGCTATTTATCACATATCCAACAGAATGCCTAATGGACCATGTGAAACAGCGGTAAGTAGGTGGTAACTAGCAGTGTAGACAAGATTTTACCCAAGATAACATTTTTCTAAACTTAAAAGTAAACAATGACTTATGAAATCTCTGGAAGATATTAGTATTAAATTCATCATTTTCTGAAATAAATATTGAATACTAAAAGTAAAGTAGAAGAGACTAGAAATTATGGAAGATTAGCAGCTTTGGCTGTAGACTTATGGCTTCCTTCCTTTATTATGCTGCATTCTTTGAAACCTACAGCTATTACTTAATTGGACTGAGCAGTAAATAACAGTATCCATAGAAAATGCAGAATCCACATTTTAACCAACATTTCTGCATGGAAGTCTTTCTGACCAGCTTTTGGCAAAAATGAATCAGGAAAGCTTATTTAAAAGAAGTAGAGAAGTGTGGAGAAGAAAACAGGTATAAAAAAGCTGTTGGTTTAAATATTAGGACATGAGGTTAAATGACAGTGTGCTGATTAATGTGTATGGGATTACATCTGCACAAGGGATCTTACACTGTATATAAATGTACAAAGAAAAGCAAATATTTCATGGGACATTCTAATTCTCCAGTTCTAACTTTTAACTCAGTATAAGTTATAAATTTCCTTCTTTAACTGAGGGTAGAGGAAATGAATATATATGTGTCTGTGCATGTGAAAAGAGATAGAAAAGAGATATCTTTTGATATGAAGTAGGTGGCTATGGGCATTTTATAATTATGAAATCCATTCACACTAGACAGGTCAAAGCATTTCTATAGCTATCTTCCTTCTGTATTATATTCATATTGTTTGTGGGAATGATTTGATACATTTTCAAGTCCTGACAGTAATAGCAAATGTCCAATAAAAAGTTCATTATACAACTAAAATGATATTCTTTGAGTATTTTAAGGTGGGCAAAGTCTACTTCTTCCAAATTGTCTCATTACAACTGTCACAAAACCTTTCCTAACCCTGATGCATTTGAGCAATTGTATTAATGATGAGAAGCATGAAATCTGGTAGCTTTGGACACCTTTTGACTTGACTGAAGATTGTTAAATAATTCATTCCTAGCTGTCCTCATTTGTTTCCTGCTTTTAAGTTACACATGGGATTTAACAGGGTTTTGTAGCTATTTCCTGCTTAATGACAAGTTACTCAGTAGGAAGATTTTTCCAGGCTCTTACAGCTTTACCACAGGTACATATCTGGGTGATTAGCTGAAGAAATGCATGACTGAGCCAGGATATTTGCATGAGCAGGTGGGAACCCATGAGGCAAATCAAACAGCTCCTTTAGCTAAAGCCATTTTAAAAATACATATCACAAGGAAGAATACACTGTGTGCAAGGGTTCTAAGGCAGTCAGGTGCTGTCATGTGGAAGGCAAAGATTAGGGGTGTTAAGCAGTGCAGGCTATGTTTGTAGATTAGATGACAAGAAGACCTTAAAACTTGCAACTGTCGGCAATGCCTGAGACAAGGGAAACCCTGGAGGCTACACAAGGGCCATGCATGTTGTGTTTCACAGACTTGCTACTTATTGCTTTTAATTTCATGGGCATGGGACTGTCTTTGCTTTTGTTGTCTTTCCTGACAGTCAGATGTGATACATTGGCTCTGTACAGGCAGATGTTCAGAAAAGCAGAATAGTCATTGCAATGCTGAGCACTGCAACATTTCTGATGCAGCAGCTCAACTCCTTGAGTAAGGCAAAGAAAGCTTCCAATGTTCTGGTACATTGAATAGATAAACGTGTATTAGACAGGGATTCATCAAAGACAGAAAATATGCATGAAAGAGAAGCACATCTGAAGGTTTGCTTCATTATAGTTGAAAAACTGAACATAGCAGGAAATATTTTGATAAAGGATAGGCAATAAGTTGCAAAAAACCGTCTTTTCCTCAAACTTAAACTCTCGGTTTCCTTTTCTTTTTTTCCATCCTTGGAAAATGAAAAAATGAATTAACTTTAGATAAAATCTTCTGTAATCTATCCTTTGTGTCTGGAAATAAAAAATATATTCACTATATTGATAAAAACACTATTATATAATTATCAAGTAGGTGTACTTGTAAAGGCAGTGATTCTTTGGAGCATAAAATATTTGAAAGCCTAAATAACAAGGAATTTTATAAGCCCATGACTAAAGCTATGATTTTCATTGACAGTCAAGCAAGACTGAATCTACTTTTTAGCATATATTTAATTCTTCCACATCAAAATTGACTTCCATGGCTGAAGTTTGAATTTTTTTTTCTCTACACTAAATTGGTACAATATAAATAATGCCATTATGAACCTGTATGCTTAAACACATGCATCCACATGTGTGTGCAAACTTAGATCCCATGTTCTGTGCACTTTCCTTCCTGGTAAGTCATGTTGCTTTGCAGGTGAGTGGGTCCAGATCTAAGGCTGAAGAAATCTTTTTCTCCTTTCTAAGTGAGTGCTTGTGAAGCAGGCCTCAAAATTTTGTCTCAGGAGGAGCAGCTCTGGAAGCCAGAATAACCCTGGAATCAACAAGAAACTTCAGTGTCAAATGGGCTTAAGAGAACATAAATGAAAGTATGAGTAAAACATGAGGTTTGTATTCAATGTCCTTTAAGGGGAACTTTGCACACTTCTTAGGTTTAATGATCAAAGATGATTGAAATAGTTGTGATATACAGGAAATTTGCCCAATACAAGGGAAGAGGGCAATGGAGGTATTTTTGAATCCAACTCCAGTCAGCAAATAGTCTAAGCAGATGAATAAAGGTGTGTGGAATTTCTGAGAACAAAAGGATCCTTTTCCCACAGCTCTATTCATAATTCAAGAAGGGTGTTAATAAACTAGAGAGGGCTCAGAGAAAAGCTGTAGCTAAAGGACTGTATAATTTTCCTCTATTCTAAAAGAAGGAAGGATCTCTGGCTGTTTATCTTACCAAAGAGAAGGTATGTGCTTCCTACACAGGAGAAGAAAATGGATAAGAGAGGAATCTTCAATGGACTTTACACAGACAAAATGAGATTGAGAATGAAGTCTGGCAAATGGACATGAGAACGTTAATGCAGTTTCTAGTGAACATGATTAACCACACAAAAACTTGGGGAGAATTTTGGTCAGCTCCATGCCAGCAGCAATTCAAACAGGGTATTTTACTCAAGTATGTACTTTATACCTGTGGGAAGTGGGAGTGGGAAGGGTTTTGGGAAAATGTGTGATCTGACGTGCAAAATTTCAAACTGGAATCAATGTGGTCTCTACCAGATTTTTAATCTATGGCTGTATATTGTGCACCATGCTTGTTTTGTCATTGCTTTCAGTGAGTCAAGATCTTAATTCTAGATTATCTGTGTCCATTTTTCCTATATTGTGGATTCCGTAGACTTGGAATTCTGAAAATTGTACATAGATTTGTTCCTGATAGATGAGCCACAGATAAAAGAAATAAAATACAGGTAGCTGAATTTGAACTAAAGTGGATTTACTATTATAGAGCCTACAGATCATGAAATAGACCAGCAGGGCTTTTTTATTAGATGCTATTTTAAAGTGCAAGCTCACAGGAAGTCATGAGTGCTAAGATTAACATGAACTTCTACCAGAAGTAACAGAATAGAGAAACCCCATGAACCAGTCTTGTCTGGAGTGAAATAATTATTGATCAGTTGTGTTCATATCTTTGGTGAACTAGCAAAATAATTTTTGAAGTTTACAGGAAAATAATTTCTATTCAGGAACCATTTGACAATAATAAGTTAATCTAGGGATCCCCTTCTAGCTGTAATTCCTCACATTGCAAGCCATTTCCAGGCTGCAATTCCTAACACTGTTATCAGTATTTTTACCTAAGTTTAATGCTACAGCATGTACTTTTAGCAAAAATGAAGCTGAAATGAGAATGAAATATGTAGAAGTAAATCCTGTAGCTCTTCTATCTTCCTTTCCAAGCCAAAGACATCCTCATGACTTCCATGCTTAACTGAGGAATATGCAATTAGAAAATTTTATCTCTGTCTTTTTAATACTTTTTATCTTTTTAAAAAAATTATCTCTGTGCAACTCAGGAGTATATCATACTTTTGTAAGTTCATTTTTTAATTTAAATTTCACTGAGATGTGAAGGTGTGAGTTTTGAATCCTCAGTCATCTGTTTCCCATCATATTCATAATAAGAAGTTAATGTAATCCTATAAACTTTCAACTGCAATATAGAAACTGTGCTTTCTAAACTTTATTTAAAGAATGAGCCCCTAATGTGTGCGTGTCTGTGTGTGTGCTCTCAGGTACACATACATGTGTGTGTTTATGCACACAAACACAGAAGGATGAAAGTAATTGGGCATTTGGGATCTGCTCTGCAGTACATACGGTGGGGTAGGAGCACTGTATATTTATATTTATGGGAATGTGGTATGGTCTAGAGTCTGTAGGGTCAAAGCGAGTCTTGTTTTCTTCCCACTCTGCCAGGCTCATTTAAGGGCCTCTGAGGAAATTTTCCCTGCTGATAGTCATGTTTTAATCTGCCACTAATAAGTATTTTAAATATCTTGAATGAAGAACTAATCTTCTTGAAGAACTAATTGGTAGGTCCTGTTCATATTCCAGATGCTGTTCAGTCTTCCACATTCAGTCAGCCAGTCCTTCCCATTAGGTCACTGCTACTGGATAATAGCCAGATGATAGTGTGTAATCACTGTCTGTGATGGTGGTTCCTTGTGTCTTGTGTCACTGCCCTTTACAATTTATTCATATGTAGAGCTTAATTTGGGATCTTTGCACATTTATTTCTAATGTAATGTAGCCTAATGTACCTAACATGATGCCTAAAACTGGGATCCTTCAGAACTGCTGGTAAAAATAATTACAGTATTAATTACTTGTGAAAGTAGGTATGGATTGGGCTTTTCTTTTATTAGATGCTATGGATGCTGGGATGAAAGCTGGATGCTCCTTGAAAGAGTCTATCCTCGTCATAAATTGTCAACCAAGAGATTGCAGATGGACTTGATCTTTTCTGTACTATAACACAAACAAACCTCCAGCCTGGAAGATGTAGTTGCCAGAAGATCTCGCTTCAGCTGGGGAATTTTCAGCTCAGAAATCAACACAGTCTTATTTTTAATACCAAAACAGCAAGAATGACCGTAATAAAAGAAATTAGTAATGTCACTGACACCTTAAACTGTTATAATTATCCTTTTATGGGTCTGCTAGTTGGATTCTTGTTTCCCCAAACTTAATTATAACTGATCAAAATTATAGTAACAGGCAGTGTTTTATGTCCTTGTTCAGTTGTGCTTAATGTTTCATAGCCTCAGAGGGGGATACAATTTCAAGTTACTGCCAGGTCATACCTGAGCCAGTTGCTAAAGATGTGATTGGTTATCTTTGGTATGGTTATAACATCATTTTGAGATCTTTTTTCTATAATATGATCTGTAGATTAACTCACCATCTAGCCTATATTATTTTCTGTACAAACGCTTATAATACTCAATCTTGTTATGCAGGTTGACATGCAAATAAAAAGTTTCAAGAAATTCAAGCGAATCCCAAAGCTCTGCAGCAAAAATGAACAGAGTTGAAATCAAGCAATTTCTAATTTTATCTAACATTTGCTGAAATATCTTTCACTGTTTGAGCAGCTCCACTCAACAGGAGCCAATATCCTCATGTTGTCTGTAGCATGCACAGCTGCACTAATCAGATCTTTCCTTGCTCTGTAATTCCTCTTTTTGCTTACCCTAGCTGGGTTCTTCATCAATACAGCTGATTGCTATGGTTACAGACTGCCTGCTGTATGTTAGGCCTGAGCAGGCTGTAAAAGAAAATATTTTACTCCAGATAGGTAAATATTAGCCTTTTCTTATTGGAATATTATATACATCTATTTAAACTTTAGTTGAAAATATTTTTTGCAACAGCCACTGCACTGAGCATTTACCAACTAATGACATTTAAACAAACAGCGAGATTTTGACAATGTGGAATATCTATGTTTCTCTTTGTTCTCTATCGTGTACTTCTATATTTACTGTACAGCCAGGTAAATATAGAAGAATATGATATTTTGATCATTTTCCTTCAGGTTTATGTTTTTGTTTCTTCATGTTTTGAAGGTGGGAATGTAGTTGATTGGGATGGGGGAGCAGATTGATATCCATGCGTGCAGCATGGACGTTGTGTGGCAGGAGCTGGCAAGAATGAAAGAAAACATCCAGACTTCACTTCCTTGCAAAATCAAGACCATAATGGTCCATGGTGTATCCTTGCCAAATATGTTCATTGCTTTAAACAACCTTGCTTGTTGTTTCTATGTCCTTGCATTCCTACAAGTAAAATTTTAAGCAAGGGAATTTAGTTCATGTCCAGAGGTGGGGAAAAGAACGTTAAAACAGAGAGAAGAAGGGTAGTTAAAATAAAATACTTCAGTCCTGTCAGCTTTCCCAAGTCATCAAGGAAGCTCAGGAAACTGGTCCTCTTGTCCAGCTGAGCAACCCATTTTTATAGGTACAAAGTGAGAGCTATGAAGATAGTTAGTAAAACATTTGAGAACTTTTTTATCAGGTCAGCACTGGCCAGAGGGATGAACAATAAAGTCTGAAAAAATATTCACATCCATCTTCAGGTACACTGTACTAGTTCATTTACAAACTGTCCTGATTGATGTACAGCTCAAATGACTTTCAAGTGATATTTCATTTTAGTCAATGTATTAATAGACACAGAACTGTTTCTGCATGCAAATTCTGTAACTACATTTTTACACTGGGAAACAGGCAAAATAGTTTACTATTTAGCTCAAATTCTGGAATAAGGGAGAATTCTTAAAAAAACTGGGATTCTTTTACTCAGGTTTTGTAGCCATGCTTTTGACTTAGGTGGGTTTATGGGATTACATTGTTTTGTCATGTAACAGTGAAAGTCATTATGTCATATATAAAGGAAGCTGTTAATTTGGGGAGTTTAAGTTCAATTTTTAATCTTGTGTTTGTGTGGATGTGTATTTATTTTTTTGTAAGAATAGTGCAACTTAAGTTGAAAATAGAGAGTAAGGTAAACTAGTCAGAAATCTAGCTCAGGTAAATTGTCATGGTATTCTTAAACATATCTAGCACTGTTGTACAGTGATGTACACCTCTAGACCTATATGTTTCTCAAAACAGATGTCATTAAACTCTTCCAGCTTTACTAAGCATCATGTATTTGCTCATTATGTCAATATCTTCAGCATAAGATTAAAATAAACATCAATTTCTTTAATTCTGAATTTGTATTTGAATTGGTTACTGGTATTTGTCCTTTCACTTAACTTAATTTGATCAACCAAATCAAACAGTGTTCTGAAATCCACTAGGTTCCAAAACACTTGGCAATTTTATGGGCCTTAGCCAAAGAACAAGTGAAAATCAAAGATTTATACCTACACAGGTTTTGCTCAGGTCAGTTAGGAATTCTAACTCTTCTTATGTGAGGCTAAGCAAAGAACATGCAGTATGCTTTTCTTTTTACAAGTGTATCTTCAGGGGTCAACAAAAAGGAAAGGGAGGGTAAGGACATTCCCAGAATATCAACTACTATAAATCAGGGCTATATAACTAGACTACTTTATTCAGTGTATTACTTCAGGCCATACTTATTTATGTTGCATGACTTTTAAAGTAAAATCAGATTATTTCATCTTACCAGAATTTAAAAGCTTTTATTAGATTAGTAGGAATTGCATATTTCATTGAAACTTTATGAGGTTACAAATGAAACCACTGCTTTAAGATTCCTGGGAACTTCATAGGAAGGATATTACCATCCTTAAAGAGAAGTTCTAATTTTATTTTAAATGCAAAATGTAGAAGACTTCATCTTTACACTCTCAGTGTGTCTCCCTCAACAGTATTGCATGGTATAACCACACAGCCACACTTTCATCAGCAGATGCAATGATTTTTATGAAGCATTTCTAAAACAGCTACCAGCCTCTGCAGCAGAAGTTCTTTTAAATTATTCTCAAAAGAGTGCTAGAAAAAAAACCACACCAAACAACGAAACACAGAAGCTGGAGCCAACAGCTAAATAATGGGTTTGAAATAGTATTGGGAGAATGCCAGTATAGCAACTGTTTCTGGACAGAATTCATAATCTGTTTTATTCTGTGCTGAATGTCATAAACTACCTTTCTAATCATGCTCAAATGTGCTGCAAGCTCATTCAAGAACATAACATGCCTAAACAACAGTGTTAGGGCACCTTGCAACTTAAATCTAGAGAAATGCTGAATGATATTTTCTACAATTCCTTCTCTTTAAAATATGTACAAAAGTCTGAATGCACACAAAGTTTGATAGAAAGGATGCACAATGCACAGACATTTTTCTATCCTGTCACAAGGGATGCTAGATATATCAAACAGTGATGATAAAGGATTACAAACCTTTGAATCCTGTGGCAAACTGGCCTGTGGTGTGTTCTGTATGTCATAGTGTTTAGAAGCAGCAGGAAGCAGAGTGCTGCAGCTGCTGTTGTAGATGCTGCAATCTTCTCCTATAAGTAGACTACATCTGTGCCATCTTTCAGGGGTGGACAAACATCTATGACATCATTGGACAGGTGGAACAGAAAGTCTGGAGTCCCCAGTCCAAAGTAGGGCTAGGTTCAGGTTAGGTTGAAAGGCTCAGAGATGTGTCCAACAAAGTTATGAATCTTCCAGGTTGAAGAGATCAACCTGTTTCAGTGTTTCACTGTCTGCATTATGTGACTTTTTAATTATATCTTATTGGAATTTCTCTTGCCACAATTTTTGTTTATTATTTCTCTTCTTTTTGCTCCCTTTGTCCTCTTTTGTCCAAAAATACAGGCTTCATCCCTACAGTCAGCTTGCCGGGAACAAAAAGCAGCAATTAATGTCTCTCCATTGCTCTTCTCTACTACAAGTTTATCTGTGTTTTCTCTCTATATTACATAGGCACAAATACACATTCAGGGAATGCCTGGGTAAAAGCCCTTCCTCTGTGCAGGCAGGGGAATATCCAGTGTGAGTCTAGTTGCTTCTATCTTCTCCTTCTGTCCTGATGGTAATGATCATATTATCACCCCATATCTCATGAGATAGCCCTCTTTTTAGTTACTAGAGTGAAATTAGATTTTGTACCCACAAAGGGTTCAGGCAACCTGTAAAACAGGAATGACAAGTTTAGCCTAGCTACATCCTTGATGCCTCAGAATGGACTCATAAACCTAATCATCAATTAGATTAAACTTGGAATTGCTTTTAGCCTAAGCTCAATTAAAAAGTGAATAAAAAAGGTGAAGTTTGGGCATTCCAGATTTCTTATAAAAAAAAAAGTAATCTCAGGTCAGGAGATGCTCTGTTGTATTTATAAAAAGCATAGGTGGCAATCCAGCTAAGCTGTCTGTAGAGATGCAGGATGTGAACACAGGCATACACACTGTTCAGGAGATATATTTTCTCTAACTGTTTGTCTTCTGCACAAGATCCTGATGGAAAATAGACACTTTTACCTGCACTTAAGTGTCTAAAGCTAAGGAATCTGTATCTAGGCTTATTTCCAAAGAGAATGATTCCTTTGGGCAGAAATTTTGTGTTGAGCAGGCAAGAACAGCCAGTTGCTAAGTGAAGTCTTCAGAAACTGCAACTGCCTGGGCAATACCATTTTTGCAACAACTATTTTAGTTTGTTTTTTTTAATATGTCAGTCCAAGCATAAAAAAATTTGTACATTATATTTTGCAAATGATTCATGAGAAAAACTGCATATAATAATAAGAAGTAGTCAGAATCTGCATTTGAAAGGAGATATTTAAAAATTGTTTTAGAGGAAGAAGGAGGAGAGGAGTGTGATGAAACTATGCACAATAATTTGTTGCAAAAATATATTTTCTCCTGTATTTACTCTGATGCCAGTTCAGTCTGAATAAAAGGAGCATTGTTGGCATTAATATATGGCAAGCTCTGAAAGTGTTTATGTGATTGCCACACCAATTATTAATAATCTTTTAGGTAAAGAACAAAAGGCATGAATTTTTTATCCAATTATATATTTTTCCTTTTCTGAATAGTTAAATGAATAGTTCTTTCAAAAGGATTTTCTTCCAGCAGTGAACAATAAGGCCATGTCTTCTCCAAGATGTCACATTGATCCAGTTTGTTCTCTCTAATTGCATTGATTTAATGTTATTGAACTGAAAACTCTTACTACCACTGTAATGCAGTCTTAAGGTGGATTCCTTTGAAATTGGTACATCCACATGTATTTTTTTTTTCTTTAAAATTCAGCTACCATTATATCTTTTCTTGTAATATGTCATGTACTGCCTACTACAAACAATTAAACAGCAGACCAGGGAGGCTTCAACTGACATTAAAAAAATTACAAACCCCAGTAGTCCTTTCCAAGTATCCATTAGCTTGGCACCATTTTATGTACCATGTAGAATACTGAAAATATAAAGAAGACTGTACCTTGCATGAAGTGTTATAAGGCCACAGCAAGTATACTGAGCACATACCCTCACATACAGAAACAGGTACCCTGCCAGTCTGAGCCTCTTCCCATGCCCTGGACATTAATCATGACACAGGTCACCATGTGGAAGGTCATCACTTATGGAAGAATTCTAGGGAAGTCAGTTCAAAAATTAATCTTTACATTCCAAATAGCTATATATGATCAGATTACTGCCACCCTTCTGTCTGCTTTCTGGAATCAGAAGGGAAATACTTTTACCTTGTAGACAAGGGCACCGGTAGTGTTGTGAAACCATCAATCATTTTTGAAGGTCCAGTTTGATTCCTGTTTCTATGCATTTTGGACCCTTTTACTGGGCTGATGGCCAAGAGAAAGGAAATATGTAACTTCACCCTAAGGACTTTAATGTGTCAGTGATGTGTACTTTGGAAGAGTGGAAGTGGTGCTGGGATGTGGAAGTGGTGTCAAGTGATGTCAAGACACATCATTATGTGCTCCAGGTATTGTCTGCTTCATTTCACCCAACATCTGTTAGGTGAAACATAAAGAGGAATCCTGGAGGATGTGTCTGCTAAGTGGACATGAAGGACCTGGAGGATGTGTCTGCTAAGTGGACTTGAAGGACTTGGACTGTCTAGAGCAATGCACTTCAAAATCTCCAACATGATCACTGCAGTGAAGTGTGTTTCATTGAAGTTCCAGGGGAGAGTAAGTCTGGGTAATAAATAGGTTGCAACCAAGAAAATGTTAAGTGGAACAGGTGTTTCCTGGTAACAGTTCTTGATGGCTTGTCTTTCTGTGTACCAAAATGAGTAATCTGAAGGAATACAAATTATGGGACAAATTCTTTCTCCACAAAAACAATAGAAAAAACAAAAACGTGAGAGTAGAGTAACTATGTTGGGATAACTTCTTAAGTATTCACAGATCCTCTCGTGATTTAAGCCCAGCTGGCAGCTAAGCCCTGCAGAGCCACTCATTCACTCACTCACTCCTCTCCCGCAAAGGATGGGGCAGACAACTGGAAGAATGAAAGTGAGAAAACTCATGGATTGAGATAAAGGCAGTTTAGTAGAGGAGACAAAAGCTGCACACAAGCAAAACTTGAAGCAAATTCATTCATTCAATGAATGAATTCATTCACCACTTTCCATTGTCAGGCATGTGTTCAACCATCTCCAGGACAGCAGGGCCTCATCACATGCAATTGTGACTTGGGAAGACAAATGCCATCAGTCTAAATGTTCCCATCCTTCCTTCTTCTCCCCACAGCTTTATACACAGACCATGACACCATATGCTGTGGGACATCTATCTTTGGTCAGGTGGGGTGAGCTGTCCCAGTATTTGTATGCTCAGTATTTTGTGGGACTTCAGCATGTTCACATAAAGTGCTAAAAGTTCTGGAAATTAAAGACAGTACTTTCTCTTGCTTCAGCCTAGATTTTTCATTATGGTGGAAGATACTAAGAATATAAATTTAAAAGCATGTGTCATATAGCAAAAAACATATTAAAACAAACTACATGCCTTCACTGTAACTTAAAGGCTCCTGTAGATGAATTCTCAAGTATATTCATTCTCCTGGCAAACATGAACAAGTCTCAACAGAACACTATAAACAGAAATATTATAAGGTAGTAAAGATTTTATAAACTTAAGGAAATTATTCTTTTCTGTGTGCATGGAGGTTTCTGTAGGACCTGAATTGCAAAGGTAGATTGCAGCCAAAACTAGGGCTATTCTACCCCAGAAATGTTCTCATTTTACTAAGGTAGTCATCAATGGCATTGTTGCAGAGCTCTTTTTTCACATGTTGCATACAGTTATGATGTGACTAGAAATTCTTTTGTATAGGCAGTATCTCTGCTTGCTTGCTTTCTTTTAAAGCGTGAGCATAACCTAGTCTTCCTTGAATCCTCTGGATACCACATATCAACAATATTAGTTTCCCAGAAGAGTTTGTCTTTACCATCCATTTTGTCTAGTTTTCATCTGCAGAAGGAAGAGGAGCCGGGAATTAATATGAACATACCCAGTGCCATTCTGCAGAGACTGGCCAGTCTGACTGTGCTGACTCAGGCTGCCTCTTTGGGAAGGTGTGTGCTCTGTGAAGGCCCCAAAATTCTGATCCATGTGCTGCAGATTGGGATTTTCTCTGCGTGTTTCACATGATTACTCTGTGACCAGTCTTTGTGATCATTCCATGAACAGGGCACGTGCTGTGCCACTGCACGTGGAAGAGGCTTTGATGGCAGGTGAAAGCACTTGCTGCAGTAAAGACGTGGAGAGGCCCCAGACTCAGCCCAAGATCAGATATTTTGCTATTCTACCAGAGGATTTCAAACAAGCTGTAGGATTTCTCTCCTATCCCTGTAGGTAATAAAATACCAGTGACGCAAAGCTCAACGCAGCATTAGTGTCTTTAGGTGTCAGATAAGCAAACGAGCATTAGCTAGTTAAATAAACACACTAAACAGCCATATTTTGCTTCAACAAAGTATATTGAACAACATTGCCCTTTAGGGGATATATAAAGTAGAACTAAGCTACTAAAAATGTAAATTTATTCCTCAGCATATTGCTGTTCAAACTGGGAATATTCAGATGTCTCTGAGGCATTTCTGGATAATTTTATCATTTTATGGCCACAATACTTCAGGGCCAGATAATAATGTTAGTTCCTTAAAATGAAATCAGAGGAAAGCAATTTTTTCCTATTTGACAGTTCTGGAGGTCCCAAAGTCCTCTTCTTGCTTGTCATCTTAATTCAACTTATCTCAGCCTGTTCAAATTAATATATGGTGTCAGAACACAGGGAAATATGAACCACCGTTAAGTAATTCATAGTGTCATTTCCAATATGTTATCATATTTTTGTATCATATGCATTCCATAAAATCTAGGACCAGCTTAACAAATCTCTGCCCATCAAGGTGAGAGAAATTTTGAACTTAACGAGATTAACAATTCTACAATTAACAGTAGAACCAAACCCAGAATTTGGTATTTAATGGTTGAAATTTATTCATTCATTTATTCATTCATTCATTGAAAGTGTTCTCACTGACTTCCTTGGAAGCAGCTGTGCATATTGTAAAGAGGAAATGTAATAAGGATGAAGGAACATGTAACATAGTTTCAATTTGACATTCTCCATATAATGTATTACTGTTTTGTTAAATTAATGTCTGATTTCTAGACCATTATGTCTTGATAGCTGGTGTAACCTTAAAAATAAGACTACCAGGAAAGTTAGTTCCACTCATGTTCTGGATGTCAGGCTGGAATTATTTACAGAGAAGTAAATTAAGGTTATGATTCTGGAGATTTTTAAATATTATCTTTTAGATAATATTAAGGTATCCAGAGAAAGGAATTGTGTTCCTGCCAGACAAGAAGAGACAAAATGTACCAGTAGTACCTTCTGCCACTCCCCACTCCCCACACAGATTTAAAGAGAAGAAGGCACAATGGCTTAATGCATCTAGACTATTTTAGCTTGACAGTTAAAGGTTTTATTTTCTTCATATTTCTGGAGCCTGCTTTCTGCATTAATAATTAATGTAATGTCAATTACATAATTACATAATATCAATTAATGTAATGCAATGCGCTAGAACAGTAAAGCCCCCCTGTAGGACACTCTAAATTCTAGCACTCAAAAGAGTACAAAAGGAACTTTTCAAATTTTGAGTTTGTTTAGTCAGTGTTATTTGATACAAAAATGCATAAATAATTATCTGCAACATCTGTGTCCCCGACATTGTCAGAGATAAGTGAAATTATGTCCACCGTGTCTCATTCTCTATTTTGTACAAACTCCTTTCCCCTTAAACTGGATGACTTTAATAAATTGAATAAGTATGATGGAGAATGAGTATAAGATTAATTGCCTAAATCCAAGGAGGAAACTTGCAAGTAGTATAGAAGTAGGTATGAATTTAAGAAAAACTATGTATGTTAAAAATACTGCCTACAGTTGGAGAAAAAAAATCACAAAAACCCAAACAAAGCAACAAAAACATCAGCAATTATATATTTAGGAGTATTCAGGCAGATTAATGGATTTTTAACTTCATGTGAGATAAAAATGTCTAAGTTTTTATTAAAAGTTACAAAAAGACAGAAAAATGTGTTCTTTTGGTATACAAATGTATGTTTAGTAACAGACCAATTTACCAGTGACATAGACAGACACACAAACAAAAATATTTGTGGTTGCATTTCCTCCCAGATATGAGTTTCTCCAGAAAGTCGACTTCTATCACTCCTTGTTATGACCCTATACTGAGAAACAAGGACAGACTACTTACAAACCTCTGTTGAAAGTTCTCTTTATTTGGTAAACTCTGTCAGTAGAACATGAAAGTCACTAAAATCTGCCATTTGGTAATGATTCTAAGAGATTCTTTTTTAATCATTTAGGTGTTATTTATTGTTTAAATTGTAAAGCAACAACAGAAAACTCAAGTCTTTATTATACCTCCAAACTATTACAATCTAGACACAATTCAGCCTTTGATCTAGTTCTCAGCATGAATTTCACCATTCTTCTACTTTTGTTTTTTTAAATATGTATGCCATACCCATAATGATACTACCTGAATGTCTCTCGATAGCCCATTATGGTGCAGTCATCAAGTTGTCAGTGTAATACAGTTCTTTGTTCTGGAATCCACACTTCAAAGATTATGTTAACAAACTGGAATGCAGCAAGGAAATGACCTACAAGAATGCTCAAGGTCTGGAAAGTCTGCTATAAAATAGAGAAACTCTGCATCTGTTTAATTTATCTAAGAGATTAAGAGCTGTCTTGATCCTATTGTACAGGAAAAGTATTTTAGATAGTAGATTAATTTTTAATCTAGCAGAAAAGAAAGTATTAAAGGATCCAGAAGTTGAAAGCTAATATATGACACATTCAGTCCGGAAACAAGGTGAAAATACATAACAAAGAAATTATGTAAGTGAAAGGCTTACTTTGGGATGTTGTATATAATCCAAGAGTTGACCTGCAGCTAAAAGAATGTTCAAGTTTTATAATCAGCAATTGATTTTTTTTTTTTTCACTGACAGGAAGAAAATACATTTTCAAAGTTTATATTTTTCCACCCAACACACATGTAGAAAATGTGTATTGAACAACCCGATTTGTTCACATGGTTCTCAAAGATCACAGTAAGACACTTGTGACTTAAAATTTAGAGTTTACCCTAATCAAGAAAATTCTGCTGTCTAAATACTTGACTAAAATATTGTCTCCTAACTTGAAGTCTAGGAATTGTATTTCTGGTAACAAACTACAGTGCATAAAAATCCCTTCCCAAACCATCCTGCAAATTTGGCATAACCCTTTTTATCTCCCCATGGGAATTTCTGCACTTTATATTCAGACTATGACTGGCTGGTAGCTTTAGCAATATTCTTCTCACAGCTGAGGTTTGTTGACCTGAACCTCAAAAAGAAGAGGGCGATATAGAATCAGTTGCTCCTCACTGCACAGTTATGAAATGTGGGAAGCAACAACATATTCTCCAAGTCTGTTCCTTCTTCATTGGCTGTTAAAAGATATTGCCACTGCTATTGCTTTTGTTGGGGAACTTGAATCTTCAGATTTGTGATAGGAGTCTCTGGCTCAACTCCGGGACAGAATCCTTAGAGGACTTTTTAAGAGAAATACCTAATTTCTGTGTGATTACTAACTTATTGCAATGATCACATTTTTCAGACTTTTCAAGACACAATTTTAGGTACAGAGAACACCCCTGAGCACTCATAAAATTTTCATGTGTAAAGCGGGCACTGGTGAGTTTGGATGGCTATCATTAACTTATATTTGAGCACTGAGGTCAGGTTGATACTATTAGATTTAGCAGTGTACATCTCACTTTAAGAATTTAAATACTACTGCCTATCTGGGCCTTATACTTTAGGATTTTATAAGAGCTCAGCACCCTGGTGCTTCCATCTAGAGTCTTGGATATGCTGCTGGGTATTATCTGTTCCTGTGCTATGCTGCACACAGATAATCTGCTTGAACAGAAGTTGCACTGACTGACCCTCTTTAAGGATATATTAGTCCTTCACTACTTTTACGCCTCCCACTTCCTTATTCAGCATCCTTTTAATTTCTCATATTCTCGGATTTGCTGTGTACTATTGGGTTTAGATAATCCTTTCTTTCTTCTTAGTTTTTTCTGGTTTTACTTATAGTCCACACTGGTAGTATTAGCCATGAAATTGGCCCCAAAGCATATTAGCAGCACAAGGTTGGTTTTCCTTCTTGTGTGACTCAGACACTACTGATCTGTGAACTGCTTAAAACTGATCTGTCTGTATACTGTTTAGCGTTATTGAAGTAAGACTGCATTTAACTCCTGAACTGGAACCCCTGGAAGACTGCTTAAGACTTAATTTTTAATAAACTATTTTATCAAATAGTTTGATACATAGTTTTGTGTCAGGTATTGTACTGTAAAGTCACAAATACAAATATCTGTAAGGATTAAATTATTGTTTATGCCACAACTGTACAGTAGGACTGTCAGTGAACTGCTTTGAACTATGTCTCATTAGTTTAGAAAATAACTTAATAATAAAATCTCCTCTTCACACTTTATTTTGTTTCCAGTACAGATAGTTTAGATCCCAATCTAAGATATGCAAGTAGCTCCTATGCAGAATGAAAAACAAAGGTGTAAAATGTATTTTAGAGATTAACTGAAAACAATCAAATCTCTCTAATAAAACTACCTCTATTATGGTTTTATGAGATAAATTTTCCTCTCATGAAATCTGATAAAAACAATAAACTGCACCACTTTTAAAAGATTTTTTAAATAATAGCGAAAGTAAGTAGAGAAAAAAATGAATGTATTTCTATAATCATGTACATATGCTATGGCTAATGTCAGTGTGATAGGTAACTACATTCATTTTAAGTAGTTCAAAGATTAAATCAAAGCTGCCTTGTCCTTGTATAGTTTTTCATAACAAACTAGACATGACAGATTTTCTTTCATTCAATGTTCAACCATTACATTGCTGTTTACTGTTAAATGCTGGATGATTATCTTAAACTTTGTTTCTTGCTTTTAATAAAATAGAATTTACACTCTGAGTTTAGACAGTTTTGTTTTTTTTAACATAAAGAACTCAGTTATACCATGCATCATGAAAACTGTGCCTTCTTTATAATGTGTTTTCCCCTGTTTTTATGAAATCCTGAATCTATGTGCAGAGTTGCAATTTATTAAATGTCATGGATGGGTCATCTGACCAGTAGTTTGAGCAAGAAATTCATATCCCATGATTCTGAAGGCTGAAAGGTTAATACATAACAGATGCTGCTTTGGAGGAAACCATTCCAGGCAATTCTTTTCAATCAATGAGATGCTATTATGAGCAATAGAACCAATTTCTTTTAATCAATGAACCTTTATTACGACATTTACTACAAGAAGCTCTATGCAGTTCTTATAAACCATTCTGCAATCTTCGAAAAACAATTCCTTTTGTTTTTGAAGCCTTTTTATGGTTTCTCTAGTTTTGCTCATTTTAAGGTAGTACGCTGGATTTACACTCTACCTTCTGATTAAAAAACAGCAAAAGAGACTTGGTAGCAAGCATGCATTTAAACCTGAGGTGCAGTGGGGAGTCCTGCTGGGCACTGAGCACTGGGAGAACCCGTCACAAGTAGCTCAGCCCACATCTTCAGAATGGAAGGTTTGGTTCAGCGTGAGGGCCATCGGCTCCCATCCTCAGTGCAGGCCTCAGCACGAGCTGGGCCTGTCTGTGTGACACCATCATGTTTAGCACCTTAGTTTCATATTGCGTGTTGAATGAAATAAGCATAATTGAGCAAAGATTGTCCATAGTGACCTTGCAGTGATCTATGAGAGCTCCATCAGCACAGGTAAGGTCACTCCATCAGGGCCCATGGGCTTGGGTATGTCCAGTTCTCTTAAGCATTCCCGGACCTCACCCTTTTCACTAAAGATAAATTTTCATTGGTCCAGCCTTTGCCATTGCCTCTGGGACATGAGATACCTGGGAGATGGTCTGACACTCGGTAAATCAGCCTTTTCTCTATCCTGCCCAACAAGGTACTTTGTCTTGTTAAACAACGGGCCTGCATTTTCCTCAACCTCCCTTCTTCCACCTATGTACAGGTAGAAGGCATTTTTGGCATTGACATCCCTGGCCATATTTAACTTCCCTTGGGCTTTAATTTTTCTAACTTCCTACCTGAGTGCTCAGAGACTGTTTCTGTGTTTCTCCCATATCCCTTATGCTTGCTTCCTCCCTTTGTATGGTTTCTTCTCTCTCTGGGTTTGGCTACAAGCTCTGTTCCTCCACAAAGGCCGTCTGGCATTTTTGCCTAATTTAACATTCATTGCCACGAACTACGCTTGAAAATGGAGGAGGTGATCTTTGACTATTTTACAGCTTTCTTGCAAGGACTTCTCCAAACAGACCTGTGAGAGGCCAAAGCCTGAGAGCATGTTGTTCTCAGTATGAGACCACATGCTTATTGACCACTCAATTGACCACTCAATTGTTTCTCTTTCAAATTTGTCTAAATATTCATTAACTTCTCTGTGTTTGAAATGTCATTGATGATTTTTTGTGGCAAAACAGATAATTTAAAAGCCCCCCAGAAGACCATGGATATGATTTTTCAGCAATTTGAAGACCCACAGGGATATATTCAATAGCATATATGTGTATTTTACTCTATATTATAATTTACCCATGTTATAACCATGTGTATGAATATATATGAGAAGTAAAATATGAAAGACTGTTTTGGTAATAAAATTTATGCATATGGTTTACTCTCAGTAATGCTCTTCTCTGAAAATATTATGTCACTTTCTTGTAAGTATGTGGAATTAAGTATATGCTCTTTTGTATGAATGATTTGTCTTAAAAATAGTAATGAAAAAATTAAGTATTCTGCACAATTCTCCTCCACACTTATTTCCATTCCATCTATTCTGGAGACAACAGGGAAAATTTCAAATTGGTAAGAAATAAAAACATACGTGTTAAAACAGTCATATAAAATGTGGGAAAAAAAATGCTTTGAGGCTGTTGGGGTTTTTTGTTTTGGTTTTTTTTGTTTTGTTTTGTTTTTTTTTTTTTAAGATCAGGGTATCCTATTTTTGTAGCAATAGTAATCTTACAAATTATATCATCAAGTATATGTAGAGAACCCACAAAGTAATTTTTACCTGTGCAGTCTACTTTCATAACAAGCTTTCTAAAAAAATGCAGCAGTGCTCCTTTTATTGTGTGATTATCTTTCATTTATATTAGGTGAAAATACCACAGAAGCAAAGAGATGCAGCATATAGAGGAGTTGTCTCCATAGCATATATCATGTACAGAGAAAAAGTACAGCTCTCATTCTGGGACGTCTTCAAAAACCACTGGACATCTTGCCAAATGCCGTCTTCTGCAAAGAAAAACAGTCTAATGCATGTTAGCGAGGCAGCCCAAGTGGACATTTGAGAGAGAAAATGGAGCAATGTGAGAGCTGCAAAATGACACTGTTACACAGCTCTAGGCTGGCAAGGAATTTACCCCAAGGCTGTCAGCAAGGCTTTCTTGTCCCACACTGAACAAAGCGTGCCGTGCCAAGCCACAGCCAACGGTTTCCGCATCCAGTGGCGCCAGAGGAACTGCGAGGTCTCTGTGCTTCCCTGAAGGACACACTCTGGGTCAAGTCCATGGGAGCAGTCTTGGGAAATTTTAAAGGGTTGGCAGTATTTCCTGGGAAAAAAAAAACTATAAAGGTGAAGAATCTCCTCTCTTTCAATTGAAAAAGTGAAATAATAGAGAACTGCGTGCACAGGGTCATATCTCAAGAGCATGTCTTGCAAAACAATCATCACAGGCTGTGCTGACTTCCACTGTGATCATGGGAAGATGAAATTAAGTAGAATTTTCTGTCTTTCTTTCTGGACCCTTAATTAATGTATTTGTTTCAAAAGACTACTTTAAGAGAGAAGATTGGAATGGTCATAGACTTGAACACTGGTACCAAATTCCACATACCTGCTGGCACTCACTGCTAATGCCTTATGAAGAAGGTGAAATCTGCATAAAATGTACTACATGAGCTGGAGATCTTTGCACATATTGATGAGAGCTATTGCATGTGTAGACTTGGTTCCATCACAAGGTCAGAGGGACCTGATTGCACAGTTTGGAAAGAGGGTGCCAATAACTACTCGCCAGTGCTGACCAATTCAGTGACAGAAGCATCAGCATAAATATGTATGCACAGATGAATGTAACTTTGTGTGAAGGGAATATTTAGAGAATAGCCAGGTCCTTGTGGACTGTTTGAATGAATTCATGAAGAATCACTATCTAGGAAATAAATCCATAACCAACCAACTAGAAATAAATCTCAATAGACTTACCTACAGACTTTTTCATATTTTTTTCCAATAATTCCCAAAACACAAACTCAGAACAACTCAGGCTGCTGTCTTGCAATAGCTCTTCAACACCTTTCTGTCTTAGTCAGGTGGAAGAAGTGACCCATTTCCTTATTAGTTTTTATTGCCACTGGTTCCGACATACAGTATATGGTACATATAAGGAAGTGATATTTACTCATGCTGGAAATTAATATTTCCAAATACTTGAAATTGTCTTACAGTCCTTAATACCTATAATATTTTCAAAAAATCACTGCTATATACTTCAGGGGATAGAAATAGTTTAGCATTGTACATAACTGTATATAATATAGTAAAACATCTTCTAGAGATTTATGTCAAAATTAGCATTGAGCTAGATCTTTGGATTTGTGAATTTCTGACACATTTTAAATGTAACATTGACATTTTTTATTAGTAGGTACATGAAGTGGCATTTATTGCAATTCTTTTTTTAGTCCCTTTGACAAGTCATAGTTTTTACTAAAAAAGCCCCACAACCTATCAAGAGATTTCTTGTGAAGTGTTTTTAATTAATTCTGCTAAAGGCCAGTTTGAAGTAAATTATTTTTGAAATTTATTTCTGCACAGAATACCAAACAAGTTGCAAAACTGAGATTTTTCAAAGTTTCAGAGATTTTATTTCCTGGATCAGTTCACTGTAAGGATGGGGTTTTTTGGTGTTCTTTTTTTTTTTTTTTTAAAACCTGGCTTGTATCTTCATAATGTTTTTTCCACCAAATATCTTGTGGGATACATCAATGCTGATTATAATCTTTAAAGCACTTTCTTTCCTTTTGATATAATGAGTCAGATTATCAGCTTTACCTTTTAAACTCTCATATCCCCACTTACCCTCTTTTCTTTCCCTGTTATTCTCCCCTTTAATGAAAGGACTTTCCAAGGAAAAGTTTTTCTCCTTAAGGAGTTAAATTCAACACATTGCATAGATAGTTAACATTTCATTGTTATAAACGTGTGAATATAAGAAAAAATGGGGGTGTTGTTAGCATTAATAATATATTTATATTGTGAATACTTCAATTATATATTCAATTAAATTTAATTTTTTTTTTCTTTCCTGTTTACACCTTGACCTGGGCATAGATAAATGAATCTATTGCTTAAGTTTGTTCTATTTTATTTTCTTGTATAGGCGTTTTTCATATATACAAGTGTTTTTCAATAGCCAGACTCAATACAGATTTTTTTATAAAGAAGGATCACTTCATTTAACATGAATGAAGTATCCTTGCCCTGGGCTTAAAGTAGCTGTATGATTTTAAATTATAAATTAAAGAACAATCTCAGCATCTGCATGTGATATGGGAGTGTTATTTCTTATGCCAAGGAAAAGCCATGCTGTCATGTTCACTGTTGTTTCCAATATTTCATTCTTAAGATGGTGGGACCTAGAGGTGAAAGCTGAATCCTCGTGTGATAGCTTACAAAATCCCTAATTGCTTTTGCCAAAACATGACTTACTAGTTTTGAAGGATACTGCTGTTACAAAGGCCTGTAGCTGATGAGACACTGAAAGGGAAAAATCCAGCCCTTCTGTCACTTCTGTGGGTAGCAGTGAAGTCAGCAAACCTTTTCATTTGACGAAACAATTAGACTGCAGTTTTTCATGAATAACTGAAGTCACCACAGTGCAAACAGAGTTTGTGGCCAAATGCTTCATGAGGAATCACTCTCCCAGCATATTTGATTTGGCTTCCAGAGGTTTTCTTATTTACCCTTTATGAATCCTTGAGGTTTGTGAAGGACCCTGGGCGTTTGGCAAGTGCACATCTGTCAACTCATCAGTGCATGTTCAGACCACAGCAGAAGTTGCTCCTCTGTTCCCTTTGAAATGCAGTCATGGCAGAAGAGACTCTCAGCTGGACGTGCATCCAAAGCCACACACTGCTTTGGACTTGCTCATTTTCAGCCAGCACCAGTAACCCCTCAGAAGTTACATGATGTTTTATGGACACCTATCTACGTGCTTTCCCCCATCTGCAATCTGTGGAACTCAAGACATCTAGTTTCATTTTCTTACATCTTATTGTTGCAGATAGTGTCTGACTAGTGTCAAGAAATAGAAAGAAATGTTCAGAATTCCACGAGACAAACAAAAATTTAAATGCAAAATATACCTCTTCACAGCTCTTCTATCACTTACACCTGAGATTATCATCTATGCTTATTTGGGCATCCAGACATTAAAACAAAATAGAGACAAACCACGGTACTACAGTCCAGTCTATTTCCCTTCTGCTAGAATAGTGGCATAGACAATGGATGAAACTGGCAGGTCAAGGCCTCCTGTGGTTGTTATTGTCTACCAGAGTAAGAATAAAAAACAGTTAAAAATACCAGAACATTTTCTAGCTTTCCAGTATACCACCCAGATCCACAACTTCTAGCTCTCACTGGTTTTGTTACCTAAGTGCATCCCTAGAATGTATAATGGCAGGATAAGTGGAAAGACTTTCAGTTTCTACCTGGTCCTATCTTAAAAATTTAAAAAAAAAAAAAAAAAAAAAAAATTAAGGACATCACTTAACTCTGTTTTCACACTTATCCCATGGGGCGGAGCGAGCAGTGCGTGCCCTGGCTGAGAGAGTGAGTCTGTGGCAAGGGACAGGCAGGGAGGTTTGAAGCCTGGTGGAGTGGTTCTCCCCTCCCCTCCTTGGGAAGAGCTCAGGTGAGTGTGCTGTGCTATTCATGGCCTGTGGTCACCTCTCATGTGTTTTTCAGCAGAACACATTTCCCCTCAGGCTCTCACTCCGTGTCTGCTGCTGGCTGGCGGGAGGCAGGCTGCTGAACTGCGCTTCGCCAAATGTCCTCGTTGGCATCTCTCTTGGATCTGAGCTGTGGGCCTGTCACTCACCTTCCGAGCCATGATGGGGCTTAAAACCTCTGGTCAGCAGAGTGTAGCTAAATAAAATTCTACATACTGTAAAGGGAAGGACTAAATTTGGGCATGCCAATGGAATTAAACCTCTTCCAGAAATCCATTGTCATTAGTGCCCAAAGGCTTCATTAAATCTCCATTTATCCTGGCATTTATCATCTTTTCTGTCAAATGTAGCCTTCAAAGGATGCCTCCAAGTCATTGAGAGTGCTGAACTGGATGACTGCACGGTGCTCAATTTACTGCAGACTCTGTAAGAACAACAAAACTCTTCATAATACATTTTCCCATCCAGGAAGCATCAGTTTCATTTAGCCAGAATCTCCACTTTTTTCAGTTCATTTCTATGTAAAATCCAAGGTGCTATCTCTGATCTGTTAAGCTCTGTGTGATTTGTTTCTTGGCCTTAACCAAGGCAGTTAATGTCAAGATTGTCACATCACATTAACAGCCTTTCCAAGCTGCTGGACAGCAGTCTGAGTCAGACTGAATCACTTAAAAAGGGAAATTCAGTTACAACATGGGCTAACAGCTGGGATTGCAAGTCTAGTCATGTACCTAGAAATGCAGCAGTGTTCCTGAGAGTCTGGGTACTTTGGGAATTTGTGGGTTTTCCCTAGAATACACCAGACAACCTTATAGTAAACCTGTTTCCCAGTGCACAATGTCTATTAGAAATATTGTCAGTGAAAGAACTCTTTTCCAAACATCTCATGCAGAATATAATATTATTTAATAATTTTGTTGTCTTTAGAGGTATGGAATTTTTAGTAACTACAACATAAGAAGTAAAAAGATGGATAGATTCTTGGTATTGCACTGCTGAGGGAACCATGTGAAACACAAAATAATGCCTCTAATCTATGACTTTCCTAAATATTTTGCTTAAGTTCCCCCACTGCTGACTTACTAAGAGTGACCATCATCTCCAAGCAGAGCAGTGCACACAGTACAGACACCTGAACTGGTGCCCATTAACTAAGAAGCAGTGAGCTGCAGCATCATCTGAGCACCTCAAGAGGAAAAAGCAGAAGCTGAGGAAACACAGCTGCACATTATCTGTATTCATATACAGATTAGAAGAAATGAAAGACGCCATGAAGAAAAAAAAACAATGAAAACCCAAACCAACTAAGTTAAAAGTAGTTTTTAGATGCTGATAATAAAGAGGATGAGAAGTTTATTTTCTTTTCTCACCTAGAACTTATTGTCACTCTAAAAACAATCTTTGTGAAAAAACCCAACAAACTATATAGGGAATATATTGACCCTTTGAAGCCTTTTGAAATGATACTCTATTAAGGATGTGTTACATGCAATAAAACAGCAGAAAGTGGCCTTTCCTGCAGCAGTAACTTAAAGTTTTATAAAAAAAAAAAAGAGAGAGAGGTAACTCAAACAATATGCACATCTGTGGTCAGAACCAGAGTGAAATAGAAGAAAACAGTAGTAGCCATATTTTTGAGACACATTTTTTCTGAGGTCAGAATTTTTATTATGTTTTTTTATGTGCCTGTGATCATATCACTTTATTTAAGGCCTTACTGACACAGAGCAGTACTTGGATACCCAAATAGTCCCGTCTATTTCAGGGCGACTTGCTTTCCCACTAGGATTCTAGTGACACAAAATAAGACTTCAGGAACAAACAGTGACTCAGAAATTGTTGGTAGGCATCTAATTAGATTTTACTAATTAGTTCCTATTAAGTTAAATTGAAAGTTAAAAATACACTCAATTAGACACCAGTAATGGAACTAGGACTCCTGAAATTGTCCTTATCACAACAGTGTTGAAACTTGCTGCTGAACTGTGTATTAGTTGAGAGGATTACAACGTGAAACACTGCACACTTTGGATTAGTGAATACAAAAAAATATTTTGTTTCATTTCAGAAACTGTCTGTTTTGGCACATAGTTCCCATGGAGGGTGTCAGCCCAATGTTCAGGGTGCTTGTGTCCCGTGTATGCGGCGGATTGAGACATTCTTTGGCCACATGTCATAACAGGGCTGTGCAACACCATTGGTCCTGCTTGGGAGAGGAATGACACAGCTGGAAGGAAAATGGACATGAAGCAATCTATGATATTTTTCAGGTTTCTAATGAATTAGGTACCTAGCATAAGTTTATTTGGTGATGTAAATTTTCTGCACTTAATAGCTTTATAAATTGCTGGAAACCCTTTACAGAGCAAGCAACCCAAACCCTTTAGCACTGGCTTTGTCTTGGTGCAGTCAGGGCTAACAGACTTTGGCTGTTGATGTTAAAAGGCTCAGGATCATCATAGGACCACAGAATGATTTGGCTTGGAAGAGACCTCCAAAATCCATCCCGTTCCAATCCACTTGTCGTGGGAAGAAACACCATCCTTTAGATCAGTTTGCTCAGGGCCCCATTCTTATGTGTTATCAAAAGCAAAACATCTAATAGTATCTTGCTAAGAACAAACAAAAAAAAACACTCAGCCAAGAAGACTATATCAGGCATTCTGGGAATAATATTACTAATGGCAAGTCAGTGAGGATTGTGGCAAAGGCTTGATTCTCTCTTCCAGTGCATCAGCTCTAAACAAGACTATTCTGCTACTGGTGTCCGTGGACTTGGGCTTGTGTAATGGATGAAGGCATCATGCACAAGCAGAAACTTCGTGTCACCTAAAGACTGCCTTGTTTATGCTGGGATTTTAGGCAGAAATTCTAAGATTCGTTTTTCATTCTTAAGAGGTAGGCCTTTTGTAACATTATTTTTATGGCAATTTGAATAATGCTATCCATAATAATTAATTCCATTGGTATTATGATTTCTATTATTTTTGGCAGTTTTCACAAATTAAATTAATTTGCTGCTACAAAAGTTTACAGCTTCTCTTGTTGACTTGCCAACAAGACTGCAGTAATAAACTACAGAAAGGATGAATTGGATTTCTGGCTTTGTCTAGTGTAGGTGGCTTAGTCAGAATGAGAATTTCTATGAGTGTGGCAGGTATGTTTTGAATTAAGAGTAGATATGTCCCTGAGATATGTTTAATGTAGATAAAGTAGTGGGATGAGGCAACTGTGAGTTTAAGTTCGCGTCCATATCCCAAAAAGACTCTCCAACACTTTATAACATTGCAAGTTGTTAGAGGGAGGGTTGTATATTTTTTCAGTTTGTCTAGGACTTTGTGCATTAGATGCTGACTAGTGCAAAAATAGAAAAACATTAAATGAAAAAGAAGGGAAATATTGTATGGGCTTGGCATGCAAGGCTTTTGCAGTCCGTTTCTGCTAAGCTATATAGGAAATTTACTGAAAGAATCCTCACTCTGGGCAACGTCTCAGGGTAAAATTTCAGCTTTTTAAACTTTTTTATGTTCAAATATTTCTCTTTGAATCTAAGAAAAAAAATAAATGGGAATGGAGGCTTATCTATTTATTGCAAATTTTAAAAAAACCTTTTCTAGCAACAACAGTGTGAAGATTTAAACATTTAAAAAAGTATGTGCAGTTGAAAACAAGAAGTGTTGCAAGTTATTTTATATCATATTTGCTGGATGTTTCTGGTGGAGATGTTTTTCAGCAAAACCAAGGTATGACAACAATAGGAGCAATAAAATGTGTTAATGAAATGACTGCTGTGTATTACACACTTAGCTCTGTGAACAGCTGCTGAACTGACCCAGATCACAACAGGATGAACATGAGAAACAACTGTTCAAGGGACACGGTGGGGCAGAGAGCAGAGGAGGAAGAAAATCTCCTGGTTTGTGATGCCTGCAAGGGACATACTGCTGATATCCAATAGTTTAATAATAGCACAAGACTCAAGGGGCTGTTCCTCCCTGACTCAGCCTTAATTGGGAAGGCTAACTTTAAAATTGTTTCCTTGGCAAAACCTTTCCTGAATACAGATAGCTAAAACACCCTAGTGTCTATTAGTCTGGGGGAGGGAGGTAATAAAATATAAATTCTTTTCAAACCAGGGAACTAGCTAAAGTCTCACAATTTTCCATAAGCTCATAATATTTAATCAGATACATATCAAATGCCTTGGTCATGCAGTTTAAAGAGTTTTTTTAATTGTGACTTTTTTCTTTTGCCCATTGATATTTAACTGCTTAGTGTAAGTTTATAAAAAAATAAAATTCAAGCTGTCTTCACAGGAAAAAGTTATTATTTAAAACTTTGAGCTTATATTTTAAAATTTTAAATATTTAAATATTTTTAAAAAGGAGGAAAAAAATCAGAATTACTCCTGTGAGACAAGAAATTCTCTTGTGGTTTTATAATTATTTTCTGAGGAAATGTAGGTCAGCATTTCTTTGACTTTTCTTGTCAGGGATTCTTAAATTTAAAATGTTAATTGTAGAGAAATTACAATGGGTGAATGTTAAGCTATTACCCAAATAAAACCAACCAATTTTAAAAAGCAAATCTAAACTCTCTGATCAAAGAAATTATTTCAAATTGCCAGAAAAGTAATTTAGATGTTTCCCCAGTTTAGGTTTTTTGGTTTTTGGTTTGGTTGTTTTTTGTTGTTGTTGTTGTTGTTGTTGTTGTTTTTTAGTGAAAAAAATATAATTTTGAGACCTTTTATTTAACAAATGAATGCAACTAGATTTTTCATGTTTGAATATGGAGTGGTCCCAAATAACATTTTACAGACATTTGTTGTGCATGCCTGCTTGATACAGTGCTAACGGTGAATAAGTTTATAGGACACCTGTTAGTTTGGATATAAGTGAAAAACTAAGCAAGAAAAATAAGAAAGCAGGGAAGAAATTACCATCATCTAAATAAAATCTGAATGCTCTGCAGGTTAGCACTGGAAACTTTAACTAAAAGTTTGACTATAAAAGCATGAGTTCTTTTGGAAAGGATATTTAACAGCCAGATATCCAAGTTGTCAGATGAAACTCTGTTGAGAGAAAAACTTCTATAGGGAGTGTAAAAGCAGGGATTAAGGACATTTAAGTACTGTACTTAGGTTGTTAGAGATTACATTTTTCTAATTTAAGATACAGTATATGTCTCATTCTGAGTCATGGAAGGAAGAAAGTAGGGATATATAGTTAATACAAATTGCTAGGAATAAAAAGTGGGGAGGAAAATCCCTACAGCCTTTATCCTAATGTGCATCTGCATTTAAGAAAAAGAGTGACTATAATTGCTTTAGAGGGATGCAAGTGAAATAAGCTAAATTAATACTAGTTATGAAGCAAGATTAAAGAAGTTCAGAAGTTTTTTTCCTCATTTAAGAAGAGGAGACTTCACAGTGACATAGCTGAATTTTTGAAAAATATGAGGAGTGAAGATTAGCAGAAGCAGAGAACAAAACATTAAGACAAAACTGAACTTAGAAAATTGGCAAAAGAGAGGATATATACAGAACTGTTTCAGATAAATAGGGCTGCTCTTAGAGAATCTTCTACCAGAAGAGAGCAGACTCAGAGATGCAAACTCAGGAGAAGAGAGACAGCGTTCTAAGCAATAAAGTTGGTGCAATTTAATATAAAGAAAACCAGAAACTGAAACTTAGGTTTGAGAAATGAGTCTGGACAAACTGATAAGAAGAGATGCTTTCAGCTAGAGCTCAAACAACTTTTTCCAAATCCTAAAAAAAAGAGAAGGATTGTTTTTTTCTCTCTTTACTCCTCTTTTCCCAGGCACACATATCTTTACTTCTGTTTAATAGCATGTGATTTCCAAGTGGATTTGCTGCAGTCCTCCCTGAGCAATAAAGTGAAGAAAACCTGTTGGTATTTACAGTAGTATACAGATAGTAGATATTCATGCATTTTGGGAGGATGGAGACATAATGGGAAGTTGTAGAAAGAGAAATCAATAATTTACATTTTGTGTGTGATTTGAATTAAGAAGAATTGGTACCTCAAGAAATACAAAAGGTTTTCACATTTTGATAGCTTTTGCAAAAATATATGGGTAACTGACATTACAGGTTTAAATACTTTAAATTTTGATTTATTCTCTAACTTTAACAGTGCCTGCATAGCAAGAGCTAATAATGTGTTCTTGAACAACCTTTCTACACTGCCACAGAGCTGCTTTCCTAGTAGAAGTCTGATGTTATTTTAAAGAGAACGTGCAATTCTGTGGTGATCCCACATGTCAGGAATACCTGTGATTCTCACATCTCAAAAAATGAAACACTAGATTGAAAATAATAAAGTGAAGAATGAAGAAGATGATCAAAGGTAGGGAATCCTGTATTTTTACAGCAGGAAATATTAAACTGAGTCTGGAAAGTCTCATTCTTAGTCTGGGAAAAGAAATTAGAGCCATGAAGAGTCTATTTAGGAAATTATTTATTCACTGTTTCCCCAACAGAGATGAAGGGGATGGAGGTGGTTTGTAGAAATTTGTCAGGTAGATAAAAAGAAACATCAGTGTCACTCAATTACACTGTGCAATGTTTTGTCACAGTATACTCTTGATACCATATCTTAGATAGTTTCAAAAAAGTAAGTATGCAAATTCTTGAAAGAAAGTCTTGTAAACAAAAGTGATAGGAATTCTTTCAGACAGAAATTTTCTGAAAACTAGGGAAGCATACTGGAAGCAAAGCATTTCTCTGTATTTGACCACGTTTATGTGCTAATCCCAAGCATCCAATCCTAGTAATCACAAAATGCAAGATACTTGACTAAGTGGACCCTTGCCTGATACAGGACAACTCTTTCTCAACACAGTTATAAGGATACAAATAGTATCCATATAGCAGTATGTAAGGCAAATATTTACCTTTTAGCTGAGTAGAGGGAAAAAAACATTAAGAAACAGCAAAACTACTAGCCATTTGCACATGCTGACATTCTAATAAATATGGTTTTCAATTATATTACAAAAGCAAATAACATTTTAAGTTTCCATTTCATTAGCTTTATAAATCAAATCTATTTCAAAATTCTGATTAATTTCAAACACTTTCTGACATGGTGCAAGAACAAGTATATTGATGCTGGTTACATAACATTTTATACCGCAGCTCCCTTTGGAACCTCTTTGAGTATCTCTTTTCTTACCATTTTTATGGGATTTTTGAGGTCTTCATTATTTGTCATTTCTGGATTGACTGTTTCATATTTCACTGAAGTTACTTTTTCTGATAGCTTGCTTTGATCACTTTTGGTACCAGAGCTAAGAACCATATTACTACCTACACATTTTGTATTACAGACAATCCTGCCACAAATCTTCTCTTGATCCTTGCAGTTATCTGCTGCTAGCTCTGTGGAAGTAATTTTCATTTCCAGAATTTCAAGGTTATATACAGCAACACAGCAGGTAAGACAGGCTTGTTACCTTCTCTGCTTCAACACACTTGTTTTGCTTGCTTGTAATTGAATCTGAATCTACTTGTTTTATTAATTACACTCAGTTGTTTTAGCAGAAGATTGAGATGTCAATTATTTGTACTGTATTTACAGAATCAAATATTGCCATGGCCTATTTTTTCTTTTTTGGCCCCACAAGGAAGGTCATCACATAAGCCAAAACTTTCCTGACAGATGTTTGTCTTATGTAAATATTTATGTAATACAAATTCTGGGCCCTTCCAAGATCCTCTCTGTGATGTTGAACAGCTCTGGTTGCAAGATGTTTTTCTCTGTAATTTCCAATGTAGATCTTCTTTGAAGTGATTTAAAATCCTTACCTCTTGCTTTTGTCTAAAAAGAACAAAGATAAAACCTTATTCCCATTTGTCCCCACTGCAAATTTTCACACTTCTGAAGACGTGATATATTTTTTTCTGTGTGTCCAGTTCTCTAAGAGAAACGTAGTTCTTACTAGCTTTCAGAAAACATGTTTTCTATTCCTTTGATCATTGTTTTTGTTCTCTTATGCATTGTCTTCTAATAGTTTTCATCATCTGCTGTATCAGGACTAGGATAAAGGAGGACAAAAGATTTAAGATAGTAAAATATCTCAAATATTATGTTTTAAACTGCATTTAAAGTTTTAGGTAGTATATAAAGCTGTATGAGCCTTTTAGTTGAAGACTTCACATGGATTTTTTCCCTCTTTTTCCTCCCTTAGAGAAAATTATATTTATGTTAGAATATTTAGGTGTACAACAGCAATAGTATAAATAGTAGCTATGTTAAAACATGCTTGATTGAAATGCAGATTCACAAAAAACAAGAACTCATCTGTGGTTTAAAGAAATGGCTCTATTGTCATTTTGTGTTTCCTCCTAGCCTTTACCCATCTCCCACTTAAAATTAAAGCAAACAAAAAACCAAGCAAACAAACAAACCAACAAACCCAGGAACTGGACTTGCTTATATATGAAACAACACTTACTTATATATGCTATTAATCCATATGATATTCCATTTTACTCTAAGGTGAAACTGTTTGTTGCAACCATGGTTGTACAATTGTTTTGTAGCTTGCTGAAATTACAGCTTCTATATCACAAGTGCACAAATTATAAATTACAACAAAAATCTTGTCAGAATATGTTTGTGTGAATATGTTATAACTATTGGGCAGTCACTTATAAGTGATCTGAGGTATCAAGAAGGGAACAAGTATCACCAATGCTGAAAAGATTAAAGAAACATGACTCTGAAAACAGGTATGCCAGGATCAAAAATAAGGTACGTAGAATAAGCATGGATATTGTATGAGGGACAAGTGCTGAAATCAAGGAAATATACAGTGAAAAGGAATGAGTGGCATGTGGGGGCTTTGATTGGGAGATACAACTGATGAGGCAAAGCAAGAGGGATTCATCAATAGAGCAGAGCACAGAACAAGGAAGTTAAAAGAAAATCTTTGATACTGTCAAGAAGTATCCTAAATCACTCAGCCTTCCTTGCAAAGTCATCAAGGCAGTAGATGGCAGGGCCCTAATGAGACTAGAAAACATCAATACCTGCTTTGAAAAAGACTTCTAGAATTATACAACACACTGAGGGAAGTTCCAGTATTGAGTAGGAGTGAAATACCCTCTATATGGAACAGTATCCATACATAGCTACTGTCAAGCTAGCCAATAAACAGTTATAAATTGTATATCCAATATTATTTTACATAATCTAATTATACAAACAAAATATCAACTTGAATTGTCAGGATGACATGGTTCAGTCTCCCTGGAGAAGCCACCAGTAAGTTTTCCTGTTCATAATGCACAGTAAATTTTTGTGGAACTACCTAAATGATTAAATTGCAGATTATAAGGATATGAAGATTTAAACAGAGTTGATGTGCTTCAGGATGCATATTCTGTGTGCATATATTGCATAATCAAGAGTGTAGGCAATTTAGGTACAGTTTTATCAGGCATTCAGTCTCTTTCTAAAACTCGTTTCACAACTGGAGCCCAAGACCCTTAAATTCTCTTTACCCCTCATTGTCTCCTGCCTCCTTCCCCTTTAAAGAGATATGTTTTCCTCTGTTGCAGAAATGCTTTCTCTGTTTCATTGCTGTGAATGTTCTTTCTCCATCTATCCTCATCAAGTAAAAGTCATATTAAAATTTCAATGACAAGAGGGCAGAATACAAAGAAGTGACATTAACAGCAACTTGATTTTAGTTTCATTATAAGATTAAGATTCCTTTTCCTCTCCATTCCCCCTTCTCCCTTTTCCTTATTTTTTTTCTATTCCTGTTCCCACACTATCCATCATCACTGTTTTCCTCTGCCTTTCCTGCCTGTTATATGCTATTATTTTTTCACTTAAATTGTATTAGATATTTTATTTCTACTAATTTCTTATCTTTATTTATAGGGGAGAAACAACTTTTTTTTCCCTCGATGGTTATATAATAAAGAATCTCAGAAAATAAGTTGTTTCCATTAAGAAATTTGCAGAAGCTGTAGAAGCTTACTAATGGATAAAGCAGAAGGCCGTGGACAGTGGTGCAAATAATCAGCTCATATCCTTCTAACAGAAAAGGGAGAGCTAAATGAGTGTGAAACTGCACAATAATCAATCTCCTATGGGAATAAGATTCTGCTGCATTTCATTAGAGATCGTTTCAAGGGCAAGGTGGAAATGACAAGACTCAGCAGCTGTACATAAGGCAAGAGCAGGCTCTGATTGTACAGCAAGTCTTACAAAGGGCATAATCCTACCCTAAACTACCTAGCACTCTTTTTCATCTACCCAACAACAAATGCAAAAAAAAATCTCACTGACATGCAGTCCATGAAATTTGAAACAGCAGGACAGGCAGCAGTGACATTTGAAATGTCAGTGCAAGAGCACACTGAAGTCCTGCTTTGGCACTGCTATTCTGCTACAGAGGCACACAGTAAAAGCAGAACTAAAGGCTGAGTGGTTCCTCATTGCAGTTACAGCTTCCTGGTGGTGGGGGGCCAGCAGAGGGGTGCTCATCTTCTCTTTCTGGTGATCAGCAAGAGGACACATGGAAATGGAATGGAGCTGCATTGGGGGAAGCTCAGACTGGACACTAGGAGAAGATCCTTCACCCAGAATGTGGTTGATCACAGGCTCCCAAAAGGAGTGGCTGCATCACCACACCTGTCAGTGTCCAGTGAGCATCTAGAGAATGCTCCTAGTGACCCTGCTTAGTGTTGGGCAGTACTGTGAGGAGCAGAGACTTGGACTCGATGATCCTTATGGGTGGCTTCCAACTTACGGTATTCCAATTCTACGAGTCTGAACAGCTGTCCACAAAAGCAAATCTGTTTAACAAAAACATCCCAATACTTTCAGTCTGCTCTTCACATACTACCTTTGCTTCTTAAGTATTTTGGGATAGTCTATATTTCAGATTTGCAGAAACTTCATAAGTAATTCTGTTGCCTGGAAACACATCAGAGTTGAATTTTAGACCCGGCTACAGCAAGAGAATGCTGGAGAACTGCTCATGTTGGGAATGAAACAGCTGAGACCCCTGTCCAAATGCAAAATTCTTTCAGGACCTGCAAGATATATTCCAATGAAAATATTTTAAGCCTTTCCAAAAGACAGTGTTGTGAATTTGGAATGAGCAATTATTTTTATTTGTTTTTTTATTCAATTAAATTCTCTGCACCTAAAACAGATAAATCCCTCTAAAAGGAAGACCTGCCATCAGCCAGACTTTAGTTCATAGTTCCATGTTCAAAATTTCTGCTCTCTTGGGTTTTCCCTTGGTTGCTCCCTCCATACCCTTTAGCATCAAATAAACATTCACACAAGGTTTTGAGGGGGCCATGCCTGCTTTTCATGCTTGAGTATATCTTTATTACAGAGCCATCTCTAGAAACCATGGCAGTGCAGCTTGAAAGGAATGAAGGGCAAGTATGGCCTAAGAAAATCTGTGAGTAACTGGGATCAGTGGCTTAGGGAACTGTCCATTGCAAAATAAAAACAAAACAAAACAAAAGAAAACAACAAGCAAAGATTGAGGCATAAAACCATAGGAAGATGTGAAATGAATTTCCAGGGAGATATGGGAATAGTTTTCATTTCTAAAAGAGCAGATGGGTTCAGGGCAAGCTAGTGTGCTCAGAGAGCTGGTATCAGAACCATAAAGGTTGGAAAAAACCCTTAAGATCATTTGTTCAGTCATAAACCTATCACTATCACTGCCGTATCCACCACCAAACCATGTCCCTGAATGCCACATCTACATGTCCTTTAAAGAGATCCAGGGACTGGGACTCAGCCCCTTGGGCATTGGTAGGGGCAGCAGAGCCCCTGTGCACCCCAGGCACCCATAACTCTTAACCAGATATTACATTTGTAGCCACAGGAATGGTGTATGGGAAATGGACTTTAAGACCCCATCAGTATTAAAAAAATCTAGTCTTAAAGTGCTATGTGAAGAGCAAAGAAAGGGGTTTTATACCTCAGGAACAGCATGCAGGCAGCTGCTGCTGATTGCAGAGCCTGGGCTGCAGACCTGGGCTTGTGTATGGGCTGCAGATGGAATCCCCTGGAAATGGGGTTTCTGTTTCAGGTCAGTTACGTTCTGAAGGATTCTTTGCTGCACTTCAGAAGCCCTTTCCTTCCTTTTTCAATAGTTATTTATCTATATTTATCTATATTTATATGTGTGTGTGTATCAATATATCTTAGGCTTTTATAATGTTTTCAACTTCCTAATAAAATATAAAAATATCTTAAAAAAATGTGGGATTTTCTTAACATAAGAAAGCTTCCTGAGTATTTAGAGTATGAAATAAAATAATGAAATTCCCTCTCTAAATCTATGCCATTATTTCTTTGCTTTTTGATTTTTTTTTTACATTTTATTATTTTTTTTTTCCTTCACAACCATGTCCTACTTTTGGACTGAAGATAATTCTCTTCTTAACTCTGTTTCTGTAAAGATCAATAATGAGCTGATAAAGCAGACATCTGAAAGACATGAAAATAATTATGAGCACTGACATATGATGATTTGGACTTTAATTACCTGTTAGAAATAGCCTAGATGACNCAGCAATATATCCTATTGGATAAAGTATTTTTGTCTTTGCTTTACTTACCATACTCAGAATTTTTCTTTTTTACAGTTTTGGTTGCTTAATAGATTCATAGGTTCTTTTGCTATTCGCATATAAAATAAGATCATTGGAGCAGAAGACACCAGGAAGTACAACTGAGTTGCTTTCAGGAAAAGATTTTTGTACCTTTCATTTTGGAGTCAAAAAAATAATTCAGTTCTGGCTCTCTGTGTCAGTTTAAAAGACCTCACTGCTGCTAGAACAAGTGGTCAAATTAGGAGGATATGTCCCCAGTCCAATCCATAATGCTATTTCAAATCAAAATTAGTAATCATTTCCAGCATGATTGTGGTTTTCTACAAATGCTAGAAATGTAAGTAAAGAGAGAGGAATTTGACTCTTTAGCCTTGAATGAAGATGCCAATATACAAGACCTGTCAGAAAGCCATGTGAAGAGAGGAAGGAGAACACTGTATATCATGATACCAAACATACAGAAAAGACACGTAATTTTGCTGTCAGCAAAATTTTCTTGGGTTCTAAAAGGCCTTGAGATCAAAGCAAAGGAAAGAAACAGCTTAACTGCCTCAGCAACTAGCACAGAATCTGTGTGAATTGAAATCTCAAGCCTCAAAAGAAAAAATAAAGCAGAGTCTGTAATACCAATTGTCCGACTGAGATGGGTTCATTGACTGTGATATGCTGGGAGAAATCAGAGATACCAAGGGCAGAAAAAACAACTGTACTGCAATTATCCCCATGCAGACTGGTCAGATGTCATGCTGGAATGTGAATTGAAGATTAAATTTTTAGGTGTTTTCACAGAGTATCCAGATAAGAGGCCCAGAAGAGCACCACAGCCTTGGGCTTGCTTCAGAGCAATCTGCGGGACTTGGCTTAAAGACAAGATAGTCTGATTCTATGATTCTAAAGATTTAACACCAGTCTGTTTTCTTTTTTTCTTTTTTTTTTAAAAAAAAAAAAGCATTTTCATGCTTAATTAAATTAAAACCACAGGAGCAAGGACCACCCCAGAAATGCCTCAACAATTGGCTCATCCCTAAAGAAGCAAAAGAAATTAGCTCGGGTAAGTTAAACTTCACTAAGAGGAATGATGTGGAAATGCAGAAGATTGAAAGATAGCTAAGATAATTGCATCCCTATGTTTAGTTTTTAATGTTACTGAAGATGCCATACTGGCAGCATCATGGCAGTACAAAATAGCTGTTGGGAAAGACTTGAGAATGGGAAGAGGGAAGGAAGATGTCATTCAAAAAGGTGAAGTAGCATTTAAATGAGAAAAACAGCAATGATCCAATAGAGCATACAATCCAAATGATCATAAACTCTGTAAATTTGCATGTAAAAATTTAATATAATGTAACAAAAATTACATGAATAGGTGGGCAACCTAATGGCATCAAAACCAGTACCTGATCCTTTTGTCCTTCATTAGGAGTGAAGAACCCGCCCAGAAAGTTATTTTATTTTGTAATAGAAAATGAGTCATTTGACTGAAGATCCATAAAGATGATTAAAGACGGGCATGTTCTTGAAATAAGACTTATACATTTAGATTAAAATGGGAAAAAAAGATGAATCCTTTAGGGTAAATCAAGTGATTTGCTAAAAGTATAACTACTTTTGAGACTTGCATTGATGTAAAAAAAGTCTGAAAAAGCAACCCTTCAGAAGAATGGATATTTTAACCCATGACATGGAGAAAAACGGACTTCACTATTGGTTTCGTCAGGGTTTTGTTAGCATTTTGTAATTCTGGAGTTTAGTTTTGTTCTTTTAGTTTTTGCACTGTTAACATATCAAGTTTGTAAACTTTGTAAACTTTGTAAATCCTATTAAATCTCTTGTCTTTGTGTGTATTCTGCTCTACAAAGGAAGAACATAGGTGTTAACGAAATTTTCATTTTTGAACAGCATTGACAGACACAAAAATCAAGTGGTGAACACACTAAGTTCTTCACCAATCAAAAATGAAAGACCAATTTGTTAAGGAAAACTATACTAATGTCAAATTTGCCCTTCTTTTCTTAAGGTGCAGAATTTCCCCCACAGTTCAGAAACATATGGCTCAGCAAAGAAATCCATTTTTTATTCTCTTGGCCTTTCAGATCACTCACAGCCTTCTTGTAATTTATAGTTCTTTACATAACCGTTATATTTTCCCAGGGCTGTCATTTCCATCCTGTAAAAATTAAGATTCAGTGGCTGCACAGACGTGTAGGTGAAACATCCAGCTCGGCTGCTGCTGTTTCCTGGTTACCTTGCCTGCTAAGATTTCAGGCTGTGGGACGTGGCTGACCTCGCTGTCAGCTCAGCCCTCTTTCCCACAGCTAATGTGGTTGTAGGCATTCTGCTCTTGCACACAGCACATGCCAAAGCCTGCAGGAGCAGAGGTCAGTGCACCTGGAGCCTGTGTAGCTGTATGTTTTACCTAAACTACACTGTGACTTTTCAAACACCAGGAAAGGTTGCTTTATCTCTATACAACCTTGTATTCTGTTGATGTTTGGCACTTAAGCACACCTTTTTTTCCCAGCAAATAAATGTAAATTGATGGGGTAGATGTCTTTGTCTACGAAAATTGGAATTGAGTTACCCAACTGCATGAACAAATGAACGCATACTGTTATTTCAAGGAGTGAGTACTCATCCAAAGATCAAGATAAATATATGGTTTTGAATGTATTTACTCCAAGAGAAGGTCAGTTTGCTTTAACCAGAAGGTTCCAAACATCTGTTTTACAAGTCAAACTATTGGAGGAGTGATGCTTAGACAGCTATATTATTCCCTTTGGAATAATTTGCTCATTCTCAGCCATGTTGTTTTGCATTACCCTGCTCTTATTGTGTTTGTACACATTGTACTGTTAAACACAAGGATAAATAAATTATCCTTCATAGGATGCTGTTCAAAATATTTTGCACTGTGAGGTTTTAAGATGACCCTGTAAATGCTGCAGGTAACATTTCCTTCCCCATACAGAGGTCACAGAAAACCCACACAAAGTCAAGCGGCTCTCTAGCAAACCTGAGACCACTTGTTTCACAAATAAACTTAGATAAATACATTTTTTTTCGAAACCTACACAAGTCACACACACACAAAACCCAAAACCAGCTCCCCAAAAAACAGAGGGGATGGTATTGTCTCTGCTTATACCCATGACTGTGAGATATTTGGAACATAATAAGAATCAGCTGAAATAAAAGTAGAAATTGAGACACTCTTTTGGGTAGATATCTTTCTCCTACATATTTCCTTGTAAAAATTATACACTTTTAAGAGATTGTATAGTTGCAGTAAGAACTATTATGGTTTCCACAGTAACCTCCATGCTTTATGCTCACCATATACCAATAACTGAAATACAACACATCACCTGGGTCCAACAACCTGGCTGGGTGCAGTAAATGGTAGCAAACATTTGCTTTGTATTTGTAATATTGTCAATAGCAATAGTCATTGCTATGTGATACAACCAGTAATTATTGTGAGTTCACTGGGGAATTTATATGAAATAAATGAACATGCTGTAAGCCATTTGCTGGGCAAATACAGAAAGATTTCATCTGTTGGAATGATTTTCACATGTACACTATTAGAATTTTTTCACTGGTGAAAAATAATTGCCTTTTTCTTTTCTGAACAGAAGTAATTTGCCATAGTGATAATAATTTTTATTTATTTATTTATTTTGCCTGTATGTCTTTGATAAGCACAGTTGAGATTAGGAGAATTTTGCATGGTGAGCTGCAATGGAAAAGTCAATTTTAGCATACAAAATTCTCTGTTTCCTTAACATAGAATAAAGCAAGTAAAGCAGTTGTAGTACATGAATTAAAATTTGAAGATTCCAACCTCCTCTTCCTTTTCCAGCTGGAAAAGGGAAATATTTTTTTTTTTTTCTTTTTCTTTTTTTTTTTTTTCCTTAGGACAGAAATACTTTTCCTGAGAACTATCTCCACACAAAAGCTTACAGAGCTGAATATGATGTCTTGTCTTATCACTTCTGAACAGACTCTGGAGTTTGAAAAGACTTCTGAAATTTGCTTAACTTGCTGTTTCCTAATATAATGAGGAAATCAATGTGTCTTGCTTTTAGAAATGCTGGTGGCTTCAGAATAATTTGAGAGTCAGCAAGGATAAGCAGAAATGAAACTGCAAGTACTTGCTCATCATTGAAATATCTGAGATGATTTAGAGATAAAAATGTGCTAATTTACTATTGTCAGGGAGAATATGTCATTCAGACACGCTCGCTAGTCGGAGCGCTTTTTGAACAAGCTAATTCAGGCTTTGGGGGCTTCTGAATGAAACCTGCAGGGATATCCATACCCACCACACTGCAGTTGAGCAGGGCTGCAAAAGGGGATAGCAGCAGGGGTGGCAGCTCTGGGGAATGCAATCAGCACTGGGAAGCATGAGCTCCCCACTGAGCAAAGCCCAGACCTCCACTCCCACAAACCAGCCTAAGCCCAGACCTGGTAACTGGTCACTGGAGGAAATCTAAAACTGGTAGAGAATATATATATGAGAATATGCTTCCATGTTTAAAGAGCACCAACAAATCTGTCACAAATGTAGTACAAAGGGAATTCTTTAAATAAGGAAATGGTTTGCGAAATACAATCCAAATGTACTTATCTTTAGCATTGTGTATGTACCTTAGCATTCCTTAGGATTGTTGCAGAGGGTTTTGGAGGGATTTTAGTTTGTGTGTGAAGCAGAGAAGCTAAATTTCAGTTTGACATTCAGGTAATTTTCCAGTCAACTGCTACAGTAGAGGATTATTTGAATGAGACCACACTAATTTTAATGAAGTCCAAAGTTTAAATTAGATACAGCAGTACATAGGTTTAATGCAGAAGTTATTTAAAATGACATTTTACATAGAGCTATTCACATGATTGCATTTTGATCTGGTTCCTCAACCAAAATTTTGTTAAAAAGCTTATTTCAGGATAACTGTTTTGATCAGCTTGAAAAATCTTTACATTTTTAACATTTTATTTGAGTTTAGTTTCATTTTTCTCAATGTTAAAACAGAAACTTCCCATATTAAGAGAATAAAATGGAACAGTAGCATTTTCTTTCTGAGTTTTCATTCTTGTTTTTAGAAAAATACTTTCTAAATTTAATTTACTCCCAAATTAAAAGACCAGAGATTAATTACATGCAACTTGAAGCATAAATATTTTGCCTGTTTATAAAAACTGTATCTAACTTTTTCATTGTTTCTTTGCAACTTTCTCCTATTGTGGTATTCCTCCTTGTTTCGTGTTGATGAACATTTTTCTATGATAGGATTTGACTAGATTCCTAATTTTTTTTTGAGAAATTTTATCCTGAATATCAGCAACCACTGTTATAAGAGGTCCACTTTTATCCATCTGAAATCTTTCTCCTGATCTTTATTCCACCTGTACTGAAGAATCTTAGCAAACCTTCTGGCTTTTTTTAATATGAGGGCTGTTCTCAAACCTACTCACTCTGTACTTTCCATGAAGACTCAAAGGATGCCTCTCTGTACTCTCAATGCCCTCTCATTCTTCACACCAGAGTGTTTTAGATTATAAACTAAAAACAATTAAAGGCTCTAGTGGCTGAGATGTAAACAGACATAAATCCTATTGGTTTGAGTTGAGAACAGTTTTTAGCCATGTTACTATAAAAACAAAAATCTGGAATAAAAATTTAGGAGAATGTTTTAAAATATTTGTCAGTGCTAATGCAATGCCAATGCTTCCAGCGGGGACAAAAGTCAGGCTGCCTTTTGTTATGTTTTATAACTCAAACAAACATAAAGGCAAATAACATCCTTGCCACTAGAGAGAGCTCTCACACTAAAATAATAGAACATTACTCTGCGCTCCTTTTTTTCGGAATTGAGGAAAAAATGTAAGAGGGAAAAAATTGTACCATCTGGACTCATGATGGGAAGATATGACCTGACAAAAAGAAGAGTCCAGAGGCTGGTTCCAGCTGGACATGGGGAGAGGGGAACATGTTGTCTTCATTCCTCACTGTGGCAGATTCTGCCTGGATCCCATGAAAGGGAACAAGAAATGTCTGAAAGCAAATAGGTTTATTTTTCCTCTTTTGGCAGAGAAAATTTGAGTTGATGGGACATATGGTAGTTGCTCCTGTCTTTTCATTCTACACAGGCAAGGCCAAACAGAGTAAGAATTGTTGTGTGTTTTGCCATTTTTAGAAGGGGCCAAAATCTGTCCCCAGAAGCAAACCATGAAGAACCATTAACATTATTCAAAGATGTCCATGTTTCTAAAAGCATGGAGGAAAATATTGCAATAGCTTTTTTATGTTAGCAGCCATGAATGAAAATCAGTGCTAAAGAATACCAGGAACCGAACTGGTATCGCCAGTAGAGCAGGCTGTAACTGAAAATTTCAGGGCAAGATGATGAAAGAGTTCAAGTTAAGACAAAGGATATTTTTGAGCATAGTTCTGAGTACTTTAGTAAACCTATATTCAAGAATGACATAGACTTTTTGAGGAAACTGACACAGGAAATTTTGGATGGTGTTTCTTGTTATTTAGAGCAGTATTTAAATTTCAGTGAAAGTGTTCTGCATTTGATTAAGCTTCTAGAAGTGAACATTTCTAGTAAACATTTTCAAATTAAGGAAGAGAATATGTTTGGGAGAAGCATGGAAAACTTAGAGTTTCATGTGCCCCTCTTTCTCCTTCACTTCCCCATCGTCCACATACAAAAGATAAACCTGAAATTTTTAAGGGCTTAAATTTCTTGATTTTGTGACTAAGGCTCTATTCTACCCTCTAGAAAATGGAAATGCAGTAAGTTCTATCAATCATGTTATTCAAGTCTAATGTTATTCATTACTTGATACTTTATATTAATTTTGGCCCTTTAAAATTAAACATGTAATTTCAATAAGCTTCTGAAAGATGAGATACCTTGTCTTCCCAGGGGATCAAAGAGGACTCATGGTGGTCTTTGGTCAAATCCTGAGATTTCTGTACAAAAGCAGATGTTCCAACAGAGAGACAAAAGATGTACTTAGTGGCATGAAAGACAGGCAAAGGAGTGTTGTTATAATCATTTATCTAAGAAGTTTCTTAATTTGGTATTTGTGTGAATTGAAACCCTTTTGAAATGACTTGTGAATTCAGTCATCTGTGTGACCAGAGACAACTTCGTAATTGTGTGCAAGGCTGGGTTCCTAATTACTCTGAGATCTAAGGCAATTAAAATTATACAGTTTTCCCCTCCATCAACTTTCCTGTCTGAGAAAAACTTCCTTTGTTTTTTACCTCAAAATCTCAAAACTCCTTAAGATAACATCAGTAGCCTAAAATAAGTTTAAACTGAGAACACTGGAATTTTCATATTCTCTCAGTGTCCCTTTTTCTCCCGGTTTACAGGAAGGTATTTGCCTGCTTGCCACTTTCTTCCACTCTCTTCCACCTCTCTTTTGTTTGGATTCTGCTTCCATATTCAACATTATGTTACAAAAATATGAGTTTTGTGCAAATGAATAATTAATGTTATCGGAGGAAAGCGGGGGGTAACTGGACAGGTAATATTAGATGCCTATAAATATTCCAGGGTGTTCCTAGTTGTCCTTACTTCTGAACAAATCATCCCCTCATCAGTTCAATTAATCTATTAAGAGCTGAAATATTTATTTTCTACATATAACAACAGAATTGTTACTAGTCTACTGAAAAATTACCTCTTACCTCAGGCTTCAGTAAAGTCATTCAAGGACAGATGTTCCTTTTCACAATCAATCTAATTCAAGTCATTAACCAAGAAGCCCAAAGAAGTTTATAGACCTTAAAAATACAAATAACAGAGTGTTCTGTGTCTTTAATTAGTAACACTCCAGATTTGAAATGATGACCTAGAGGTATATAACTCCATAGCCCATTACCAATCCCCTGAGCCACCCCGATCTGTCAGAGACCTTGTCCCTGACTCACACTTTTAAGTAAGGTTAAGAAAACCTAGGAAAAGGAGGGGATTTTCCTTTCCTTTTTCTCTTTTTCTTATAATTTTCAACTGCCTTTTAAAATGCTTGAAAAAACTCCATAGTTTGTGGTAAAACATAAAATGTTTGAAAATGTGCTAATCTTTAAGAAAATGTGGATATCAATCCTGTTGTAAAAGTTTTTTGGGGAAATGTATTTGATAAATCTTACTAAATGTGAAATTTTTTATATTTTCATTTTCTTCTTTGTGTGTGTGTGTGTGTGTGTGTGAAACTAAATATAAAACAAATGCCACCTTTTTAGCATGATATTAGTCATTTACTACTGTAGTGTTACCATAGTCAATACCATCTCTGATCTCAGAAAGCCTTGCAAATAGCTGTTTCCAGTTCATAAACATGGGGGATATAAAACTACAAATTCAAATTTCCTTTGGAATAGATATCTACCACTGAAAAAAAAACCCCAAAACATTACTGTTCTTATGCTCTTAAAAGCAGCATAAAATTTCATAAATTCTGAGCATTGCAGCACACTTGAAAAATGAGTTCCTAGTGCACAGAAATCCTGGAAGTTGACATTTACTTCTGTTTTGAAGATAACCATCTCAGGATTTTGTGAAATAAATAATTCAAATATATACTCAATACATTTTTTTTCAGCTTTAAATATGTACTGCAATATATTGCAATCCATGCTTTATGTATACTCTTTTCCTTCCTTTTTTCAGGGGGATTATATTCAAAAATTTCTAAATCACTGTGCACATTGTGAGAACACACACATGCAGTGCTGCCAGGATGGGATAATTACTCTATTTATTAAATTTAACTTTTTTTTTCTGTCTAGAAAGAGTGCTAATAGCAGTGTCTTTCCTGAAGCCATCAGGTACATGAAGTTGCCTGTGAACCTCTGCAAAAATTTTCAAACACCACCTCAACCATTCAAGGCTCATAAGAGCAAGGGAGAGGCTCATAACTCCAGAGTGGATATGAAGGGCTTCAGAAAGTTAATCCATTGTCTCCTCCTGCCCTTCAGAGGAAGAATTTAATTCCTTGGAAGGATGCTTGGAGGTCAAATATTTGTGTTGTTCCCACCTCAGTCCAAAGAGCACACAACAGGAGGTAAGAGCAACACCAGTAGTGATACATAATTAGCTCATGAACTGATACTGGTACTTCAACCCTAGAAATTGCTTTTATTCATTTTTTGTTAGTACACTAGCTTAGAGCACTGTATTATTATTGCCATCACTACTGCTGCTGAGTTCGTCGGGCTTAGTCCTTGAGATTTATGATTTTTCAACATATTTCCACATTTGTTAAATGTTTAGAACATGTAGTTCTAAATAATAGAATGTAGAAGGACAAGAGGATGGGGCCACCCCTTGCAGTGGTGTCCAGTGACAGGATAAGAGACAATGAGCACAAACAGAAAGGCAGGAAGATCTACCTGAATACAAGGAAAAACCACTTTGATGGAGCACTGGAGCAGGCAGCCCGGAGTGGATGTGGAGTCTCCTCCTCAAGATATCCAAAACCCACCTGGACATGAGCCAGTGCAACCTGCTCTAAATGAACCTGCTTTAGCAGAGGGGTTCGACAGGATGGTCTGCAGACGTCCTTGCTGACTCCAACCATTTTGGGATTCTCTGACAAACAACAGATGTTTCAGGTTTCTCCATGAATGCTTTCTCTAGACACTATGGAGACAAACGCCCTTGGCCAGCTGAAGCAGCTGCCTGAAGGCAGAAGGCAATTTCAGCCCTTTAAACAGTGAAATGGCAATAATAGAGGTTTCTGTTCTCTCTATCCCACAGTCTGTTCTTCCTTCTGTAACTGCTTTTAGATTTTAGATCTAGACCTGACTTTTGTCTCATTTTTGACAGTTTGCCAGGCAGGGTGCTTTGCCATGTATTTTTACACTTTATGCTACAGTTCACTTATTCTGCGTAGAGTGGATTATTTCCTTTTTTTGCCACGAATGTCCATTGTCTGTATGGCACTGACAAAACCAGACAAAGGATGCTCTTTTAACAGCAAAATAAGATTCAGGGTACCTCAACACAATGAGCAAAAAGCCTGTCTGAATTATGCAAATCTGTTTAATTACAGGTTTTTTTTCCATGAAGTCTTTATGCCAGAAAGATAGTCTCAGCAACCCCAAAGCTGAATAATTTGCAAACATTTTAGAATCTGCTAAGATTAAAGGGTTTGTCTGTTTCAGGATCTATTCTGATTGATACATTCTGTCAAATGGATTTTGACATTATAATTGCTAACCTGAAAGTAAAAGTGACATTATATTCCCTTTGAACATGAAATGAAAGGAAGTGTACTTTATTATCACTAGGTATCTTGTTTAATCAATGTTATTCTTACTCCAATTTTTTATGGACAAGATACACAGTTGCTAAATTGGATACTACAATCAGATACCTGCTCAGGGCTGGGGAACAGACAGGGAGAAGGAACTGAGACCATGTCCCTGAAGAAAGCTCTTGTGTTAAATTGCCATATATGCATTTTGAAGACGCTGAAGTTTCTCTGGAGACATGTTGAAAAAATTTTGCAGTTCTCTTAAATTAAGACAGTAGATTAATCCCATTGGATCATATCAATCAAGTGATCAGAGGAAGAGATTGTGTGCACATGAGCGATTTTTTACTAGATATCACACTGCATCATCAAAACTCTAGAAGACAACTTCATCCAGACAATAAGATTCTTACAAATATTCTGAAATTCTGACAGAACTAAACTGTCAACTCATCCTCCAGCATCACCTCTCCATCTGACACGTCTTAGCAAAAGGGGCAGTAACTGCAGATTCCATTGCTCTAGAGTATCATGATAAAAAAAGAGTTTGTGGACTAGAGGTACATCACTGGACAAAAAAGTTGACACAATGGAATGTTTATGCTGGTCACATGTTCACCTACATCTCCAGCTAATTTTCCACAAGGATCAGGAGAATTCTGAGATAACTAGTAGCAAAAATTAGCCAAAACATCAGAAAAAGATTTGGACATAAAAAATATAGAAATACAGCCTTGATATTACCTTTATGCATGACAGGAGAACTAATATATCCTGCCATGGACCACGACTTCATTTTGCAGGATATTTCATAAAGACAAAACTAAAAAATAGCTCATTACTTTTTAGGCATAAGTCAATGAGAAAGCAAATTACTGGAAGACAACAAGGAAACCCTGAGATAATATGCATTAGCCAGAATATTCCTGACAGGTAAATCATCCTTATTGATGGGTAACCTCTCCAACAGGTTCAGTTTTAAATTAAAATTTCTATTAAACAAGAATTTGTTGTCCAAGTAGATTTTTAGGTAATCCATGGTCAGACATACATTGAAACTTCAGGTAAAATTAATGCTTAAAATATCAGTGCTGGAGTGATTTAAAAAGCATTTTAAGACATTGTTTGCTTATTTTATGTTTGTTTAACAATCGTGACAAACATACTACCTTATTTTTACTACTGATTGTCCCTTTCTTCTAAATTAACTTCAAATCCTTTGCTCATATTGAATCAAAGTGACTTCAAACAGAAGTCCATTTATTAAATATTTTATTAGGTCTTTCATTATGTATGCTTGTAAAGATCTTAATAGAGATGTTAAGTAATGGAATTTTACAAGTTCCTAAAATTTCATAAATCTCCATAAATTTTCTTTTTATGAGAAACCTCCTTTCATAGTGTCTGATTTTTTATTCATATGCAACAAAAATGTTAATATACTGTAATTAAGCTAATATGATTTATCTTTTCACTCATTATATAAGTTAATTTTGTTCTAAAGAAATCCTGTTTTCAAATTCTCTCCAGCAATGTAGAATTAAAGTAATTATAGTTTGGCACAGGAAATTAGTCATAAAGGGCCATGATTTCTAAACTAAATGGAAGTTTTCACAGGCTGGATTAGCCATATACTTTAGAAAAAGGGAGAATATAAAGGAAATAATTTGCAGTGCAAATTATTCTCAGTGCAAGAACTCACCCTTTGGGTACGAATTCTTCAGATGACAAGTAGTATATTAACAGGTCAAGAAGTTTGAATTTTGTAATCTATTTTATATTTGTCCTTGCTGAGTGAGATCATTAAGATCTCTGGGACTTTTGGTTGGTGTTTTTTTGTTTTTGTTTTTGTTTTTGTTTTGTTGTTGTTGTTGTTGTTGGTTGGTTGGTTGGTTGGTTGGTTGGTTGGTTGGTTGGTTTTGGGGGGTCTTTTTGGTTTGGTTTGGTTTATTTTGATGGGTTTTGTGGTTTTTTTTTTTAATTTAGAAACTCTGGAGATCATACCAGTGTAACTGTCATGGTTTCCTTCCCAAATCTCTGACTGATGGCAGAATATAGACAGCTTCACAAGTGTGGATGTACCCACTGAAGCTCGTAGAAGTTCTTGCACATAAATTTACTAAGCCAGTGACTGTATGACAGATTTTATTGTGCTGCTAATGCAATATTTGCAGCCTCCATGATTCATACCATCATTCACTGAGATCTTTGAAGCTTCTGCATTGAAGTAAAGAGATCTTATCAGTGTAACACTGGGCCTGGTGTTGATAAAGTGGGTACTGATGAGAATGAAATAACCACAGCAAAGGATGAGTCTGACAAAAAACCCCGTAAGGCTACCTCTATCACCTTGATGTTAAGTGCAATGAAATGAAGTCTTCTTTGCCTAGAAAAAGCTGGCAACAGAGCCCTAACTAGGAAAGTTAAAACACTGCTAGAGGTCAGAGGATGAACACAACATAGTAAACCCACAGCCAGGGAGAAGAGAACAAAAGGAATGGGACTTGTTATTGCTTGTAATATATTGCAAAGTAATGCGCTCAAGAACTTAATAAACTACAATCATTGTCATCTGCATTTGCAAAACCCTCTGAAATATGCAAAACAAGTTATAATTACCAAATACACTTGAGGAGTGCTGGTTAGGACAGCTCTAAAGGAAAACAGGACTGTTTATGATATCTGCTTTGACCAATACATTAAATAAAATATTAAGGGAGAAAAAGGAAGTAGACTCCTTTTTTTCTTGAGAATTTAAAAACATATTTGAAACTAGAAACCATGAGAAAATTAAAAATATCAAATTGATAATGGTTTTTGTTGTTCAATGAAATTGAATGCTTCATGAGAGTTAACCCATGATTTTTTATATGAGAAGCTTAGCATGAGATGTCAGAGATGTAATTTCTATACATCTTCACGTATGTATCTATGCTAGAATAAAACATCCTAGTGCAGAATACAGACATCATCTTCTGTAAGATCACCAGTCCATGACATCAATTATGCAATGAGGTTTCCCCTTGAACTTTTTTTCCTCTATTATATTTTCATTACTACATTCAGTGTAGGAGTTAGGCTGGACAATTTTCTTGCTGCCATGATGGATGATTATGACATGTTATGAATAAGAGGTGATTAAATATGAACTATGCATTGTCCATCAATGCAGTTATTATGGAGGCTTTGTTATTAATATATTTTTAATTTCTCAGTTCATGGATGAAAGGATCAGCCTACATTAATAGTGCTACATAAAGGGATAATTTAGTAAGATACCTGGTGCCCTAATCCTGATTCAGACAAACTTCCCATTAAAATATGTGGAAATGGCAGTGTGACTAAACCCTTTAGTTTGGTCTTAGACTCAGATGATTTTCTTCTTTTTAAAATAAGCATAATTTATTTGATTCTCCACATTTTTGTCACATCCTTTAGCAATAAAAAGTGGGTGAAGTCACCCTAAGCAACAGCAAACAGAAACTTGACTTGCTTCTGTGTCTGCTTGCCAGCTTATGCAATGAAATCTATTGAAAATCATAATTTAAAAAAATCTTCAGAGACTGACTTAAAACATGCCTTGGTTGGGATTTTTTTAGTGTGTTAAATGATAAACATTTTTCCACATTTTTTTTCTCCTGTGTTTAAGACATATTAAGGAGTCAACTACACATTTCTCCTTTTTCCCGTTACCACTCTGCTTTTTTAACCCTTCTTGAGTAACTAAAGTGAATTGTGTTGCACAGGATATGGGGCAAAAAGTTTAGTAACACAAATAAGCGACAGGAAAAATTTTATAAATTTTGTTTTCAAAATCTATTTTTTTATGATATTTTATGGTCTCTGTTTTTGGTTTTATATTGTACACTTAATACACTTTGACTACAGAAATTTCAGAAAGTGATAAAATGGCTGGTTTATACATTGGCATGAAATGTTCTTCACATACTACTGAAGTAAATGCTAGAGAGGGAAAGCACTCTGTCATTAGCCTAAAATGAACAGGTTTTTGTTTGTCTAGGAATGGGTTATGATTTCCATGATGCTCCTTGTCAGTTGCAAATTTATTCCTACCTTGTGTAATGCCTCTCTCTACTTTTTGTTTAATATTATTCATTTCACTTAAAATAAAAAATAAAATGCAGAAATTCTGATTATAAAAGAAAAATAACTTGATTGAACTATTTTATTTCTTTCGAAGAAAATGTTTTCGAGCAACTACTGTACATGGAAGAAGACTAAAAGGAGAAGAAGGGAACTTGGACATAGGCAGTCAGTAAGTATAGGTAAGAGACCTAGAATTCACAGAAACTGGCTATTGTCTTACCAATAATTTTGTTGAGTCAGAGTCAAATCAACAAAATAGGAGAGCACTTGAAGAAATAACAATATGCAAGAATTTAAGCATATAACATACATTATCCATTTACAAAGTTGCTTTATCATCACAGTACACAAATCAAATTACTCCTCAGTGCAGATCATTTCAGCCAATTTAAATAGAAAACATTAATGAAGTCACATGTGAGGGGCCAAACAGGGATGATAAACAAATCTGGAAATCACAAATAGACTCTACTGTAAAGTCTCAATCAATTTTTGGTTAATGGTATATTAAGTAGGGGTGATTATTCAAGTTAGGGGTTTCTTTGTACAAATTACACATAATAAGCTTAATGTAGATGTGACATAGTTCCTTAATTCTAGCCATTAAGGAAAGTAGATTTAACTCCATTAAGTAACCTCACTTAAATATGACAATAGATAACCGTGGTCATTAAACTAATGACATCTGTCATCAACCTTGATGTCACCACTATGCCATGCATGTTTCCAGAATAAAGACTCAGTCAGTATTCCTGCTATAAAATGATTTGGGGGTTGTAACCTGGCTATTTTAAGTAATGGTGGAGGAAGGAAAATTTAGTCCACCCAAGATAAAAGTTATTGGACAAGGTCTGTGCCAGTAATGTCCATGGGAAAGTCTCTACAGTTTACGTGCATGTGGCAGAGCAGGATGAATTTTGATAATGTAGAACTGGGAAATGGCATTTAACACATATATGCCTGCATCAATCTGTGCTTTAGAAAAACTGTCAGCACAGAGCTCCTCAAAAAGCCTTGTAGAGATGAAACCTGCACTGTTTAAATGCTCTCTCTTTGTTGTATTCTGAGTTCCTGTTTGTCTTCAATAAGAGGATTCCCAGTGTGAAATATTTGCTCCTCATACCTACAGACAAGCCCAGGTCAAGCACTTACACATTTCTAAACAGCAGCTAATAGCTTTTGGTGGGAATATGACTGATGTCTAATAAGTTTGCAAACTGCAAGTAGCTCAGTTAGCTATATCCTCAGGGTATCTCCTGCTGTCTATACATTCAGATTTACAGAATAACCTGCTGCTGTGTAGCTGAAGTTATTAGCTCAGTACTGAAGAAGTGCTGAAATTCTTAGTATAAGATTCATTCTCTACTATTTTTGCACACTCACTCCCTGTACATTCTTTTTACTGCTTCCTCAGTGCTTATTTCTTGTCTGGTAGGAAAAATATAAGTCATTGCCTTTCCCATTTAGTCTGATAGAACTGGCTAGGGTACATGCTGAAGAACAGAGAAGAGTAATTATGTTTTAAAGCCAGTAGAAATAATATCACTTGAAACCTATTGTTCTGCAGTACAGGATGGCATCTTCTGAATGAGGCTTGAGAGCTGGACACATCATCTCTGGTCTCCCTCATGCCTTGTAGACACCCCTTTTCCAGCACCTCTGTCTAATCCCTAAGCTTGTTCTGGCATTGCAGCAGCTTTTCTCAACATTTGTGGAGGAGATGGGACTTGGCAACTCTGTGTGTGCAGGGCAGACCTGTTCTTGAGGAAAGCAGCTTGTTTGCTTGCCTGTTCTTGTTCAAGAATCAGACAAGACAGTTCTTTTTTTTCCTCTTGATATTTCAGCACTGGACTTAAGTTTTCTGATTTTTAGTTTTGTTCCTTTGAATTATTAAATGAAGAAAAAGCACACACACTGTTAGAAACACCACCGGGACATACTGGCTACGGCCTTCCCTTTTTGCATTTCCTTTTGCCCTTACCTGGGAATTTTAAAAAGGATCTTCCTCTCTCCCCATGACAGTTCACTCCAGAGAGTGCAGCCTTTCTTCTACAAGCAGGGCCAGAGAGAATAGCAAGGCTCAGAGTCATGAGCTAAATAAAGTATCAGTATTTTTCACCAAAGGAGGAAGAGGGGAAATTGATGCATCCTTTGGGTGCAGTAACTGCTGAACAGAACTCTATGAAGAGACTGCTTTGCTTAAGATCTCTGGGCAATCCCTGCTGTTTTCTGGTGAGCAAGTAGGTAATAATTTATAATGCAATAAGAAATTATTGTATGTTCTTGAAGATCCCTTGTAAATAACAAGTGAGAAACAGCTGGAATAAAACTGATATTGTTAAGAACAAACAAACAAAACTAAAAAACATTACAAACTATTTTAAAAATTAATTATATGGGATAAAAGTGAAAACCACAGAACTATTTATCTCTTAGAAAAATGAAAGTGTTTTGAGAAAGAGAAAAATCATTATTTCAACTTGGTCAAAACCCTGGTTTTTCTTTCTTACCTGCTAGGCAAAAGTGCTAAACATCATGCTAAATGGAAATGGAAACTTAACAAAGTGTTTTCACTTTCAGTTTCTAATACATGATGTGGAGTAAGCAAAAGAAAAGAATGCTTTATTGATAAAAATTAATACAGGTATGAAAGTAAACATAAGCAAAACACATTGAAGTGGACAAGTGAAAATAACTATAGCTCTAGACTGCTGGAGAGGTTACTGTTGATTTCTGCAGACAGGTACAAAAGGTACCACAAACAGCTTTTCAGATGATGATTTCTTCAAAGGTAAAATCAAATGTCAAAACTTCTGCTAATCTACCTCAGCCTGTGAAATCACATGTCATAAAATGAAGACCTAATTATAGTGTTTTCTATTGAAAGTTTGACAGCTAACACACAATAGAGTTAAATATCAAAAGGAAAGTCTTCATTTTACAAGTACAGATGAAAATTTAATGGGAGTTTGCATCCTAATTCACTGCTACTCTGGATAATGGAGCAGATGTCATCAACACACCTCTGTGTCAGTCAAATATGCCTGCAAACCCCAGTGTGGTGTGTGCAGCCCATTAGCACTGCAGCAATACCAACAGGGCACAGCAAAAAGAGTGCAGTGCCATGCCAAATGGCATTGTTGATTAAAGCTCTCTAGATCCCATAAACAACATCTTGGTGCTCTCTGAAACATGATTTCTTAGGTGTTTTGCATATGTAATCAGTAATTCTATTTTAGATATAATTGAACTCCTCAAGAGATCCAGGGGATAGCTGGATAAAAAACCCCCTTCACATAATTTTCTAGGTGTCAAAGTCATTATTGTGGAAGGCTTGAAAGAAGGGGATGAAAACCTGCTCCTACACGTGGTGTCTTTCCTCTCAGTGGCCTTCAAAGGTGTCAAAATGCTAAAGATAATATGAGATTCAGCTGAGGCAGTGAGGTCTTTCTGCCACCAACTCCTTGCATGTAGGGCAGTAACCACATATCACATAAAAATATCCTTAAACCTCTCGGCTTCATACATGAAAAATGACCAGTAAATAAGTGGTTCTCCTACAGGCTAATGGGGTATTAGGATAACCTCAGCTGGTTCATCTTTTGAGAAATACACCAGGTGCATTTTAGGTAGCTAGATTTACATGGCATGTAGCCATTTTGAGCTGTCTTTATTCTGCAGCTTTCCCAAGAATTTATCACTATGCTCAAGAACCACATCCTTTAAACATTTTACACAGTCAGCTTTACAAGGTAGACTATGCTTCCACACAATGAGTATTTAACTTCTGATGATAAATCTTATGGACAAGGTGAGGGAATGGTCAAAGTAACTAGTTTAAGTTAATTTACACATGAGAATTTTTAATAGGGATACTGAATATGGGTTTTATAGATTATAAACCTTATGCAAAGAGAAATCAAACTTGTTATATATAAAGACATATGAATTTGAAGGGGTGTTTTTGCTGCTATTTATTCTGGTTTAGGTCAGATGCCATTTACTCTTGGCTTTCCTAGAGAATATATCACTATAGGAATAAGAAGCATGAGTCAAGACAGAAGAGGCTTTACAAGAACAGAACACATGAAATCTGAGAAATCAGGAATGATATGAGCAATGGGTGTAAAAAGGTGCTGTTATTATTAATAGGAAACTTTAGAAATATGTTTAAGGAGGTACATTGTAAATATTATTTTACATGCTCTTGGATAAAAATATTGTCTTCTATATTTTTAGAACTTTGTAGGAGAAAAGCAAATAAACAGGGTTTTAAAAGCATATTGTATAGCTGTGACTCATGAGAAGGTGGACAAATCACTGTTGGATAAAACAAATGCCAGAAGTATGAGATAAAGTATTCAGATAGGTGACAAATCCATGTTTCATAGTTGGTAAGACAGAGCTGGAATGCTGGGTGAGCAGGAAAGATAGTCTTTTAAAAACTGCTGTATTTAGCAAGTGACTGAATATGAAAAACAGAGCTAGAATTTGCAAATAATTGTTGCCAGCTTGGATGGCTGGAGGGAAAAAAATTCAGTTACAATGGGAGAATAAGATCTAGAGGTAAAGAGGACATATAAAGGAAAAGTTCTTTTGGAAAAAAATTGTTTGATGAATGGTATAAATATTTGATTTTCGAGTCACATTAAAAAGACCTTTCTAAAGAACAGAAAAAGTGCAGTGCACTGGCAGCTACAATTTACTACTTTTTCCTCTCATTTGAGATTAAAATGAAAATCTGTCAGATTAAAGATTTTTTTAATCCCTTCATAACAGAGACTGAAACTTTTCTAATCGTATTCTGCAATAAAACAAAATCTATTTTAACAGATGTTTCAGAGGAAAAGAGATTATTAAGCAAATGTCAGGTCAAATAAAATTATGTGGACTGTCATATGAACGTGGGAAAATGTTACTTTTTTTCTTTTTAGTTCCACTTACATTCTCAGAAAACTATTTTTTTGCTCTTGTCTCAATCTTGAAGTAATTCTGAGGACCCCTTAGCTAGCCCAAGGATTCTGCTCTCAGTGTTCAGTGCTGTGACAGCAGCAGAGTTCACTGCTGTAAAGGACAGGGCAGCAGAGCTTCCAGGGGACTGAGTGGCTTTAGGACACCAAAAAGAGCTGGGACGTAGGGTTGGAAGGACAGAGGGGTTTCAGGACAGGTGATTCAAGGAGCCTGGATGTAAAAGGAATGAGAAAACAAGGTCTGTGAGAAGAAGGGACTTGGGAATTATGTTCAGGCTTATGGGATGTTGGGGTCTCTCTGAGTCCCCACAGATCTCAAACTATGCTCTTCTTTCCAATTTCTTATGCTTTTCACCTTCACTCTCTGGAATTCTCACTTCTCAACGTCCCCATCACAGCAAAGTCAGCCTTTTCCCAGCAAAAACCACACAGCTGCCAGCTTTGCATGTCTAAGGCAGAGAAACCATGAGTGTGGCCAAAGTGACTTTTGAAAATACTTACGTTCTTCAGAATGTATCCCTAGGGGGATTTCTTTTGCATTGAAAGATTAAGGATTAGGGTTTAAAAATGAATCAATTAATGATTCATTTAAATTATTTTCAATCATTCATCCACTTCAGTAGGTTTTACCAATTATCAGGGAAAGTAATGGTCCCTTACAGTTAAAGGTGAGTGTTATTTGTGATTTTCTCCCTAACCACATGAGTTTCCTTGATAATGACTGATTGCAGAAGGGAAGAACATGACAATCCCTGTGCAAAATGCAGTTATGATTATCTCCTGCCCTACTTTGCACTGAAGTAATTAAATATTAGCAAAACTGTGAAGCACTTCTAATGTAGTATAAAGACAAAATATTATTTTGTAATAACTTGAGTTGAAGTCTGCTAACTTTATTCACACACCTGAAGGGCATTTCAACTCACAAAATAAACAGTAAATACTATCCCTGTGGCATTTTAACATTATTTTCTTACACTGCAAGAATTTGAAAATGCAAATTGCATGTGGTGTGAAGTGCAGACATCTCGTTCTGTCCTGTGCTTCTACACCTGATATGATGGCAGACTCAGACTGGCTTGACAGAAAAGTGCCACATCACAGGTCATGTGTGGGAATGGTAATTGGGACAAGCAAACACTAAAAAGATAAATTCAAAATTCCAACTCATTTTAAAATACATGTAAATTTGATCTGATTTTGTGTGAAACTACCAACAGTATTAAATCGACAATATGTGGTATAAGTTAATAAGAAGAAGAATAACAGAAAGCTAAAAAAAAATCTAATATTACAGTCTTTCTGGCTGGTACAAATAGACTTTTCTCACTATGTTCTTATAATTCTGTTTCTACTTCTCCCTAGAACACAAAAAATCAGGAAAGGCATAAAAATTTAATAAGCCTATTTCATTGTTCCTGCTGCATATGCTGTGGGGTCTATCCAGCCTGACAGACTGTTCTTTTCTGCCAATATTTATTCAATTTTATTTAAGATTCTGAAATGACCTCCCAAACCAACATTGGATGAATTTTCTTCATTTCCTTCCTTTCCTTTCCTTTTTTCCCTTCCTTTGAACAAAGTGAGGAATAAGGATCAATTCCCCAATCTTCCAGCTAAGCTAAATGTCCTGATGAAGCACAGGTGTAGAGGGAACAACACTACTACACATCAATTCTATATCATAAAATTATTTGGGGCAATATTTCAGTAGTTTAAATCCTTTTGCTTCACATAATTCACTCTTCTTTTCCGTCTTGTTCTATAAGACCAGGAGAATGCATGTATATTAGTTTTTAAGGATGGAGAATCAATTACAAAGGCCTCTGCCAAAAAAAGATAAAGGTGTTACAATTAGATGAAAACACAGATCAAAAGACAGCAAATCTTCCATCCCCCCAGAATAATGGTGGCTGTAAAATTGCTTAAATACAAAGATTTCTTCCTGGAAGAATTAACTGGGCTTTTTGAACATATTTTTAACACCTAGAAATCTTAATTAATCGTTGGAAATTATGGCATATAGTGGGTAGCCTCTTCTTAAAGGAAAAGAATATGCTTACAATCTCTGAAACAAAACCTAATCTCTTTCCTCCCATATCTTCTCTGTCCCTCAGCTCCCTGAGAACCCTGACCATGATGTGGGGAGCACAGTGTGTGTCCACCTTACAAGGAGATGATGAGAGTGCTGTTGTCACCCTTAAGTGACTACCAGCTGCTGCTATCAAATCAAAAATGGCTGGAAAAATTGAAAGGGACACAAGAAAGTAATCCCTTCAAATTGCCACAATATTTACTGGAAAGAGAGGCTTTCAGGGGAAATCAAGCATGTAATCCTGTAAGCCCTCTGCCCAGTCATAGCATGAGCACACAGGGGCACCTATCGAAATATGGTAATGATCACAGTTCTGCAGCCCAGGAAACAAATGAAAGTAATGAAAACTTTTTAAAAATAGGGAGAGATTCACTATTCAAGTCTTTTGCATGAGCTCAGAACAATTGTTGCTATTCAGAATTAAAAGCACCTAGCTCTATATTTTTGTTTTTTATGTAAATTTGTTTAGAACTGAGATGGCAAAAGACTCCCACCCAACAAATGCACATTTATAGAAATAGTCACAGCATTACCATGCTGCATAATATAAAAAACATCCATTTTATGGCTGCACAATTTCCTCCTCATAATGCTGTGTGCCAGCAGTAACAAATATGAAAGCAGATCGATTTAAAGTTCAAGTTAAGTTGCATGAGTTTCCCATGGTGAAGCAATTATTCCCTCAGAGGCTCTCATTTTCTTTATCACACCATGAATTCCTCGGGAAGCGAATGTGCAGTTTCTACCATGTGGATACTTGTATTGCAACAAAAACCCTCAGAAACAGTATTTAAGGATAGACATTTTCTCTCTGTGGAGGCTTCCTAAATTTGAAGTTTGACCTCTCTATGGTCAAAAGCATTTACTCTTGGCAAAATCATGTTGTCATTAATCTAATCTAAGCCATCCGTTTCCCTTTAAACTCGGAATTTATTTATTTCTCAATAATATAGGTTAAACTTTTCAGTAAAAGCCTGGGGTGCATATAATAACACTACCTATATTGGGGTGCACTAAGTGGTATCACCAATACTTTATATATCTAAGAGCTGGAAATTTACATGATTCCTGAACCTTTGTATTATTCTCTGCTGTATCCCTCTGAAATGCATGGGAAACATTGACTTCAAACCTGTCAACAGGCTCAAAATCCAGCTTCTTCCTTGCAGCACTGGGCTCTCTGGACCTTCACTCTCCAGCTGAAGCCTTCTTGAAGCCACGACTGGGACTATGGCTCCACCTGTTTTTTCCACTCTCTGATGTGACCATTAGGGAGCAGAGCTCTGCAGATCTGCTCTGCCATTCCACAGCAGGGTTACTCTGCAGAGAAAAAATCCTTACTTAAACCCATTAATTCCAGTTGCCATTCTTGTGGGTATTCCACCTATGGTTTGATGAGAAGGGAAAAAAAAAAAAAAAAAAAGAGAGAGAGAAGAAGAGAGAAAAAAAAAGACTGGATCAGAGAATTTCATATTGCAAATGCACATTGCATAAAAATGATGATGGTTTTATTTCCAGTTTGATAAAGATATCCTTGAGCATCTTCAGTGGACAAGAAGAGTCACAATAAAACTTCTGGTTAAAAGCAACTAATATATTACAATAATGAAACTGATTCCTTTAAATTCATCATTCCTTTGTTTTCCTGCTAAATATTATTTATTTCTTTATCTGTCTCTTTTTTCATTTAGTTGCAAAATGCCAGAAAACTCATCTGATCAAATAATAAAAACTACATCAAGACCTAAATTCTATTTTCATTCTCACATTTATTAGACATGATATGAATGCATGCTTTAGAGATTTGATTTTCATGAATCCTTTCTTTCTATAAATTTCCCTATAAATTTCTATAGGTAGCTGGGCTGTTGTTTTTCCATGTGGCAAAAGTAATAAATAGCACATCTGCATAGTGTTTCCTAATGGCTTAGACAAGACTTCTGAAGGCAGTAAGTTGGTATGGAACACTAGACACAAGGGCTTACTTGGAATTTGGGCATGTGAACATGAGTTTGGATGCTGCATTTTAACCTTTCTCCCAGTCATCTACACTAAAAGACGAGTGGCCAAGGGGTGGGAGAAGAAATCTACTGTCAAATAAGGATAATCCACTTTTTACATTAAAATTACATGCATGCACACACAAATATATATACACACATATACCCATTGATTAATTTTCCAATATATGTATGCTATTTTTAATCATGGTTGCCTACAGAAAGAAAAACCAAACAAAGTCCTGAATAAAGATGCAGAGGAAGAATTATCACACCTGGCAGAGTCCCAGCAAAAGAGTCAAGATCAGGGAAAAGACTGAGATTTCACTGTGAGATGTGGCTCAGTGTGAGTATAAGAATGGGAGGAAAGAGCAGGAGACACTCTGTGGAGTCAAGAGGGAGATGAGCACAATGAGGCAGAACTGCAGAAGGCTGTGAAGGAGAGAAGTTGCTCAAACCCAACATGGCAAAAGACAGGGTCAGCCCAAGAAAGATATTGTCACCCTAAAGTCTAATCACATCCTCAGTATTTGAATTACTTTAGCAGAAATATCACAGGCAGTATACCCATGTTATAACCACTTAAATAATTTCCAAAAGCAGAGATTCTTATATGTCTGTCACTGGAATCAATGCTTGCTGCTGAATAATTTCTGCTTTATTTGTTCAACCATCACCTACTTTCTGACTTTGGAATTAGGACTAATAAGTGTATACAATTTTCTACAGTAGAAAAAATTTAACATATTCTCTTCAGAAAGGAAAGAAATTATTTCCACACTTTATATTTAAAGGAAATTTTAAAAAAATAATAATTCAGGAAAACAAATATTTCAACTTGGTTGCATGGAAATGAAATTCAGCATCTTGCTGCTCCCTGGGGCAATTCCCTGCTGCACATGAGCAGATCCCCAGGAGCTGCAGGTGAATGATGGGGCTCAGCTGCAGGCAGTAGGAAGGTTTGCCATATCTGATCTGCAGGGCAGAAGTGGCCTGAAACTATGTTTCTTTGAAATCTGAACCAGCCAAACTCTGCGCTGGTGAAAGTGCATCAAAATCATTCTATTTCCATCAAAATGAATCTATTTCCATGCAATACTTCAGTTTTGACAAAGCATCATCCTCCACAAAGAAGTATGCTGCAAAATTCCTGACAGGTTTTGTCCACAGGACTGAGCTCGATAAGAGCAGATATGTTTGCAGCTGGTTTTTGTAAGGGAACTTACATTTTGACAGTTTCCTGATACTTACTAGGAAAAAAAATCTTCAAGGAATGTTATTTTTTCTTTTTAAAAAATATTCATCAGCCCTCTTACACCAAAAGTATAATGGTGGACAGCTAGGTCTTAATATGTACTAAATCATAATTTTATTGCAAATGTAAATGATAAGAGACAAAAAGAGAAAAGAGCATGTGTGTCATCTTGAGGTACAGCTGAAACTACAGCTTATCAGCAATTTGATAACTGGTCAGCCAGCAGTGCTTACTAGCTCATGACTATTATCTACATGTTTTCCCATTTATTACATGCCAGCTGAGGCCAATTTTCAGCTGAGAACTATAGCAGCTGTCTCTGTGGAAAATAAAAGAATGTCACTTTAAATTTCTTTGCAGCATGACAGAAATGTCAGCTTCACGCTGGAAACGTACAGTGATACACATTTCTTCTGACCTGAACACATTGCATAAATTCATGCTCATGAAAATGTCATTTGTGACTTTTTTTTTTTTTGCTTTTTAACCAATTTCCAACCTAAAAAAATTCCTCCTGTAGCTACATCACTGATCACAGTGTAAATTTAACACTGATCTCTCATATAGTATTCTGAAAGCTTTAAAGATTTTATATTTTTGGTGGTATCATTTGCCATTGAATAAATTTTGATAGAGAAGACAATAAAGAAAGGAAGGAAGGAAGGAAGGAAGGAAGGAAGGAAGGAAGGAAGGAAGGAAGGAAGGAAGGAAGGAAGGAAGAGAGGGAGAGGAGAGAGAAGAGAGAATGGAGGAAAATGTTTTCTGTGCTCTTCACAAGCTGCATCAACAATTCTCTACTTTTGCTGTCTGTTTTTTCCTCAGTCTATATAATCACACAAGCTATTTCTGTTTAACTTATTTTTGGCCACTGACATGTTTGATCAAGTGTACAGTAATAAAATATTAGAGATACCTGATCTTTTAATAAGTATTTCTGGAACAATTTGCTTATTCTTCCATCATCAGCAGCCACTATTCCGAGAGAAGTTAGACTTGATAAAGAACTAAAAAATTAGTCTTATAATAAAATATCCAGCTCTAAGCTGTTGGAAAGAAGCACTAAAAGGTCACATTTCATCAGGCTTTAATTTTCCACTCTCATTTTCAAAGAGACTCATCTCTCTATTCTTCACAGAAGTATAAAGCTCTCTCTACCTCTGATAATCCTTTTATGCTTTCACATTAATATAACAGAGTACAGAGAATTAATTATTAAGTACTGCTTATACAGTGCTGTAAATATACACTAAGTTACAAAACTTAAGATAAGCAATGGCTCCATTCCTAATGAGCTTACTATAATTAAATTCATTGTTGAATCTACATATAAAATGTAGCTAGGAGTCAAACCACACAGGAAAAACCTTTAAGCCAGTAGATGTGAATCTGACTTGTTCCTGGGTTATGAAAATTAATAGCATTAATAGCAATAAACTGGTTAACTATTGTGTATTGACTCACATAATTCACTTTTTGGCAAGTATGGATAAAATGTGGAAGTCGCATGTTATACATACACAGGGGGGCTGAAAAACTGACCTGAGGTGTCTGATGGTCCATAACCTCTGTAATGTGTGATGTTATGTTTCTTTCAGATGAATATGCTGGACATTAAAAGTATATAACGATATGCTTAGCATTGTGGGCACATTATTTCAAATCAAGATTCATTCTACCTTCAAACTTCAAATGAAAAAAATCCCTTTCCCTGCCCACATTACAGCTCACAGCTGTGGTGTAGTTGTGTTTTTCTTTGTTTGAAAAATGGAATCCTTCTAGGAATCAGTTTATAAATTAACTATGTGTCTTTCTGGGACTGTTTACACTTACAGGGAAAAGATATAGGAGATCAAGTACAAAAGAACAAGAATAAAGAAAAAAATAAAGAAAAATCTATAATGCTGAGTCTTGGACATAGACTGATATTTAAGAATTTACTAGATACAGTAATTTGTATACTTATTAAATACCCAGTATTAATAATTAATTGTTTTCAACAATAAAAGGAGAAAAAAAGCCTGTCTGCTATTCCCAAATCCAAATGAACCTGCTCTCAAATATAACTTCCCATACTGCCTTTTAGGTTGGCAATCATTCCATCTCAATCTCACATCTTTCATCACAGGCAGATGAACAACTTCATAGAAAGGAATCCAATCTCTTCTCTACATCATGCCCATGAGGTTGCTTGAGGCAAAAAGCTGAGATTGGGTGTTATCTCTAATTTCATGATGTGAGCATAGTTGATCTGTTTATAAAATATAATTTACCTTCTTTTGGTGCTCCACTCACTTCACTTGGGGTAACAGACTTTCCTCCCTAGATGTCTGCTTTTTGGAGTTTGGGGTTAAAGATGAAGGCACACAACCCTTTGCACAGTAGAAGGAAGGAAATGGGGTCAATTTCTTTTCCTTTCCCAAGCGTTTAGACCACCTGGTGGGATGGTCTGGCATGGCAAACCAAACAGCCACCCCCCACAGCTGCACTGCTGGCTGGCTCTATGGACAGCCTCGGGGCTGGGCAGATAAGGGCAGGAAAGGTGAGAATTTTTAATCACAAATCACAGCTCTCTTGATCGTGATATAAATCAGCACAATAGAGACAAAAGACTTTTTAAACATACACTATCTACTTTACTAAGCATTATGCATTAGCCAAAGTGACAGGGGAAAAAAATCTTAATTGTTGGTTTCAGCAGTAAAGCTTGGCAACATACTGTTGGGCAGGGATTTTTGAAGGCTAACCTTGAAAATACAGGAATATATTGTCCTACTCTCAATATTGCCCATATAATTTCTGCAGGAACCAAGCAGCATTTTTGTTTCTAGTGGATTATCTCTAATGGGAGAACCTCTAGATTCCTAGTGTTAAATACAAATTCATACATTTCTTGTTTATTCGCAGCATATGTTCCTTGGCTGTAGTACATGACACACACTGTGTGTTGCTTCCATAAAACAGATGCTACAAGGAAACCAAAAGGCATAAATTTATCTTTAATGTTAAAAAAACCCGGAATAGCAGAAAAATGCTAACAGAAGAATGTTAGACACAGAATCAAAATATCTATCATTTTCTCTAAGAGTGCCAACTGAAAAACATTTTTGTAATGAACTGTGCTCTGAAGATGGACCCAACTTTAAGAAGTCTTTATTTTTGGTTAAGTGTGTTCTAAACCACTTAATTTGACTCTTCAGGATTTTGACTGTGCACTGTTTTATAAACAGATATTGACTGTGCACTAATATGTAATTCTTTATTTCCTCAGGAACTTACGATATAATAAACTCTAAATCCAATTCACTAATTTAAAATAACTAACCTGACATATTTATTTAGACTGTTGGATTTTCACAGTCATTGTGAGGAATTGTTTTCTGACAGCAGATACTTTTGCATCAAATACTTTCCTGTGTTAATATTAATGTTGTTATTACTTAAATTTCACTAACATTGATGTGGATCTCCTTGAATGCTTCTTTGTAATCTGTTTTGCCTTCAGCTCAGAACTCATTCTGTTACTCTAATAGTTACAATTTATCTGGATTGTCATGCCTTCTCACAGTGACAGACAAACTGGTGGGGTCAGTGACATTTTGACTACTCTTAACCAGCAGAAGTGTAATATAAACTGGATGTTTTCCTTTTTTAGAGATGGGGCAGTATAAACCAATGGTCACATTGCATCACTGTTAACCTCTTTCGGGACGAATAAGAGTGAAAAGTGCTTATGTTTTCATATTTTCATGAACTGATTGATTAGCTGGAGGAGTTGTAAGATTCCTAAGAAACAGTCCATCCAGCTTCTCTTGATTCATCAAATCATGACAGGCTTTTTCAAATGAAAGCAGAGGCAGTTTATCTCTTTGGGTAAGAGATCTTCATGTCAACTTGACAGGGAGTATCATCACAGTTCCTCTCTGAAAGCTTAGATGAATTATAGTATCTGACACTTCACCAAAGCTATCTTTATATACTTAGAGATTTTTTTTCCTAGATTCCAGTTAATCAGCCTGATTTGAAGAAATTTTCTGTGTGAAAAGGAAAATGGAAAAAAGTTTTTGTCTCCTTTTTGGGAAAAAAGGTGTTGTTTAATCTGTTGTGAGCTGTTTCAAGTGCTGCTACAGCCAGAAGTCAGTTTTTTTATCAGAAATAAATGTTTCTTCCCGCTCGTACTTTAGCTGACAGATTTACTCCCTATGTGTATTGAGCACATATTGGACACTTCTAAGTAATGAAACTCCATTGTGGCTCCTGTACATAGGAAATGTGAGCACCACATCTCAGTCAGGAGTGGGAGGATCCAAGCATGGGAGCCATGGGCAGGATGCAATGATTTCCTGTATCCTTAAATGAGTGGCATTGCTGTCCAGCTTCCATGAGAGAAAATACTAAGAGCTGTTTCAAAATTAAAGGATGTTTTCAAATAAAATTTCCTTCTCTATCATTCATTATTTTTGTAGGGAACACATCCTTGGAGCTTACATGTGGTACCAGGGGCTCACTGAGCAGTTCATATCCCTTTGGTTCAATGCATCACAAGATTAAGCATGAACATCTGACCATGCATCAATGCACATTCTGAGCACAGGGATCTCACAGGTTCCAAGAAGAGGAAGCAAAGTTGAGAAGGGATTTCTTGTGCTCTGAGAATTTGTGAGAATGGATTTGGTCAAAAAAGAAATCCAATGCAATCTGAGTCAATAGTTGAGGAGTGTAGAGGCTAATATAGAATAATAGATTTCTTTTATTTTATTCAGCATTCTACTATTTACTTTCTGCCAACAAAGACAAAAGAAAGGAAAAAATTAATTAGTAAATTTAATTAATAAATAATATAACAGATTTCAAGCTCAAAACCCCTCACTATCTCAAATTCTGAAATTCTTTTTAGTGGAAAACAAAATGAACTCATGGGCAGCTAAAAACTCTGGAATTACCCTTCTAGCTATCCAGTTAATGAAGTGGGAAAAGAGTAAATATGATTAAAATAAATGATGCAATCCATTTTTCATCCTCATTAATAAGTATATTTTTTATAACCTGTTTATTATATGCAATATATAAACTTTCCTGAAGATAAATGAAATTTGCACTTTACATATATATAGGTATAAGTAAAAATGATACATTTTTTCCATTATATGAGCCAGGACTTGAATATTTAAACTTTTGAAGAAACAAAATGAAATACAGCCCCTTTCCAATGTTGCTTACCATATCATATTCTTGTGCAATTTATCCATACATAACATAACAATAAAATTGAACTTAGATTCTTGCAATCACATCATACTTGTTTATTTAAAGGTCAACCATTACTCTTAGAAGTAAACCCATTAAAATATTGTGATGTAAGGATATAAATTACAATGCATCTAAATGTGAAGTTATTACTTAAACATCAAATGACACTGAATACGTGACTAAAAACTAAATAAGATTCATCAGTATTCAGCTGGAAAAATCGAGATCAGAGAATGAGTATGATTTTTTTTTGAGCAGTCTGAAAATTTGAAAACTTCAGCAGATTGTGCTTAAAAAAAAAAAAAAAAAAGAAAAACTGATATTTTTCGATATTCTGTTTCCTTTTCAACATACAGACAGTCATCAGAATGTGGACTGGCCTTAACCAGCCATCTCAAAATGATTTATATAGGAAAATTAAATGAAACAAGGTCAAAGCACCTCAGTGTGAAAAATAACAGAAAAATATATCTGTACTGAATCAATTTTTAATGTTATCTGATTTTATCCTGATTGCTATGTGGATATATTCCTCATCCTCCTCATTAAAACAACCTCAATGGAAAAAATGAAAAGGATTACATTCAAAGAGCATGGATATAATTCATGCCTAAAAGCAAATGCAGAAGATAATCAACTGTCTTAGGAGAAAGTCAAGAGGGCTCCTGTCTGAGCTACAGCAGTGGGTCTGGAAACCGAGTTTGCTAGGGACCAAAAACAAAAGCAAGCTCCAAGTGGAACAGATGCTGAGACAAGGTACTTAAATGAATGAGGGAATGCAATATCTGTCATCAAAGTGTGAGCTAGTAGCGTGTGACCTATTTAGTCTAGTGAAACAAAGGCTGAGGGAGGTTAATATTGTTGTCTATAAAACCTTCCAGAGAGGGGTTTAAGCTTTTGGGAGGAAGATCTTCAAGCAAAAGGATATATAGAATAATGGTTGTGAATATATTTCGACTAAAAATACAGGAATAGTCAGGGAGTCAGAGCTCAAAAATGCATCTATTTAGCATTGGACTAAAACATAAGAGGAAAGCCTTGCATTACTAAAAAATGTTAAACAAAAAAAAAGTTACTTTTTTGTGTCAAGAAAAATCTGTCAAACTATCATGCTGAGATCTTTGGGTTTGGGTTTTTTTAATACTTTAATGCCTTATTTTGGCCATTGAAAAGGGGAGTTGCAATCAGCTGGCTAACCTGCTTATCATCATTGACAAAAAACATAGAGCTTCTGTCTGAAATGAAGAAGGAAGAGCATCAGAATATTTGGTTATTTTTCAAATGCCTAGATTTGATAAAATTTACCAGGGCTACTTATATATCAAAATTTTTTCTAAGAACTTAGGTGGCTGAGCTTCCAAATCCAACCAATCTGATTGTATCTAAATGTAGGGGTGGCAGTGAGAACGGGAACCTGGAAAACCAGGGCTATGGGTTTGACTGGCTTACTTTCAGCTCCCGGGAAAAGGAAGTGTTATAGAAAATTACAAGCTGTTAATATCACCTAGACCAGTGACAGATCTAATATTTGTAGCTGGTGGGGAGTGCAGCAGAAAATATTGTAGTAGATGTGCATGTTTGTGTGATTGTGTGTGCTGAGTGTGTGTGCGCATGTAAAGGAGCAGAGGTCTAAGGGGACAGTAGCAAAGGAAACGAGACAGTGAAGCTTTATGTCTAGGTAACATTCCCAAGGCAAGATAATTTATTATGCTTTAAAAAAGGTCACTGTCTTTTAAAGCACCTTGTCAATGCATTCTCTTCATTAACTTCTCAGGCTGCCATATATCCCTCTCTGTTGAGGTTGGGAGTAAGCCAGCAAAATGTCCATGGAGGGACACTGAGCAAGAGAAAGGCAGAAAAGAGTGCCATGGAGTACTTGTTGTTATCTGTCAGCTCAGAAAATCTGCCTCGTTTTATCTCCCTGGAAGCGGGAGCATTCAGCTCAGCACTCAACTGAAAAATAAAACTAGGCACAACAGAATGTCCATCAGTTCAGGTGTTCAGTCCCGTGTCTGAGGGGGTACCTCAGAGCTAGCCAGGGAAATTCCCAGGGGGGCTACAGCACAAGCAGAGCCTGTGTGGGGCTGAGCTGGCTTCCAAGGGCACCTTCTGCACTAAGCACAAGAGTAAGGCTCAGAAAGTTTTCACCAAGGGTTATCCGGCTCTGGTGGGGATGGACACCATCACCCCCAGGTAAGAATCAGCCTTGATGGAGATTGTAACAGGAGATGATTAACTGCCAGCATGTATTTGTCAGGAAAAAGTCACAGAAAGCCAATCTGATTTGCTTATAAAATTAGCATAAATAACAGGTAAATAAACTAGTCATAGACATACACATAATGTAAGATTTCAAACTCTCTTTGCTAAGACCACAAAGTCCAGACAAAACTTACCAGATGTGTGCAAAACCATACTGTAAAGCTATTCTTTGTGGCTGTGTACAAATATCTGCTTTGGCATGTGGGTTGTATCACAAATGTTCATCTACACTGCTGCTGATGTGGGTTAGGGTAGTTTAATTAATTGCTCAGATGACATAACTGATTGTTTCATATGTCATATTAAAATTATCTAGAAAAATTTAAATGCTCTGAAATAACATACATTGCAATTTATCATAGAATCATAGAATCATAGAATCACAGAATCATAGAATGACTTGGGTTGGAACAGGCCTTAAAGGTAATCTAGTTTCAAGTCCCCTGCTGTAAACCGGGATGCTTTTCACTAGACCATCCAAAAAGGTGATGTGAAATTTCCATTTTATATGTAAATGTGAAATTTGATCTATAGACAAGAAAATTATTTTCATTTATATGGGATGGAGAATAAATAAACAGATTACAATACCATAAAAAGAATTTGTGGCTCACATTGTGACCAGAAACTGAACTTAAGCCAATTGAGTCTGACTGTTGCAAACATTCGAACACTGCACTGGCATGTTTGAACAGAGCACCTGAAGTAAAAGAAAATAAATAAACTGATGTTGTACTCAAGGATCCTAAGCCAGAATATTATTCTTAGTTTTGATCACTATATCTTACAAATCAGATGAGAATAGATGAGATGGAAGCCGTAAAGATGCTCAGGTTGTCTAAAAGAAATGGAATGATACAAGAAAAATTTGAGAAAACTGGGGTTATTTAGGCTAAAGAAAATAAGATAAAGAATATAGGTGATATTATATAAAAGATTCATATAAAATACAGAGAAAGAGAATAAAATTTCTTCATTTATACAGAGATAGAAAAACATTTTATTTAATGTAACAAACACTGAAGTTGAGGTTAAGAATTAAGAAAAATATCCTACAATTACTGAAACAGATCCTTTTTAAAGTCTCCAAAATGCTAAGATTTTAATAATAATTTAAACAGATATTTTTTAAGAGTGAGAAAAATATTTTTTCCCTTGGGACACCAATGTTGCTAAAGTGCTTTCCAGAACTTTTTACTTGTGGAATAGAAAAAGGATATTTTACAGTAAGGTTTGAAATACCTTTTTAAATGGAGTCATGGTGTTAAAAATCTCAACCATTCTAAGATGGACTTTGGCACATCTATCTATGAAAGACATGGTGAGGCTCTTGACTCATGCTCAAAACTATACCCTGTTTTCTAAGCAGGTAGTCAAAATCATTCCACAGAACTTGGTTTTGATACCTACTTTCAGTCAGCTTCACCTAATGCCTATTGAAGACAAAGAATAAATTCATCCTTCAGTCAGGATTTGTCAAGCTTCCTCTGGTACCTTACATCTCAAGCAGTTCATTTGAAGTGAGTGTACCAAGTGAAAGAGCAGAGGACTACTCACTCAAAATGTGAACGGTATCATTTGGCCTGAAGATCACTTCAGGTAATCATTTATATGATAAATGAATATGAAAAAGTGAAAGAGGGACTTGAGGCTACAGGATTTTAAAAGGATTTTGCAAGTGTAATGACCACATCTCAGTGAGTTTGAAAGCCAGTGCCACACAAACAGTGCAAGAATTCTGCTGTAAGACACAGGGTGTGTGCAGTTCATTCTCCTCTTTCTTTGGGGTCTGCAGATATACAGAGACCAGCTTAATTCCATTTCCAAAATGTACCAAGTTAGTTCAAAGTAATTGCCTTAATGTCAGTTCAGAAAGGACTCACATTTCCTAAAACTTTGTGAATTGTAGTGGTAAACTGCAACAACCCCAAAGCTTCCCACAAAGGGTTTTGGAGAATTCCAGAGAACTTTAGCAAAATGTTCTCTCTTAAAAGTTGTTCAGAATATCTTCTCATTTTAAAAATTATTTTTCAATCATATTTCCTAATCTGTTTTTTTTTTCCCTAAATATAACTGATAAGTTATCACATTATTTGTCTTAATTCCAATAATCAATAGATTTAATTACAAGCTACATGAAGTCATCCATTCTGACTTAATAAAAGTTTCCAGCATTTTTGTGTTAATTTTAGATTTAAACTGGGAGTTACAGAAAGCCATCCTCCTACATCATATGTACAAGTAATTTCTTTGCATTCAAACTCTCTGTAGAGATTATGTAACTTTTTTTTCTGGGAACATCATTATTCTTGATTAGGCCTTATTTACTTTGATGTTATTTCATATCAACATAACATGGACCCTATGTGTTTTTATGGTTTTATTTCAAACTGCAAGTGATTGAATCTCTAACTCAATGCCTTTAGAAACTGAAGCACAACTGATGTGCTACTGGGCAACATCTTCCAGTCCTGCTTCATGCATGAAAAATCCATGTTGTGTGCTCAGATTACTCTGTGACGAGCACAGATGTAAGGAGAATTAGAAATTCTACTCAAAAGTGCATGCCTCATCTGAAATAAACATTCGTGGACAAACACCCTAGGAAAGAAAATTACAAAGTGCCATTTATTATTAAAAGAAAAATATGTTTGGAAAACTGTCCAAGGGAAATTAAAAATGAGATTTATGTTTTCATTTGTTCATATAAGAAACACATAATTCAGAGTGAAGGGGGCTAACTGTGTTGCAGCATAGAACGAGGCCATTTTAAATTGAAAACAAGAATTAGTAATTGCTATAGACGTTTAGAAGCTAATGTGTGAATTCTACACTGTATTCTAGAAGAATGTAGTTAATGTTGTGATCAGTGGCTCGAAGACCAAGGGAAGATGAATCATCAGTCGTGACTCCCAGGGGTCAAGAGGCACGGACATGCCAGAGTTCACAGAAGGGCTGTGAGAGCAATTAGAGATTCAGAGATTTTGACATATGAAGGGATGCTGAGCAAACTGGGGCTTGTCAGCTCAAAAACAAAGGACTCAGGGGGTTTGGTGGATCTTACCAATTCATGTAAATACCTGCCTGGAGCAGGGTAAGAAAGATGGCACAGCCAGACTCTTGTTGGTGCCCAGGAACAGTACAGGCAGGGAGTATGGGCACAAGCTAAAATACGGGAAAATTATATTTAATTTTTCTTTTCCATTCTTTGATTTTTTTCATGCACTAAGTGCTTTATTTCTTTTTTATGTAAGGGGAAAACTGTTTTCATGTATTTGCATCCTTGCAGAGTACAGTGTGCAGGAATTGTAACTTATACCAAAAGGTATAAATTACTCAGACTCAAAACACTTAAAAGCATATTTTCCAAGAAAACTATTTACAATATAGTTCCCTAAGCTAACATTGCAGTGAGCTCTGTCTCTGTGTATAAAAGCTGACTCTGTGATGCTTTGAAGTTAAAAGCATGATTTTAAAGCAGGGAGCTTTCAGCTCTTTTCCCTAATTACCTGTTGCTTTTGAGTTTGCAGGGACTGTAATGTTTTTGCAAACTGTCTTCTACTTCTTGGAAGTAATCCAAATTCTATTGTTTACTTGTATTCATGAAGTTTAATAGTTAGGACTGTAGTCAGAGAAATTCTTTTTGTAACTATTATTATTTTTATTTTTATATATTTTTGTTAGCTTTCTTTTTTAGCAGCCTATAACTTGCAGCACTATATGAACACTTCTTTTATACTAATACACATCTAAAGTGACTGAAAGATGGTTTTCTTTATATTTACTATACCCACAAGCTATCATTCTAAAGATAACCTCTTGCTCCATGCACTTTTCAGTAGTATTTCTCAAATGTTGCCTGAACAGCCTGTCACAAAGGCCATCAGCAAAGACATAAACAAACATTTAGAGCTTTTTAATGAAGCACTAGGGTACACTGGAATGGATTCTAAAAAGTTTAAATGATAACTATTGAATACTACATTTTTTTTAATATACTTCAGATTTCTAATAAATCAAGGACAGAAAGAACAGTTGTGCATGTATTTACAATAGCTGATAGAAAAGAGGCTCAGCCCTGACTGGAGTAAATTAATTAGAAACGACATAAATAGACTTACAAATATCAGTCCATTAATGCCATTGTGAAAAAAAAATGCTTTAAGGCATGACACTGTAGAAAGAGCTTTTTTGTTTTACAAAGGTAGTGAAGAATTTGCCAAGATAAAACACTAAGTTTCAAATAAAGCAATCTTTATAAGCAATCTTTTTAAATTTAGAAAATTTCATTTTCTATCTTATGTAGACTGATATAAATATTACCTACTTAGTTATGTTTCAGAATAGTGGACTTGCTTATTGGTATATCTAAAACAATGTTATGCCAGGGAAAATTTACCTTTATTCCACAAAGAAAAGCCTCTGATTTCAGATACACCCATATTAAGTATACAGCCATTTAAAGAGACACAGAGCATAGTTCTCTGCTAGATTTATTAAATAAGACCTCAATTCAGGGGAAAGAAAATGACAGCTTTTAAGAAGATTCTTTAATATAAGCCTATTCCTAATACATGTTAATTTGGACAATGAGTGATTCAAGAAATGACACTTCAACTATTTTAACAAGACAATTGATGTCTTATTTTTCATTTTCGTGGCTGCTACTTTTTTTTTTTACTCCATATAAAAATTTAACCTTTCAGAAAATATTACTGTGTGTAGATTATACAACTAGGAGATAGGCTTGTCCCTATTGGGTCATTGCTGGTTTGAGCTGCGAAACTGATATCACATTGTGGTTGCCTGCCTGGCACTTCCTCTCTTCCTGGAGGAATATTCTATTCATTCCCTCTATTCTAGTTGTCCTAGAGGTGGAGGATTGCCCTGGGAAGGTCGTTGGGGTTTCCTCCTGCTCTTGTGCTGCCAGGCTGGCAAGGCTGGTGCCTGGTGCTGACAAGCACACAGGGAAGGAGCCAGGGAACCTTCTCAGGCTCTCCACTCCACTGGGGCTCTTAGAGGTCTGGCAGAGGGGTATTGTCTAACCTTGAAAATAACAAAAGAAGCATTCAAATGTATTTAGCTATTTTAATACATCTTTTTTGTCTTGTAAAACTAAAGCTGCAATTAGGGACGGAGCTGATGCAAAATCCACTACCTAGAACTGAGGCCATGATGAGTTTCAAAAGTAAACATAGATTCTGAGGTAACAGCTGTTCTCTACATGACCTATGTGAAGAAATCTCTGACCTTTGAGAATAAGAACTGTCACTTTTGACACTCCAATAAAACATACATTATTTAAAAATTATCAGGCATCAATTCTAGCTCTACCTGAAATTTGTATCACTGAATTAAATAGTCTTATGCTTGTTTTCTGATAACACAAACTTAAGGTTAGACTGTCACATAAATGAAAAAGTAAACTATGTTTATGATGTGCTGGGTCAGCTCTTTTTCAGATGACATGTAAAGCAATACCTTGTTTTATAACTTTCAAAAGTCTTATGAAAGTCTATGAGGAGTATGTTCATGTCATAATTGGACAAACAAATAATGCAGATCTCATTCTTCTGAGACAATGAGTTTACATTGTAGCCTCAAATTAGAAAGGAACCTTATATTTTAGGTGCCTTGAAAGTTGTATAATTTGAATGAAAGTGATAAAAATTTTGTGTGCCTTCTGCCTGCCTGGTATAACTTGGTTTACTTTAATTTTAGGAATTAATATTTATAATTTCCTTGGAGATCTTTTGCTGAAAGATGCCATGCAGTAGCAATCAACTACCATTGCTGAAATTATTCTCTTTATGTTTGGCAAATCACATTCTTCTTTGGCTTTTCATTCTGAAATAGCCAGTTTAAATGAGGTATACTCAAATTCTTGTCATTAGAGATACCAGTTTTGTCATCTAAGCCACTGCTAAGAGGTCACTAGAGAGATTATTAGGTATTTACTAAACAGAAAAATCAGGCAATTAGAGATGAGTTACAGTGGTTTTCTTCTGTCTCAGAGCACTTGGTACATCAAGGCATTTGAACTCCAGTGGTTGTCTAGCAGAAGAAGAAAGGTGATGCAGAGGCAAGGAGGATCCCTCATTAATCCTGTGGCTGCAGGAACATTTCAAAGCCAGTGAGTTACTGCAGACACTATAAAAGTTATGTTAATTTACCTGTGCATCTCCCTAGTCAGTTTGGGTTTTTTTCCTGCATTGGACCTCAGAGGCCGACATATTCTTGACTCATGCAATGGCAGCTTAGGTTTAATCAAAGACCAGCTTCTAGATGCTATGTTCTATGAGAATCCAGCAATTAAGCAATGAAACAGATTGGATTTGGACCTTAACCCTCTCCTTGGCCCCAAGCTGTCTAAGCACTAGTACACAAATTATATGAAATCCAAGCTAACAAATAGAGCAAGCAGGTAGAATGTGGTGACTCATAAATAAACATCAGCAAAACTCCTGAGGGAAACACTAGCCACTAATAGCTATCAGATATAATGTTTTAAGAAACAGCAAGAGAAGTATAAAATTGCTGAACAGAATAATTCAAATGTTACCATAATTTGCCCTCTGGTGGGTATGTATTACGTATTATGTGAAATTCTATGAATTTGCACAGTTTTCCCTCACATCATTTACTGGATGGAATGCATGATGATTCCTTAATAAGCAGCTACTCAAGTTCTTTTTTTTTTTTCCCCTGTGTGGCCCCAGGATTTATTTACTATGGGAAAGTTAAATCTGCTGTAAAGGCAGAATAATTAATTTTCTCATGGTCTAAGCCACTCTCCAAAGAAGTACCTGAATGCTTTACAGACATAGGTTTTGGTGCAATCTGGTCAGGTTTTTAATACCCTGCCTGCTTAAAGATGGTCTTGAGAAGAAGAATTCTCTGTAAAAAATACACTATATTTCTTTCAATTTTACATGACCATGCACCTGGCTTGGGACAATTGCAGACACACCTGCAGGTTGGGTGGAGAAGTGATTGAGAGCAGCCCTGTGGAAAAGGGCTTGAGAGTGATAAAAAACTCATCAAGAGCCAGCACTGTGTGCACAGAAAGCCAATGGAATCCTGGGCTGCATCAAAAGGAGCCCAGACAGAAGGTCAAAGGAGGGAATTCTGCCCCTCTGCTCTGCTCTGCTCTGGTGAGACCCCACCTGGAGTACTGCATCCAGCTCTGGTGTCACCAAAACAAAAGGACATGGAACTGTTGGAGCAAGTCCAGAGGAGGCCACCAAGTTCATAAGGGGACTGGAGCACCTCCGCTATGGAGTCAAACTGAGACAGTTCAACCTGGAGAAGAGAAGGTTGCGTGGCGACCTCATAGCCACCTTCCAGTATCTGAAGGGACCTGCAAGAAAGTTGGAGAGGGACTCTTCATCAGGAACTGTAATGGTAAGACAAGGAGGAGTAGCTTCAAACTGAAAGAGAGTAGATTTAGATTAGATGTTGGGAAGCAATTCTTTACTGTGGTGGAACAGTTTGCCTAGAGAAATTGTGGGTGCCCCATCCCTGGCAGTGTTTAAGGCCAGGCTGGATGGGGCTTTGAGCAGCCTGGTCTAGTGAGAGGTGTTGATGCCCAAGACAAGGAAAAGAGAGTGCACAAATTTTCAGTTCTCATAGTGAAATCTGTAAAAGTAGAAAAATCTTGAAAAGGTGAAGTACATGAAGGCATTCCCTAAACAAAAAGCTCCTCAGTGAATGAAGCAAATGTCAGGCAGATTTTAAAAAAAGGAAATGCAATCAGTATTCCTATTGATTTATATTTATCCATATCTAATTCTCTATATAATCCAAATTTAAATCCATCTACTGCTACAATGTCCATCCACTGGAAATTAAAATCCAGTTGTTTACCTCATGCTGAATTATTCTATTTACAGATACTTCATTTATGATTAATCAGAAATTTCAGTTGCATGAGCTAGATAGATTCATTTATAATGCACATGATGGAGCCCACTAATCCCGGCCCACAGCTTTTAATGACCTCAAACTCTCTCACTGTGTATGTGCTTCCAAACAGCATGGTTTTTACCTCACTTCCCACCCAACTTGGTAACTGGCCACTCAATTCCTAATTATTATTAATGACTCAGTTTACCCTGAGGAAAATATTCAACGAGGCAAAAGCTACCAATTGCACGTGGCTCATTAAAGTCACATTAGTTTCCATATTTGAGAGGATACCTCAGAACCATAAATAACTCATTAAACTAGCTACATCATCTTCCTCCTCTCATGTGCACTTAAGAATGTATTTGTTCTTGTGCCTTAGCCACTATCAAAGCACAGTCATGAATATTACTTTTTCATACTGTTTTTTTGAGAACTAAAATCATAGACATAGATTACAATAGTCCTAACCTAGAAGGAAAAACTTATTTGCGAAAAAAAATTTAAAAGGATTAACAAAAATACCTTATTTGAGTAGCACAAGTTCTCTTCAATAAATACCAGGATTGATCACAGAATGGTTGGGGTCAGAAGGCACCTCTGGGGATCATTTATTCAACACCCAAGCTAAAGGAATGAATGTGCACTTCCAAATCCACCGCCTGACCTGAGCGTCTTGGTGGTTAGTACACAGAGACACAAAAATAGCAAAATCTTTAAATTCAGCAATCTTCAACTTCTGTGGAAGTCCTAAATAAGAGAAGTTTTCGAAGACAAGCTGCAGGAAGCATACTTAAAAACCAAGATGCCAGATGTCAGTGTGAAGACTGTCTGTGGAAATAAGCAGAAAATGCTGAAAAGGACCACACAGTTTATGTGTATGTAATTATTCTTTGGTACTGAGAACCACAGAATGGGTCAGGTTGGAAGGGTAGATGCAGGGCAGGCAAGATTTGTCAGATATGGCCCAAATTTTTAGACTGTCAACTGAAGCAGGNACCCTGCCTGCTTAAAGATGGTCTTGAGAAGAAGAATTCTCTGTAAAAAATACACTATATTTCTTTCAATTTTACATGACCATGCACCTGGCTTGGGACAATTGCAGACACACCTGCAGGTTGGGTGGAGAAGTGATTGAGAGCAGCCCTGTGGAAAAGGGCTTGAGAGTGATAAAAAACTCATCAAGAGCCAGCACTGTGTGCACAGAAAGCCAATGGAATCCTGGGCTGCATCAAAAGGAGCCCAGACAGAAGGTCAAAGGAGGGAATTCTGCCCCTCTGCTCTGCTCTGCTCTGGTGAGACCCCACCTGGAGTACTGCATCCAGCTCTGGTGTCACCAAAACAAAAGGACATGGAACTGTTGGAGCAAGTCCAGAGGAGGCCACCAAGTTCATAAGGGGACTGGAGCACCTCCGCTATGGAGTCAAACTGAGACAGTTCAACCTGGAGAAGAGAAGGTTGCGTGGCGACCTCATAGCCACCTTCCAGTATCTGAAGGGACCTGCAAGAAAGTTGGAGAGGGACTCTTCATCAGGAACTGTAATGGTAAGACAAGGAGGAATAGCTTCAAACTGAAAGAGAGTAGATTTAGATTAGATGTTGGGAAGCAATTCTTTACTGTGAGGGTGGTGGTGGAACAGTTTGCCTAGAGAAATTGTGGGTGCCCCATCCCTGGCAGTGTTTAAGGCCAGGCTGGATGGGGCTTTGAGCAGCCTGGTCTAGTGAGAGGTGTTGATGCCCAAGACAAGGAAAAGAGAGTGCACAAATTTTCAGTTCTCATAGTGAAATCTGTAAAAGTAGAAAAATCTTGAAAAGGTGAAGTACATGAAGGCATTCCCTAAACAAAAAGCTCCTCAGTGAATGAAGCAAATGTCAGGCAGATTTTAAAAAAAGGAAATGCAATCAGTATTCCTATTGATTTATATTTATCCATATCTAATTCTCTATATAATCCAAATTTAAATCCATCTACCATCTACTGCTACAATGTCCATCCACTGGAAATTAAAATCCAGTTGTTTACCTCATGCTGAATTATTCTATTTACAGATACTTCATTTATGATTAATCAGAAATTTCAGTTGCATGAGCTAGATAGATTCATTTATAATGCACATGATGGAGCCCACTAATCCCGGCCCACAGCTTTTAATGACCTCAAACTCTCTCACTGTGTATGTGCTTCCAAACAGCATGGTTTTTACCTCACTTCCCACCCAACTTGGTAACTGGCCACTCAATTCCTAATTATTATTAATGACTCAGTTTACCCTGAGGAAAATATTCAACGAGGCAAAAGCTACCAATTGCACGTGGCTCATTAAAGTCACATTAGTTTCCATATTTGAGAGGATACCTCAGAACCATAAATAACTCATTAAACTAGCTACATCATCTTCCTCCTCTCATGTGCACTTAAGAATGTATTTGTTCTTGTGCCTTAGCCACTATCAAAGCACAGTCATGAATATTACTTTTTCATACTGTTTTTTTGAGAACTAAAATCATAGACATAGATTACAATAGTCCTAACCTAGAAGGAAAAACTTATTAGCGAAAAAAAAATTAAAAGGATTAACAAAAATACCTTATTTGAGTAGCACAAGTTCTCTTCAATAAATACCAGGATTGATCAGAGAATGGTTGGGGTCAGAAGGCACCTCTGGGGATCATTTATTCAACACCCAAGCTAAAGGAATGAATGTGCACTTCCAAATCCACCGCCTGACCTGAGCGTCTTGGTGGTTAGTACACAGAGACACAAAAATAGCAAAATCTTTAAATTCAGCAATCTTCAACTTCTGTGGAAGTCCTAAATAAGAGAAGTTTTCGAAGACAAGCTGCAGGAAGCATACTTAAAAACCAAGATGCCAGATGTCAGTGTGAAGACTGTCTGTGGAAATAAGCAGAAAATGCTGAAAAGGACCACACAGTTTATGTGTATGTAATTATTCTTTGGTACTGAGAACCACAGAATGGGTCAGGTTGGAAGGGTAGATGCAGGGCAGGCAAGATTTGTCAGATATGGCCCAAATTTTTAGACTGTCAACTGAAGCAGGCATTACAGTGGTTTTAAGCATAGAGCTATAGAAAGTAGACTGCACCCATAAGAACATTCATGGTTGCAGAGAAGAGGATGCTGCCTTTGCTGGTATCAGCCTGGCTGCCTGGGACAGCAGGAGAGGAAGTGCTCAAAACACCCACGAGGATCCAGAATGTCAGTGCAGTGTCTGCTGAGCTCTCCTCCACTCAGTTCAGGGTTATCTCTGAGAAAAGCCCTTCCTCGTTCAGGCACAGGTCTCGTTACTGCTGCATTGCTGGACCCCGAAAGGAGAAAAATGGCCAATGGCTTCTGGAGCCCTCTGCAGGAGCAGAGCCTCACTAATATCCCTGTGCACCTGTGAGAGTGACAGTCCACTTTATAAGCTTCAACACCGAATAGCTGCTATGGGTATTTTTTTTCTCTCTGTGTGAACATAAGCACTGGCTGGTTCCAAGCAAGGAACTGAAGAATTACATCTATTTGCTGTCACTATATATTTTGTATAGCTCCCAGGAAAGACTTTAATTTGCAACACACAGGCAATCATTTTTGTCAAGTGGCCTTATTATGATTATTACTTGTTGTATGTGGTTCTCGACACATTTATGGGAAGATCTGAGTCAGCCTAAATGACCTTGTAGTGCACAGGATCACATCCAGAGAAGAAAGACTTTTTCCTTTTTGAGGAGTGGCTTGGATATTTCTGACCAATTCACTACAGAAAAGCATTTTCAGTGAAGTTTCTGGTTTTATCAATCAAGTTTAGGCACTTCATTGAAGTAAATTAGAAGAGTGTTTCAATGGTTTTATCCTAGTTTTTGTATGCTTACTAAGGCTAAGTTTTGCATTGTAAATTATTAATTAATATTTTCTTTATCTTATTAATAAAACCACCTTAATATTTTATTAATAGTTGGAAAACAAATAGTGATTTGTTTCAGGCTAATAACAGAAAAACAATGCCAAAATAACATAAGAATGATAAATACAGGAAAATCAAGGCACTCTAAACAGTGCAATGCCTTTTGCATTCTTATTATATCCTACAGTCAGCTGTTTTCAAAAGGTCTTGAGTGTTATCCTAAAAACCTTACAGCAGTATAGCCTAAAGTTGCAAATATGAATATGAAAATAACACAGGAGCTGGAAGAAACTTTGTGCATATTAGTGTACTTAAAGAAAACTTTGCTTCCATTTATGACCTTAGCAAGCACAAAAATTCATTTGTATTTATAGCACTTCAGAAAGCATGTCCCTTTAGTGGCAGAAAGGCTCAGTTGGAGAATTCATGGCTTAATAGTATAATATGCTAATAGCAACACCTATAAGTGGCTGAGTCTGTAATTGTGTCCCTCTGGATATGGGGACCTCGTCTGAACACATTCAAATTGTCCTAGACTGCCTATGCCTGGAGCTATTCCAAGCTCATTCCACTTCATAGCTGCTCTAAAAATAAACTCAAGAGTTTTGCACTTCAATCATTTAAAAGCACTTACAAGAGCTATGCTCAAACTGGGGATTTAGTGATGTGAAGTACTACAGGTCCAGTGTAGTTCCTTTCCAGACAGCTTCTAGATGCAATTCAGGAAGGAGGCAATTAACTACCTACAGAGTACATTCAAAGTGCAGTGAAACTTCCTTACAAACACACATAACCCACAGGACCTCATCACCACCCTGTGATGTCTATCTCACACGAAGAACACACGTAGGAATAGCTTACTACTATTGCTATTTTAACATCCCCATTCTCTGCACTTGTAGCAATGTCTGAGGGTTACTAGCTAAGCAGTTTTGCTCCAGTTGGCATATTAAGATTACATCTATTAAAAAATTGTTCCCCAAAGAGATCTGAGACAAAAGAGAGCATGTGAATACTTGAAGCAGAGCAGAACACCTCTGGATACTGGATTGACTTCTGTGTGTCCTCAGGTGCAGTGACAGCACACCTGCAACACTTCTAAGAAGCATAATTTTCATATCAGTGATTTTTATGGCTTTTGAGCTGTTTGATAGCTGTAAAAGCAACATACAGTGTAGTGGGCTTCAGTAGCTGAATGGTTAAAGTGCTTAAAATACTATCTAAAATATTACTTAATAGAAATGTTGCAGTAGTTCCCAAATATTTTTCTTAGCTTTCTACAAAAATAAATTAATTCATTGAAATCCACTTTGGAGAGACTCTCACTTTTTCTCATACTTGAGAAACAATTTATGAAGGAACAGGAAAACACCAACCTTCTCAAACCAGAACAGCAGAGATAAACACTTGATGCACTCTGATACTCAGAGATAATGCAGGCTCAAGAGGTACAATATTGGGCATCTAGGTCTCTGAAGTGTGGAATTTTCAGCTTGAAAGGTAACAGCTTCAAGTTCTTCCAAGAAACTGAAGGAAAAGAGTTTGAAAAGGGAAAAAAATACAGAGGAAGAAAACCTGTAATGGAAATTGCTTCTTCTGCCTTAATACATAAAAAGCTGGTTTCCTATCAGTTGCAGAGGTGCAAATCTCAGCTTTTCCTGAAATTGCAGCACTCTTTAAATGACAGCAAAATCTGGTCCAGGAAAAATAGTTTTATTTTTATTGTAGCCACCTTGCAACAAGCACTGTTCTTTAGAAACAAACCTTTGAAACTGAATGTTCTCTTGCTGCCTTTTATCAGAGAAGAGCAGCCCATCAGAGCTCTTTGCAGCTTCCCAGGGCTGCCTGCAGACATTGAAAGAGATGAGCAGGTCAAGGCACACTAAACCACGAGAAAATCCCAGACAGATCACACCCGGAATTTACCTCTAATGTCCTCTTCAGGCAAATGTTCTTGCATAAATTCAACTTCATGCACACCTTCCAGTAAGTTTGTAGATTAAGATATATAGGGTTTTTTTAGGGATGAATAGCAAATAAAATAAGATAGCCTGGAAGTACAACCACATCAAGAATTTCTGAGTATTGCTCCTTGGGGGTGGAATATACAAGTAGAAAACGGATACCACTTACAAGGGGAAGAAGTAGGACCATAAAATAGTTAAAGCTATATTTACCAGTGTTTATTATTTGGATTTTTTAAGCCTTAATTTCCCTGGACATATTTAAATGGGCCTGTTTCTGTGCAGTTCTTTATAAATTGTTTTGACTTGTAGTATTTTCAAAAGTGCTTAGGGAGTACAGGACTCTTAGACTGGAAACAGACTAAAATTTAGAAAAAAATGCATAGACGCCGAAAGGATCATAATTTTTGTCAGAACCATTACATTGAGGTCATTAGTGTAAGTGACATAGGAAAGTGTATTCACAAAAGCTAAGTTCAGCCTAGCTCATTTCCCCAGTCACTCTACACAGTCCATTTCTGGACTGTTATTAGGAACAAACAATGTCCTGTATTAGGGGATGCAGTGACTTCCTCGTTTCTGGGGTGAGACCAGGCACCCCACTCCACCCCTGGATTTCCCCGAGATGTAAATGCAACTCAAGATGTTGAAAGGTCCCAAATGCTCAAAAGGAGAAAGGAATAGGGAGAGTTGGAGTAGGTCAGAAATAGTTTAGATTATGAATGCTGATTGATGGCAGATAATTGTGTTTATGTGTGAATGACTGAAACAGAATATTTTAGCTCCCAAGCATAATCCTACTGTCTGCTACCTGCAGCAGGTACAGACTGGTTGTGAATTTTGGCAAGACCCGGAAATAAAAGAAGTGACAGACACTGAATCATGGTTAATACCAGACATGAGGCAGAACCACCAGTTCGGCTACATTGCACATCTGCAAACAGAGTGTTCAAATGGAGAAAAACAAGCTGTAAAATGTAAAATGTAAAAACAAGCTGGCAAAACTTCGTGGCAGATAGCTGACATGACTCTGCCCAGCTTTTCCAGCAATGGAAAATGAAGGCTTGACTGAATGTGGTTTTGGACAATCTGTGAGCATGGGAAATAATCAGAAAGGATAAAAGCCATAAGCTTGAAAGGTCTTAAGTAAATCCCAGTATTCAAATCCATATAGGATTTTAGTCAGTTCACCTCACCCATGGCAAGGGTTCAACATGAGGAACTGTGCAGGATCAACAAGCCTTTCAATCATATTCAGAAAAGTGTTTTCAGTCTTGATGTGTGATAAGGGGGCCCAGAAATGTTCAATGTTTGCTCAGGTCAGTAATGCTCTGCACTCAGCAGAAAGAGCAGGAGTGAAAGCCCATCATTCAGAGAAATGTAGGCTGGATTCATAATAAAATTTGGAACAGAGTCTTAAGTAGTGTTAGATCTAATTTTGACATTGGCACACATGGATACATATGTTGTCATTATTTTGGTTAGTGATGCTTTTTCAAGTTTATTTGCATTCAGCTGCAGGAAAAAAAAAAGAAAAAAAACAACAAAAAAACCAAAAAAACCCAAAAAAAACCAAAAACAAAAAAAAACAAACCAGTGGATTCCGTTGGTGTGGAACAGACATCAAGTATAAGCAACAGGAACAGTTTCAGTTTCATATTCTTGTTTTTGTGGGGTGGTTTGGGTTTTTGTCTTGTATTCTTTGGTTTTGGGTTTGATTTGGGTTTTTTTGAGGTTGACTGGCTACGGTTTTTGTTTGAAGTTTTCCAGGTTAAACTACCCTGAAACCAAAATGCCATTAAAGAAAGGATCAGATTTTGAGATGCAAAACTATCACCTTTTGAACAGCTCTGCTGCTCTCTTTAGCTGATCCTCTGAAAATTCTACCTTCTGTATGGCTTCCATAATTGCAATGTTCAGTCATCTCAAAGACATTATTTCTGTCTTATTGGCTGAAATTATGCCTCCTATTCGCATCTGATAATGGTTCTGATTTTGAATCATACAATTCAGGCACTTCACAGCAGTAGCAGCAAGGGCAGAACATTTTAATTATTTTGCAATGCCTTTGTTACTGGTGTCATTTTATCTCTCATCCCTACATGCTGTTTTTCTACAAGTACATCTCAGAACATACACTCTGAACTAGAAATAAGGAAACAATTATAGAATGGAAATCAGGTTAAAGTCCTGTGTTTTTTCCTAAGTG
>VZSE01011718.1:454658-629483 GCA_013398275.1 Promerops cafer | reverse complement strand
CTCCAAATGCCTATTCTTACTATTTCCTGGAGATGTAGGCCATTAAAGATTATGCAGAGCATTATAGTTAATTCAACTATTGAATTAATAGGTTTTGGGGACTCTCAACTCTCCAAAATACAGGTCCTAAATTCTTTGAGGGGTTGGAGAAGCTGCACTGCTTAATCATTTAAAATATATAATAATATATAATAAAATATATTACCTATGACTGTCAAATATGTATTTCTACCACTTTTCAAAAGGACAATATTTGATAACCTTTCTAATCAGGACTAAACTCAGGCAAGACTGAGTCAAAACTTCAGATTATACCAGCTAGTTGTAGAATTCAGACATTTCTCAGTCTCACCAGGGAATTCACTTTTTCTTGCTAATTGCTTTGGTCTCCTTGATATGGTCCCTGCTGCGCTGCTTATAAGCCTGACTGATATCCTAGAAATGCCTTCTAAATGACTTCCTTATCAGTGACAAATTCTTTTAGCTCCCTGGAGGAACAAGGAAGAGAATTGTTTTATCCTCTTTCACTAAAACATGAAGATTACTACTGCTTTTCCGAAAATTTACACACCAACTTACCAAAATGCAGCTATTATGACAGTCTTATTTCAATTCTGTTTTCCATAATGAAAATTGTGTATTGTGGATTCAACGCTGAGTCTTACTCAGATTTCTTTGAGAGATGTCAGGGGCAGAAAATGAAGAAAAAAAATGCTGCAAAAAATGGCTGCATGATATTGTTGGTGCCTCATTTCACTGTTATTTTTTTAAGGAAATGGGTTGGGAAAGAAGTTGAAAAGAAAGGAGAAATGAAAACATGCGGTGAGAGGATGAACCCTCAGAACGAAATTGCAGCTCTTCCCATAACCATCCATTTTTCCCTTCATAGTGTAGCCTATCTTCTTCATTCTGCCTGTTCTTAAAACTGCTTAAATTTTTATCCCAGTCTTTCATTTAGATTTGTTTGCTTCCTGAGTGCTTTTGGCTCTCTATGTCCTGGATTTAATCAAGAAAACCTGTGCAGCCTACTAGATGATCATGGTGTTACATTATGTTTTTCCTCTTTTTGCTGCAGGAACATCCAAGTTTGAATTCTTCATTAATCATAATGGAGTTCCTGCTTTGGAATAATAGATTAGTAGTGACACTGCAAAATAGGGCTGTCTTGGTTTGTCAAATACTGGCTAGCTGAAAGGAAAATTTGAGCTTGTATTGACAGATCAGAAAATGAAGATTTTAATTGTACTCAAAGTAGGCACTGTGTGATATATGTTTCCTTTCATGGTCACCTGTGAGGAAAGAAATTTGATATTTATCAGTGATGTTTGGTGACTACAAGTCACTTTAGAACAGAATGAGAAGTTTTCAGTGACTTAGCATTGTAGCTGAACTCAAAGGGAGCACTGTGATACTCACTGGAAACCGTGACAAGAACTTAAGCCTGGAAAGGATTTACCAAAGCTTCAAGCTATGCCTCCGTCATATCTGTATGAAATAAAGTTCTTTTCACAAACTCCAGCACTATCCAGTTTGACATTTTTGGCTGCACAGAGGGATATTTCTTTCCACTTGCAGCATAAATGTTTCCATGACAAATGTGTTCTTTAGTGGGTTTATCCCAACGTGTCTCTTAGCTCAGGTCGTTCTCTCCCATCTGCACTCTTTACGTCCTTGAATGAATCGCCAAACAGCCTTAGCTTCAATCTCCAGCTGTTCCAGTTCAACCTGAAGGCAGAATCCCTTGTTGTTCTTACTGATAAGAAACCATTTAAAAACTCAGCAGTTCTGATTATCTTCAGCAGAGGTCAGTGGTGCAGTTTATTATGATTTTAGTTGTCCCAAAAGTTCATTGAGACCAAGCTTCACAAAACTGGTTATCTAAACCAGGTGGCCTAAGGCTCATAATCACTTGTCTTTGAGTTGTCAGAGATGAATAGCCACAAATTCTTCACTCCAGGTTAACTGATACAATCAGTCCTCTTTAATAACAAGATTTGGGAAGGTTTAGTAACCAATAAATAGTGGACATTTCTTTCATGTTCTGTTCATAAGGCATGTACCCAAGTTTCCAGACTCTCATTGGACAACATACTTACTATTCTCTTTCTCTGTGTTTATAAATCTGCAAGATTCTGCTCTGTGGACTGTTAATTTGTATTATTAGGTTTCTTTACTCCATCTTTTCTTAGTGAATGCAAGCTTGGATTTTGCATAGGTTAGATTTAGTTTTGGTCCTGATAGTGTGCTGGGTAATAATGTCCACTGGATCACTCCTTCCTGCATAAGAACATGAGTACTGGGCAGAATAGTTGCCAAGAGCTTCATCCAGGAGTTTTGGAGAGATTGACCTCTGTCCAATAAATAGAAAGAGATTTTAGGAAGACCAAACCTTTCAAGCCTAAAGTACAAGTCCAAAGTTGAGTGTTACAAAGTCTTCCTCCCCTGCTCTTGGCTTGTTGAACCAATTACTGTGAAGACTTCAACAGACAGCTTTAGATAATCAGGCAACTACCTGCATAATACATGCAGAAAAAAAAAATTAAAACTGCAGTTTATAGCCTGATCCTGTGATAAAGCACAGAGAGATATAAGTATAGGAAACACAGTTGAGATCATCTCTTTCCTCTGAGCAAGGGATCAGACAATGCAGATCAACTTTTCCATGCAACCTCGAGAGAAGATGGTGGGCTGGAGGCACAGCTCCATGCAGAGGAGTACCCAGCTGCTCTGGGATGGATTGTGGTGGGGCACTTGCCATTCTGTTATTCTGCCTCAGGACCCTTTTGGGCAATGTGAGTCTTTTATGCTTTCTAAACACAGCCAGAGCAGCCAAACTTCATGAGTCTAACAGGGAATAATAATGTGTTTGTATGGCATGTGAGAGAAAATTGCAAGTGCCAAAATAACTAGTTCAGAACCCAGGTTGCCTTCTGTTCTTGGGTTATTAATTTGGGCTCATCTATCAATTCTACAGTTCCGAGATAACTGCTGCACGATAACAGTGCAATACATTTTAATTATCATACCAATCCAAATAAGAACTGAATTTGTCCCATAAACCTATTACACCACAGTTCACCAAAGAAAATCCTTAATAACTGGACCGAGGACACTGAGTTGGGTCAAGTGTACAAGTGATATAAAAAAAGCAGAGTATAACCTCTGCTAGAAAATATCCTGGTCTTACCTGGAAGTGTTCATCAGCAAGCATCTCTAGCCCTAACAAGGGGTACAGATATTGCTGTCTGTGTTTTACAGGAGGGAAAAAATTGTTTTGTGTAAGTCAAGAAGCAAGCCTGTGGTGTAAATTGGACAATTTGTAGATCTGACTCATCAGTCCACAGTCCTGCTATATACAATGTCCTGTAGGCTATGCCAGCTCTGCAAACTAGCTTTTAGAGTAGAAAACAATGACTGCAAGCACCACAGCCAGCAGTTTTTAAGAGAAAAATCTAAATAAAATATATTATAGTAATAAAACAAATTAGCAGCTGTTATCCTGAGGCAACAGCAATGAAGCTCTCAGAAAACAGGCCTTTATTAGAAGTAGTAACAGTAATCATAGGTTCAAGTTTAACTAAGTGAGCCATTAAAAGTGTAATGCTGAAATGAACTGAACCAAATGACAAAGTAAAACATGCCTGGGGCAATGAACAGGTTTTTAATTTGTTTAACTTCCATCTCTCTGGTGTCTGGCTCTAAAAAACTATGTGACAAAAGACTCCTTGCTACATTCTAGTCTGAACACTAAATAAATTAGTAAAAGCAGCAGCAACGATAGTACATACAGTCTATTCATCTCCCACAGTGCTAACATCACTTGTCCTCTCTGGCTTTGTGCTCTGGTTTTCCATTATTCAGGGAAAACCACAGTCCCTCCAGCCATCAGGAGGGTGTATGCATGCAGTCATAGAGACCTTCATAGAGCAACACCTATCAAACCCCATATTCTGCCACAGTTTGTTATATGAGAGGATGCTAAGCTCAAATTTACCAGAAAAATCACATCAGCAATTTGTTGTACCAACTCTTTTTTTCCAATTTACATGTTCTAGGGTGGAATACTGCTAGTGTGGACTGCTGTGAGGGTGTCACCACCCTGCAGGTACATCCAGGCAGGCCTGGCATCTCCTGGACATCATGCAGGGCTATGTCATTCAGAGCAGCTCCAGGATATGCTCAGAAATTGTGACCACAAAATTAGAACAGAAAAGAACATCAAATTATATTAAAGAGACATTTTCCAAACTTCTCTAGACCACAGCATCCTGTAGAAATTTTATTCTAGCTTTCTCTAAGAAAAAATGGTAGTTACTTTGCAGTATAGTCATGACAGAACTCTTGTTTCATTCATATTTGCATCCCTGATTTTAATTCAACTAGGTTTAGCCCCTACAATCCTGTTTTGCTTTTGTGAAAATATAATTTCTTGTTTCCCAAAATATTAATGAAAATAGTACCAGAGGAATAAAGGTAACTATGGTTTTCATATAGTATTTGTAAAACTACTTTAAATATTGTAAATAGCTATTTCCATCACCAGGCATGCTGGAGAAAGTTAACTAGGAAAAGAAAAAATGCCATCATGACTTTCAAGGATTTGCTGAAGGCAAAAAATAGCATTTTATAAATCAAATTCCTTAAAAATGCTGACTTAGTTTCAAAATCATTTTCTCTACTTATCTTCTGAGTTTCTACTTGCTGTGCTAGAAATTGTACAGTGAGCTTTATATGAGCTGTGAAAATGGATTTGTGATTTTTAAGCTAGCAAATCTAAACCAAAATAGTAGTTGCCATCTAAAAAAACAAAACAAAACAACAAAATCCCCTGCATCAACATCTTCTGAGGTTAAAAACAACAAATTTGACTAGTCAAAATCTTATTATTACAAACATCATTACACAATGTAGACTCATATTTTTTACTTGATTTATGAGTCAGTGAAAAAATTTCCTCTTGCGAAGAACTGCATGCTAGTCTAAATGTAAATAACTTCAATAAAATCATTTGTGCCTGGAATACTAGGAGTAAGAAGAAAAAAAAGGAGAACTGACTGGTTTATTATGACAACTTTGTAGTATGAGTTGTTGCAGTCTTTATAAGGGGGCAAGAACAGCTGTAGAGTGTGTGATCCAACTCTGCTTATTGCAGTGGCAGGTACAGGACTCACTGGGGAAAAAATGGAAAAGGGCCAACAGCTGTTTACCTCCTAGTCTCTGGGTACCTGATGTTGCATCCAAAGTGTTTTATGGATCAAATCCATTATGACAAACTCTATTCTTAAACCATGTGTGTTAAGTACCTTTTCCTATAGCACTTTGGATATTGGCATACATGTTCAGCTTTTTTCTACAGGTATAATCACAATTTCACAGAATTTCCGAAAAAAAAAGGAGTAAATAGAAGAGTATTTTCAAAGCAGATGAAAATTAAATTTAATTTGACTTAAAGAAGAAAGATCAAAATCTTATTAGCCTTTTTGTCTGCTGACTAGCTCATTTATATTCACATCCTGTCTAAATACTTAGAACTAACTTCAAAAAATTGTGGGCACACATCTAAACCAGAACTTGTTACACAAATGTTTAAAGTATATTTCCCTGTAATTTATAATGTTTAAAAATGTTCTGAAAAATATTACACATTTCAAATATTTGGTGAATTGTACTATGCAGAAGAAATGTGCCTTTAACTCTTCCACTTTTCCATGCACACAAAGAGGTTGCTCAGGTGTGCTGCCATTATCAAGGCCATAACTGTGAGATACAAATTATGCCTTTGTTTGCTGTGATTAATGTTAAAACCCCAGATAACCCATATTCAGAGACTGGCAATTTGTGATGATGCATATAGTGGTCCCTGAAGAAACAGAATTGGAGGAGATCCTGTCTTCCAGCTAAGGGGTCATTTGCAGTGGTAAGTCAACGCACTGTTCCTGAAAGCAAAACTCAAGTCCTCATCACCTCAGGAATTCTTTTCCTGTAAGAAAATTTTCAATTCTGGTCACAATGCTGATTTCTTAGAATACAGAGAAGACACCATGCTTCACAGACTGGTGTTCTCTTGGGTGTTTTGCCATCATTTAGGGCACAAAAACTTACTTGTGGGGGGCATGGGGGGACATTCATAGCTCAGACTTTGCTGTGTAGGGCATTTTTGTTCTGAGACTCTGAATAACCTGGAATGTCAGAGGGCTCTGTAGTTTCCCTGTGAATGGGAAACAGGAAATATTCTATGTGGGTACAACTGCATTGCTGAATAATGGCTCCTCAGCTAGGTCTAGCTCCCTACTGTGTGCATTGAGCACAAAATGCTATTTGATTCTCAGCCTTCCTTTTTGTGAAGAACCTGTTAGTTTGGATATAGTTCACTAAAGAAATTGCTCATATGAGGTAGTATGGAGAAGTCTATCTCATTTGGTTGCATACACCCTTCTCCAGATGCTATCCCAAAATATGTATACTTACTGTTTCAGGCGCTTAAAAGTGAAAAACACCCAAGCACCCACATACACACAAAATAATCATTCCTTAGGATGGCAGAGGCAGCACATGGGGCCCAAGTTACATCCAGAGTCAAATATTGTGTGGTGTGGCCTGCTTAAGGAGGGTGAGGGTGTGTGGATGAAGAGGGATTACAAGCTATTCTGTCCAAGCTGAGATGGATGAATTTTGCAAGATGGATGTAACATGGGTGATTCTGGAGGTTTTACTTTTGTCTTCTCATTTGGTCACATAGGAAATTAAATGTCTATAAATTACAAAGGGGTCTTCAGCAAATTTTTCTATATCTAATGGAATCCTCTTCAAAGTTTCTTCAAAGGAAGTTGCAATCTGCACAATAATTTTGCTATTGGTGATGTTTTTTACCTACTTTCCCAAGCTGTTGGTTCACTTACGCCTCAAGGAATGCCTGTATTTCTTTTTCTACAAATATTATTTTATATCCTATCTAAAGTAACTATGGATGTTCTCATTACCCTTATAAAGGTCTAATCCTTTTTTAATTCCTGCTAAGCTCTTGCTCTGAATGTTGTATTGTGACAATGGGTTCTAATAACATATTATTGAGCTTTTGACTATTTAAAATCCCTCTTAGCCTGTGTTTTCAAAATACATTTCACCTGCCATTTTTTTTACTTCAGAATTTACTTAAAAAGAAACACTCACTCCTTTGAAAGTCATGTTCAGTTAGCCTCTTGCCTGCTGTTCATTTAGATATGCATTTCCTCATTTTTTGAAAAAATTATTTTTTATTGTTATAGGTTGTTAAAGGAAAGGCAGGTTTAGAGGTTAAAGCATCAGCTTTGGGCTTCCTTGTTGTGCAACTTTTGTCTATATAATCCTGAGCAAATCATTGAGAGTATTGCCCCAGTGACTCATCTATACAAAAAAATAGTAACATTTTCTGTCTTAAATTGCATTTGGCAATGCCCAGTGTGGTAGCTGGGGATATGTCTAGGTGTATTAAAAAGATAGTGTCACTACTTTTTATAAGTTATTGCTTTGGTTAGATTAATTTTTTCTTTCTTATTTTAATCCTCTCATTTTTATTTACAGGTTTTTTTATTTATATGATTTCCTTAGTGAGGATGATGGATTTAGACATATGCTAATCGCTATTACATAAAACTCAGCTACCTTAATTAATGAAAAAGCTTCCTTTTGTTTCATTATTTCATTTATATATTAATTTCCTTGTGTTTCATACATTTATGGCTATGTACCACATCACCTGGTGTGGTGCAGAAATATCGCTGTTTTGGGAAATATTTAGAATATCAATAAATTAATTTAAATTTCATCTAATTGGGTCATTTAGACAGTATATAGGTGGGTGCTTCACAATTACTGTTTTACAAAATGCTGAGTCCTTCCCTTTCATTACTTTGTTTAGTGATAAGAACTGAATGTGTCAATGTATTATTTGCTGAATTTTATCTGGACATTGACTATATAACAATTTTGTCAGAAAAATACACTTAACAGATGACTACTTCTGAAAGAGTTGAAATGGTTATGCATTCAAATTCAAAAATAAAGAAATTATCCAGAGGAGAAAAACATAACACCTCTCAATGACTTCTCTTCATTTGAACTACAAATCAGATATTTTAACAAATACATGAGCAATTTTATGCATGAATTGCATTTTTTTTAATAGGAAGTTTCATGGTAAGAAAAAAAAGGTCTTTGTTCCCCTAGGTAAAGTCAACCAGGGCATTCTTCTCATTTGGCCTTTTTTAGTTACAGTGACTTAGTGAAATCGTTATTTTAAGTAAAAATTCTTATTAAATACTGCATTTATATTGCAAGGATGGCTCCTATCTACACCTTTAAGCAGCTTCATTACACTGTTAGTTCTTCTTTGTCAGTATTTCTGTGTTAAACTGTTCATATGACTAATTAAAATGTGATTCTAAATTCTATTTGTTATTGCTTCTATTATCTTTGTTATAACACACCGACATAACATGTTTATGGGTTCTGTAAGCTAATCTAATTTAATATTGTGCTTGTAAGTGAAATGTCCTTAATAGCAACAGCTGCCCTTGGAATGCTGATTTGAATATATGTGTACAAACACACACACACATAAATATATATATATATGTATATTAGTCAGGCTGCTAGGTTTTACCTGCTTCTAGTCTTGCTATTACTCCAGAGAGTAATAGCAAGAAGAAGCAAATCTTTTCATGGTTGAGAATGTTCATTCGTATTCAATTAAAGGAAAGAGAACTGAGTGCATGATAATCACATCCAAACTATATCCAATTCAAGGACAAAAGTAAAATAAGCATATAAAGAAAATGTAGTTTGATATTTCATATTTCTCAGCTTGTAGAAAAGCAGATAGAGCCTTCCTTTTTCCAGGAGAATATTAAATATATAAATACACCATATTTCTTGGTTTCATAGCCTTTAGCATATGGGCTTTGCATCTCCATCACCCTTTATCCTTTCTGCCAGGCAACACTGAGTTCCCCTGTTATTTTTCCTCTATTTATATTTCTCCACTCTTTGCAAGTATCATTGGAGCCACGAACTTGAAATTGATATAAAGAATTTAAAATTATTTTGTGTTACATAGTATACTGTCACCAAATAATGATCCTTTGACTATTCCTACTTAGATAATCAGAAGCATGGATAGCTTGCCCAAAGGTGCTTGCGGTTTTGTACACCAGAGAGAAACTCTGGTCTAAAAAGTTGATTGTCATCAGGTTTTGGCAGTAAAATTTCTTCCTAATAACTCAGAGTAATAGAATTTGTGATTAAAGGTTGTTTGGGAGTTGGCAGAAAATCACTGCTCATGGAAAGCCTTGTAAGAATATTTTGGGTGCCTAGAAAATTATTTTTCACAATATGAGCATATTAGAAAGACTGCTTGTTAGATTTAAAAAAGAAAACCCAAACAAACAAATAAATTAGTCACACTGAAAGGTACAGAAGACTGAGTTTCCACTGAAATTATGTAACATTTTTTGTACATATTACAAAGAAAAATCTAGTCAGCAGTTATGTTTCTTCTCAAGAATTTTATTCTCCTCCATTGAAATAAAGAAAATCGGCAATTTGACTACCACTGAAAATCCAGTCAAGTATGTATAGCATATATTTTCCAACTTCTGAGCATCTTGAAGTCATGTTTGGAGCTATGTGTGCAACATCTGACCTTTCCACAGGTGAATTACAAACCCAGCTCTCTCCAGCCAGAGGACTAAGTGTGCCTTTTAAAAAAACAGTAACCTTGTAAAGGGCTTCCTAGTTACCAGTGTCAATTTTTCAAATTATCTTGCTCTGAATGAGCAAATTGTCCCACAGAAAATACCTAGGCACACATTGCCTATCATGTTATATCCTTTCCTATGTTTTCTGTTGTGAACACAGGTGGCCAGCTTGTTACACTTGAAGCAGCAGTTAGTGAAAGGTGAGTTTCAAGCTCATTTCAAGTGATGAGACCTCCTAGAGAGTGGCATTGTACTGCGTTATACCAGGCTACATCACACTAGGCACTATGGAAAAGCATGGACAAGCACAGGAAAAGCCTATCCTGTCCCAAGGAATTTCCATGAAACAGGCATGATAGATACAATTAAGGAAAATTACCTTATTTCAAAGATAGGGTCTGTGGCAGGAAGAAAGCAAAAGACATTGGACAGAGATTGCCAACTACTAGACTACAAGAAATGCTTCCCAGTTCAAAATATCAATACTGAGGAAGAGAAATTATAAAATTATATGTGTTTATTCAGTATTGTGTTGCCTATTCTTGCTTTTATGACAATTTTTTGATTTCACCTTTGACAATAGTTTTTAAAATTATATGAATATGAGTGGCTTAATATACATATAGTGATTGCAATATATAGACATAATAGCTGAAAAGAAAAGCTCAGTAATGTGATTCAAATATAATTCAAAATGTAAAATAACTGCAATAATTAAAACCAAAACAAAACCAAAGACCTAACTGATCTGAGTATTTTAAAAAAAAGATGCATGAGTATTTCAGAAGAAGCTTTCTCTCAAAAGATAAATAATTTTCATGGCATGTATTTTTTTACTCTTCATTTTCACAGCATAAGCAGGAACGGAGATACAAGAACTTCACAGATGTTGGCTGAAGAAATAAGTTCATAAATGGTTAATTTTGGCTGTCACGGGTATGTGGTTAATTACTATAATGAAGAATATTTTTGGGAAAAAAGAAAAAGTTGAATGCTCATATTACCAATTAACACAGAAATCTAAGAAGCAAAAATCCACAGTTAATAGAACACTACATTGTCCTTGTAATTAAAGTGTGACATGAGAGTCCGGTGTCACAAAGAAGAGAAATCCTTTAATTAGCCAGGATTTGAAAAGCAAAGACAAAATTGGAAGGTTAAACAGGGAGAAGCCACGTTGTAACATAATACTGTAAGAAAATGACAGGACTTAACCTCCAATCATCCACATTTCTGGATTTGAGATTTTCTATATCGAGAATTTTGTCCCAAATCACCTGTCCCAAGTTTATCTGTAATGACAACACCAAAAATAACAATGGAAAACAACTTGCTGTCAGACCCATACAAGTAAAGCCCCAACAGCTGCTGCTGGGTTTGGTGGGGACAAGGTTCTTGAATCGAATTTTTGGTATTTTACATCAGGAAAAAGAGGTAAATCTGCACTAATGGTTTAGGCATAGTGTAAAAAAATCTTTTTATTATGCCTGTTTCTTGGAGATCACATCGCAGCAACTTGATTTGTTCTCACTCACTAATATAATATCATGTTTCAAGGCAATGAAATTAGGGGTTTGTTCAACAGACTTTATAAATGAAAGTAATATTAGAGAAAAAGACACATTATGGACTTACAGACTGCTTCGCTTTCTAATTTAGCTGATATGTTCCATTAAGAGGCATAGACTAACTCCTTAATTTATAGAAAACACCTTCAAAGTGTAGTCCACTAATGAATGAATAGTTCATAAAAATGGAAAAAAATGTTGAAGGTATCTAAAAGATTTTATCAAATACACCATACAAATAAATTGCATGAGAGAAGTAATGCAGAAAAGTTGATGGACAGATGGCTACTGATTTTCTTAATCAGGACCAATTTCCTTTATTTACACATCTGTCTGAACCGGATAATCATGACATGATATTATTAAAGATGGATTCTACCATAACAGCATTAAAATTTAATTTCATGTGCAAAATATTGCATCTGGCATGTCCGAGACAAAAATATCTGTGAATGCTGTGGCCCAAGATTACTGCTTCTGTTCTTGAAATACAGACAACTGCTGCAAATACACTAAAAAGCAGAATTCTACTGTCTTAACATCTTCCTCAGAAGGGGTAACTCTTATCATAGATCAAGATTTTAGTTCCAGACTTTCAGCTGAAACATTCAACTTCATATATTAAAGAGTCAGAGAAAATTGTTTTGTTTGTTTTTTTATGGGGACAAAAGATATTCAATGGACTATGGATATGGAATGAGGAAATGACTCAGACAAGAAAAGGCCTGCAACTTCAGACCACACTGCTCTGTGGATATCATTAACTTGTCCTGTATTTGTTGAGCTGTGGTACTTTCATCTGAGAGTCTCTATACTTTCAAGGGTCTTTTGTTACAAATGCTTACACAAATTTCTTTGCATTTCAATACATTTTTAATAGAGATTTTTTTTCCTGAGATGAATAAGGCATTCTGTCTCATCCAAATAAAATAGCTGTGTCTGAAAGGGAGAATGTTGTTAGCTGTAATAGCATATCTAAGTGGATTTGGAAAAAGAACTCATTAATTTGTAGCTCGGGCTTATTTTGCACTGAAATATTCATGCAGCCTCTGAAAGTGTTGTCAGCAAAACATCTGGCTTGAGCACAGAAGTTCACTATACAGAAGTGGCTGCTATTCCCATGTCCCATATGATTCTTTACATGCTCAGCTTGGCTTGATTATATCCTTCTTCTGCCTCATTTCTGTGGCATAGATGTATTGGCAATGATTCTGAGGACTTCCAAAGCCAAGTGCCTCTTGTAGTGCTATAGGCCAGCTTGCTTAGCCTGCAGCATGTTTGTAATGCTCAGGTTGATTATCACTTCTAACAAAACAGTCCCTAGTGACTCTCAGCTGCATTTACATATATTTCAGATGGTGTATGTACTGAAATAAGTAGTAAGTAACCTTAGGAAAAATTATGTTAATTGGTCAGCTACTGAAGGGCCTACCAGTTCACCACCTTCAGCTGGAGTTATGTACCTCCTTGGATTTAAAAAGAAAACACATCTAGCTCCCAGTTACTTGTGTCTGGATTGACAAAACTTTCTACTCTAACAGACACTAACTTTGGTGTGAATGCTTTTTGTTGGTTTGGGGGCATTTTTCATATGTGTGTGCAGATTTTTATCTGTGATTTAAAAATCAAAAGTTTTAAATTTATTTTTTTAATATATAAATATATATTTTTTTCCCTCCTCCTTCTCCTTGTGTTTGTCCTTAATCTTGTCTTGACTAGTTTCTTTTAACTATGATATGATATTTTGCCATTATAGCTAGAAAATATTTGGGATGTTATACAGTTTCTTGTAAAAATATACTTTTTTTGTATATTTCCTTTCATCTATCTTTTTGTTACTGTAAAATTATTGAAAGTTGAAATACTTAACCTAGTATTATGTCCCAAACAATAATATACCAAAAAGATATCTGACCTTATAGGCTTATTTTAAATCTAATTCTTTGCTTCTCATTTCCACCATTTTCACCTACTGAAGACTTTACCTGTGATACCCCATGTCAGTGGAATGCTTAAATCTGATGAGAAAGAGTAGCTACTGTAAGTATTTCCCAGCATATTGTTTGTATGTCTATTTTATCTATATTATTTGGATGCTGATCTTCAGTAAAGGAGGCAAACAATGCATTTTGATAGCATCAGTTATTATGGAAGCATACAGATATTTTGAATCATCTTGTTGGAATGGAAAATCTTTTCTTCTCTGTCTGTCTCTCTGTTGTGGACAATCACCTGTGTACAAAGGATATGACACATTCTGTCCAAACAAATTTCTCACAGGAAGACACGTTCTATCAGCTCTCTGAGGTTCTCTGATCACATGTAACCTAAAGGGTAATCCCTTGTCCTTCACTGAAAGGATCTTGGCTTGTTTTCCTTGTGGACATGTTTCCTGCCCAATGTGGAACATTCCCTTTCTTATTTCAATCATGTGTAAAAGAAAGACTGAACCAGTCAAACATCTTCAGAGAAAAATTTAGCAATCTAGCCATCGATTAAAATTAAATGGAAGTATTTTCTGGAAAAAAAACATCTTTTTCCTAGAGTTGCCAACACCTCATATCGTGCATATAGCAATAAATAGTCTACATAGTTGTCATTTTCTGCACTGCTGAAATAGAAACAGCTTATTGTTTTCCCCTTTAGTATTTTTAGACAAAAGAGAAATTGTGTTTGGAATATTTAAAAAATAAAAGGTATTTGAAACAGATTGCTCTGAATTTTAAAAATGTCTCATCATTTGTAAATGCTAAATCCAAGGTATGAGATACTATTTAGTCTGTATAAAAAAGTGCACAAAATTGCTTCCAGCTATTTGTCCACCTTATTTTTTCATAATATTGTAAAATGAGTGATAGATAGGTCTTCATCTGATTTTTTAAACTGAATGTCAAAAGCTTTCAATTACCTTTCCTCAAAGAGCTTCAGAACTGCAGGACATGGCTCATTTTACCAGCTCTGTACACAGAGAGAGAAATATGGATGTGTTCCCAAAAGATGTATATCTTTAAACCTTGAAGTTGAAAGTATCTTTAAAAGCTTTCAAGATATTAGAATTACTTTTGTACGGCATGAAAGGCCTTATCAACTGTATTTTTTAAATTTCTATTGAATTGATAAGGATGACAATGTGAAATTATTTTTCTTTATTTGGTAGTTTGCTGAATACTAAATACTTTAAACATTATTAAGATTTTAAATTCCAGTTTTAAAATTAGAACCACCTGCTCGTATATGAGCTGAAATTTGGCACACAATGAATGCATGAAAGTGTAAAATGCTCAGTGACTTACTCTTTGGTCATAAATGTAAATAACTCTTACCTAAAACATGTTGTGGCAAAGTATAAGAAATGAAAAAAGGGTTTAGTTTAGTGGTGCACAGCAGATTGCAGATAATACACTTCACATTTTGGTTCCTACCGACGTACTAGTTTTAACTTTATTGGGCCACTTTTTCTAGGGGAAAACACCACCAAAAAAACACTGAATCTCCCTTCCCACCCCCACAAATTAATTTAAAAAAACCCAAAGCAAACAGTCAAATCTAAAGTTAAATAAACCCTAAATATTTTAGGTTATTATTATTCAGGTCAAAAAACCTTTTTTTGTGACAAAGGCTAGCTCACAACAAGACACATGTAAAGTACATTAATTTGACATTGGAGAATGATTTACTGGTCAATCCTATGCAATCTGGTCGAATGCTATATGGAAGATATCCCTTCAATGACAAACACAGAAGTTAAAATAATATATTCTTTGTGTGTATTTCTGTTTAGGACACACTTCAGAAATGTGATAAATATTGAATCTAAAGACAGACAATCCCATTTAATTTCTTTTATTAATATAAAATGCTTTATGTGATAATGAAAAAGAAAGTATAAAAATATATAATTATAATAATGTGTTGTACACAAATATATATACTGATAGCAAATAATGTTTTAAAGTAGATTGCTTTTTATAGTGACTCATCTATATTTTATTTTTAAGGAAAAAAAATGCTAGATGATATGCCAAAGGAAATAGTGTTCCAAGGTAAAGTGCTTTCTTTGACTTTCAACATGGTTCACTCCTCAGACCTGTTTACCTTACCTGTTTTAAACTGTCACAAGTTACTGGGGCAAAATAATTAGCTAAGCTTCCTTTTGTGCTGGTTTTGAGTAAGAGGTTGAATGGAACAACTTCCTCGATCTGCGATTTCTAGGGAATATCCTGAAGTCAGGAAAAACTTGTAAATGTGCCAACAATCTAACTGAGTGCACTTATTGCTGTCATAAGAGATTACCAAATCAGAATGGACACATTAAATACTTAAATTAAAAAACGAGCTCCAAAGATGTAGCAATATTTGGAGAGTATAAAAAGCACAATGTCACAGAGAGGAGAAGGAAGAAGGAACTGAAAACAGCTCAGCGCGAGTGGTGAATCAAGGGATGGACGCCCCCTCTAGCAGCAAAGACACAAGCCAATAACTTTAACATATCTCAGCTTTCAAAACAGAAATGAGATAAATAGATCCATCAAAATGTGGCTGCTGAGGAAATGGGGAAAACATAATGGTGAGTAGAGATCAGCTAGGGGAAAACCTGCTGAGCAAGGTGCGAGTAACGGGGCCGTTGGATCTGCGACCAGCCTTGGGCGCGGTGTCTGTGGGTAACGCACGTCAGGGCTGTTAGAGCCACGAGCAGGGCATCTGGAGTTATTTCCAACACAAATTTGCACTCCATTTCCAATTCCCCCTCTATCTCCAGTCCCAAGAGTGTCTTCAGTTAAGACGCACCCTGGATCCAGAATTTAGCCTGAGCACACACACACATGTAAAATTTGTCTGCAATGGTACGCACTGGTTAGTAACAGGCAGCGAGCTCATGCTCTAAACTCTTCCCAGCAGTGCTCAGGCACTGACCTCCAGTGCAGCAGGGCATCTGTACCCATGTAATCCAATTAGATTTTCTCACCTCTACTTTCTCATCTGAATTTTCTTGCAACTTTTTTTAACACATGTTGATTTTGTCTTTTTCCTTCTTGAAAAATTAAGATATACTGTCTTAGGAACATTTCTCCTCTTTGGTCTTTCAGTTAAAAATTATAGCCAAGATTTTGACATTTAGGTCAAGCATTTCTTTAAAGGCTTGTCAGGAAGAAGAGATAAATGCATGCTAGAAGTATATAAGTTACATTTCAGTTCCTCATGACAAAAAAAAGGAGGCGGGGGAATAACTTAACTACATCTTTTATGTCTTCTAATGCCCCAGGCTAATAAAATCAAATGCTTTCTTTAAAGTATAAAGCTATTTCTTAATTCATGCATTTGCAATGTTTCCAACATCATTAAGAACAGATTTCTAAGTCTGCCCTAAGTCACTGAGCATTTCCTTTATGTGACAAGGAATCTCATAGAATAAAATAAATTAATCTATACTATTCAACAACTAATCACACCAAAATTAAATTGCTAGAGAATTCTCAGTCCTTAGGTACATATTTTCAGCTTTATGTTCAGCTATATCAGGCCTGCTAATAGTAACAGTAAATATATATTTAATTCTGGCTTTGTAGAAGGAATATCTTTAAAGTGAAGAAAAAAGACATAGGTGTTAATACTTGATCTTGGCAGGTAGAAAGAAGGAATAGCTCACTCAGGCTTATAAAAACACTGGAAAATTTGGCAATGGAAAGAAACATATATTTGGCAGAAGGCAAAACCAGAAGAGAATATAATTTCACTGTAGCATAAGAGGAATTCTGCACTTCGAAAAAGCCAAATGCAAAGAAGACATTTTAATTCCTTGAGACTGCCCTGACTTTGGGTTAAAGGGCACTCAGAACTGTCAAAATAGTCTTGGTATATACGTGTGCCTGTATTACCCATACCTGCTCTTGCTAACATGAGTAGACTTTGGTGTGTGTCAAACACAACAAACTCTGTACACCTTCTTGTCTTCTCTGTTAGGTACTCCAGGAGGCCTCTGCCAGTACTGGAGGTCTTTCTGTGCACAGCAAGCAGGCATGGACAGTTGTGAGGCTGGACATCAGAGGAATTAATTTCTCAGACTTTAGGCCATAAAAAGGTTGTTAGATTGCTGTGGCTGGATCACATCCCAGTTAGTTAACCAGAGGAATTGGTGTCTCAAAGCCTTACTCAGCAGGATGCTTGAGCACCTTCTGAGCTTCAAGTGTCTGACCAGTGCCACTACTTAAAATGAGAAAGTTGAAATCATTAAAACTCATCCTCCCTCAAGCTTTGCTAACTGGGTCCTCAAAGAGCAAGGGCTCCTGGTAGTGCTATCAACTGATGGCTCTTACTAGTGTAATTATAATTTCATTTTTTTCTTGTGCCTTATTTAAAATGCAGTTACACTGATTATTCACACGCTTGTAATGACTGCCTTCCTTAATCAGTGCTCCCAGAAATGTCACATCTCCTTGTTCTCAGACCTAAGCAGGAGGGAGGTCCCTGCTGCCACAAGTCTTGCAGCAGCTCACAAGTCTTCCTGGTGCCACTCTTGGTGTCCCCTCTGCCGCCAGCCTGTCAAAACAAGACAGAGCAGTGAGACAGAAACTTCCAGCTGCTTCCCAGCCCCTGTGAAATTGTTACTGCTCTGCAGGCTCCCAGGTAGGTAGGCTTATGCAAGAGTATCACTAAAACCAAAGCTATGAGTCAAAGTTTGAGGTCTAAAGGTTGTCTGTGTCCTTTCTCACTTGCAAATTTTAGTGGACCTGAGAAGACTCTGACATTAGGCAGATGAATGTAACTGAATATATATGAAGTATAGGCTGATTCCTCTGCTATTAATGCACTGAATATCTTGCACTGCTCCTGTCCTACTTTTTTGACCTGTTTGAAGGGTGAACCAGTAGTTGTGTTACATACTTGTTTCTGATAGCTGGCATGCTGAGAGGCACTTTTAGACACCAGCTTAAAAAATGAAATAATTTTATTGTGCATACTAGAGAGGAAAGAAACCATCCTTTCCAGTGCACCTGGTGAATTTGTTTTCCTTTTATTTTCTTTCTCAATTTCCTAAAAGAAAACAGTGACACTGGGCTGCAGTCCTGTACTTGGGAAGTGAGGGAGAAAGCTAGTGGCAATCTGTGCTGCTGACACAGTGTCACAGTGCAATGAGGCATGTTGTATCATCTCAGCGATGCATCAAGCCTGGGAAGTGCTCTAAAAAATTTAACTGCATAGAAGAGGGGTTTATAGCCTTTTGTTGTTAGGGTTTAGCATTGGGTTGCACAAGCAAAGCAATCTGTGTGGCTTGCCACGTTATCAGCAGGGGCTCTGATGCATCACCATGGTGCACAGAATCTCCTAGAAGAGTCAGTAGTTTGGGGCTTGGTCTATTATGTCTCACACCAAGACAAGTGTTTTACTGTTTTACAGGAGAAGGCTGGACTTCTGGCACTACTCCAGTTTTCACATTGCCAGCTGTGTCTTCAGCTTGAGAGATTTCCTGCGTGCTCTATGTTTGCTTCCAAGTGGCACCATATTCCTTGCAATTTTTTTACTGCAGTTGTATTTTGCCATTTTGAATCTGGAAATGTATAATACAACATATTTAATTTAAACTTTTCTTAAACTGGTATTGATCAAAGGTGTTTCAACATGTGCCAGAACTCTACATTCATTACATTATTTATAATACTGGAGAAAATTGGAGGAGCTAAAGAAACATTCCCAATATCACGTTGGTGGAAAAATCATGGATGGAGAGAATATGGTTCTTTTCATAATGTCCTGTGGCACAGACACTCTTCACCTTCACAGTCCTTTGGGACCTCAATGATGAGGACAGGAGCAGTGTCCCTGTCCCAAATTAGGGGACAAATTTGTGCCTCACAGGCAAGGCTGTATGGGTCAATGAGAAGCCTGTTTTCAGATATTGGCTATTTGTTTCAGCATTCTGTGCTTCAACTTGTCCTCTTGGGAAAAAAAAAAAGCCACAATATTCAACTTCATATCTCAATAAAGATTCATGGAGATCACCCTTATTTCCCTTTGCTATGCAAGGGAGACACTGATTTTTTTCTAAAGTTGTTTGTGCTCTAAAACTCAGTTGGCCCTGTAAGGCTTCATACACAGAAACTGCATGAGGTTTTACCCGTTAAATACATAAAGTACTTTGAGAACATCAGGTGTCAGACACAATAGAAATATGAAGGATTAATTGTTACGAGGCTACCTGAAGGACTAGTTTCAGTTGTTACAGTTATTAAATAGCTTGAAAAACAAAAAGCATTATATAGGGGATAGGATCCATTGTCCTTATACTTCAACACTTCGGGCCAGTCAGAAGGAATTTTTAAGAATTAATTTTATCAGAGTCTAACCAGGGAGGATGTCACAGTGCAAAGGATTCTGCTCTTACATCAGTTCCTTTGAGTTTCATATGCCCAGGAGAAAGTGCCAACTGCTTATGCAGGCACAATTACATTTGTACAAATTGATTTACACATCCACAGGCAGCAAGAGCAGTGTTTGATGTCTTTTTTCATCAGGGAGCAGCAAGACTAGACTGCTCCACAAAGGAAGATGAGCTGGGATGGAGGTGACAGCAGGGCAGTGCCCTTGCCAAACAGGGATGCTCTGCCAGAGTACCCAGACAAGAGGAGCAGAGCACGTGCAGCAGCCCTGACTGGACCCTGAGAGCAGTGCTGATCCCTCCCTACCCAGTGATAGGGGAGAAGGCTGAGTCAGTAAAGCAAGGGTCAGATCAGCAAAGTGCATGGCAACCTCTTTGTCTTGTGTGCATTTGTCAGTGGTCTGCAGTGTCACATCTGAATTTACAGTATAACTTGTGTTTCACATAGGTCAGATAATCACTGTCATTGTTAGTGCTGGTTTTACCAAACCCCCAGGGCCTCAGTCTTTTAAGAATCACTACTTTTTTTTGTAATAATAATTTCCAATAATAATGATAGTAGATATTAACACCATTTTATGCGAGGTCTTACTGACAGCTGTGTATCTAACTCCATGGCTATCTGCAGTCCTGCAGGCAGTACAGTACACCTGTGAGTAATGGTGCTGCTGCCTGTCTTGTTCTGTAAATGCAGGAATTGAGAGACTGCTCACAGTGCAGTGGTCTACAGAAGGCTGAGATCTGAGGGATGTCTTTGGTGCTTAAACACATAGACATGATGTTGAGAATCTGGACTGAATCCCTGAAAGCTGATAAACTTTCAAGGAAAAAAAAAAAGGCCATAAGATTCAACTCCTGAAAGTTTAATAACTTACATATATCTTATATAAGATGCATTTATGAATTTCCTTGCACGGATGTGGACCTGGCATTCCTATTCCTTACATTTCCTTTTTCTGTCCAGATGGAAATTGTTATAGAACTGAAACAACCTCATCAGGAATGATGCAAAACTCCCATATTCTCCTCTCACTTGCAGCCCCATCATGGAAAGGAGAGAGGTGATTTGGAAGGTCCTCAAGCACAAAGAGAAAGGATGTTCTAGAAAGTGTTGCACTGGCTGGCATTCACAGTGGTGCCAGCTAGAAGTAAGTTTGAACTTGCCCTGAAAATTTGGGTTGAGTTTGTTTCAAGTTTTCACAGCCAGAAACTCGTTTCTCTCTTATACTGAATATGCTTGTACTCAGACTTAAGTGGCAATGCCAAGAGGCAAGTCTTAGCATTGAAAACACAAAATCAAATCCTTCTGCTTTGATCAGGAAGCTTTCTCCTCACTTTTAAAGTAATTGGAAAGAAAGGACCACTCCAATATTTGCAGTTCTCTTGCTTTGTGTAGTCTGTATGTAATTGAGAAGGTTAACCTGTAATGGCAAGGGAGCAAATATATCTGTTTTACCACTTGACCATTGACAGTTCTGCCTGATTTTGAAATTCAATCTACAAATTAATTTTGTTATGAATCTCACTGGTGCTAGAAGTACATCTTTCAGCAATTTTAGTACTTCTTTATGATCAAATAACTGCTGAAACCTAACTCTCCAAATTTAGAGTTATCTGTGAGATCTTACTGGTCACAAGTGTCTAATGTAGTAATTGATAACTTCTCAATTATTTGCTATCATCTTCTCTGAATTCCAATGGTAATTAAATGAGAGAGGATGTAATTATACCTGCAGCCATTTCCTTTAGTTCAAAGGGAGCCCTAAATGACTAGTGGAAGCTCTTGTTAAAGAAGCAAAGTCCTGCTCCTACATCTCACATTCTGTCTGTGAAAGAAGCATTTTCTATCCAATTATGCTTTAATTGCAGTTGCTGTCTCCTACTTCTCTAAGGAACTTATGTAACAATGAAAACTAAACTCATCATCAGCATGGTCCACTGTTACATCTTGACACAGTATTAAAGTTCCATCTGCCTTAGGTAAACTTTTGGTAGAATGTACAAAACGATGATATGTTTGGTTTTGTGCTTTGGGTGAAGGGCAGGCAAGTCAGAGAGGGAGAAAGAGCCCAGTTTGTGCTTAGGCTGCAAACCTGTAGAACCAGCTCGATGGTTGTAGCCCAAACAAACAGTAATATTTTTTTTTTCTTTTAACTATTGTATTCAGAAAAGTGACACTTCTCCAGCCTCCCATTTGCACCTTTTCCCTGTGAAAATCCCCCACTGGAAAACTTTGCTCCCATAGTGTGTAACAGTGCACACACCTCATCAGGCATGTGATGCAACCAAAGAGGATGTAGGATGCATGAATGAGGGCAGAAAACTAAAATGCATGAGTTGCTAGCAGAAGAGTGATTTTTCTCCATTTGCAGCTATTAAATCTGCATCACTAGGCCTCTGCCCCCATCCCCAAGAGCTCCTTTCTCTCTGTATTGGAGATCCCACCCTTTGCATTAACTTCACAAAATCATAGAATTTTCTGAGTTGGAAGGGACGCACAAGGATCGATGCTGAATTAATTGTGCGGCTGCTCTCCAATGGAAGGGTAAAGGCCCCTCTGGGGAGGAGAACTGGAAATGGTAATTTATTTTTTGTTTGCTGGTCTTTCTGTATTAACTGTTGGTTGCGTGAACAAGTGAAAATAAGAGCCCTGTTGATTTTGGGGCCTTCTTCAGTAATGGACATGCAACCCTAACTTAGTTCCAGAACTAGAACTGCAAATGTTTGATAAGAATCAAGGGCTGTGTCAAATAAGGATCATATTTCCATCTTAAAGATTGATAATTAGTTAATAAAAGTTGCTAAGGAAAGGTAAGATTATAAATAGCTTCACTGGGATGTCTGAGGTGTATGTATCTAAATCTGTATATTGACAAGACCTGCTCCTGATACAAGGGAAAAAATAGATCATCCGAAGTTTTGGGTTTACATACTGCAGGGAGAGGGGTCATGGTTATTTTTCTGATTTGGTTTTGTTGTTTGGGATTTTTTTTACTTAAAACATTACAATTAAATAGAGGAAGTTCTATGTGGTGGTTTTCTTGTTTTTGTTTTTTAAATCCAGGTGCAGAAACTACAGCAATTAATATTAATCTGAATTTGATTATTTGGCTCTTCAGCTTTTCATTGGATTATGTTGACTTTGTAATTTGATTGCTACACAGATGTAAGCTGTGCTGATTGCATTAAAATATGCAAAGGAAATTAAAAGTATTACCAAGTGATGTTCTGAAAAGAGCTCTTCCTTGCTAGCTGTGAAGGCTTCCTTTTGGGAAGAGAAAAGCAAAGGAAATTAATGATTATACTAAAATGCCAACCACTGAGTTACAAATAATCCATCCACATGGATAATAAGTATTGAGCTTGTAATTCCTTGTTTCTGGACTAATATGTGTTATATAACTAACAAAAACTTAACCGACATGAGCTCTATAATGTGCTAAAGTATGATATTAAAAGGTGAGATCCAGAAGGGAAGCTCAAGCATTAGGCCTCTGCTCCTGCAGTACTTCTGGAGATCACCTAGGCTGGACTTTGGCACAAACACTCTGCTGAGCCTTAGTTGAGGCTCAGTCAATACCTGGGTGATTCCCAGCAGAGGGTTCTGTGGCCATCATCTATCTCACAGTCCTCTTTGAGCAACATTTAGCTGTGGAGAACCCAGGAACAAGAGGGATCTTCCTGTTCTGTTTTGTGGCCACCAAAAGGTGTACTTGCCTCTCCACTGACTGCAGCAAGTGGGTTTCTAATATAAATTCTGTGTGTGTTGGGACACCAAGTGTCCCATATGTTACTTCCACAAGTTATTTTGAAAGCATTTTCTGTTTCTAAGTAAATATCATAACTAAAAATTGAAATAGGTGTTTTCCAATTTTATATACAGAATGAATTTTCATTCAAACAAATTAATTCTTCATTAATATTTATTTTATTAACTTCAAGGTTATATATTTCCCCACTGCTTTTCCCACCAACAATTCAAATGCACGATAAGAGAGGCAGAAGTAGAAAATACAGAGGGAATTTTAAATTTTCCACTGTTTTTATTAGCCTGAAAAATGGAGGGGAAAAAACCAACAGTAGTAATAATAAGGTTCACCTTACAATTGTGACTGAATTTGGAAAGGAAGGTGAAGCCTGAGCTGGAAGTTTGAGTCTGCTAGTTTCTTGTTGAAATAGTCCCACTGATTTTAGAATGGCTGCTCATGGAGCAACGTTGTATTCCCCATATAAAATCCCAGTCTCAATGAGGAAAAAAAGCACAAAGTGCATGAATATATCCAAGATATGTTTCTAGTTTGAAGATTTATGTTTCAGGGTAACCTGAAGCACAGCCCTCTCCCTGCAGCTGGGGGAGTTGCCTTGTCAGTCCCACTGCACACAGGTATGCTCATCCCTTCCTTGGGAGAGTAAAAAGGAACTGCAGTTTACAGGCAAACTGGAGTGACTGTGATAGCACTTTACCCACAGTGAGGACATCTAAAAAAACTGACAGTAAAACTAACAGCTTTAATGTCCTTTCTGCTCAAGCAATCCCTTTAGAGCATTTTTAAGTAACCCAATAAACAAATAAATGCATAGACTTTCTAATTGCTTCTACAAGTTCCTCTGATGTCTAATATTGTATTAAACCATGGTAGTAGGACTTCAGTTACTTATGCAAAAATCACATCTGCAATTGATAGAAATATTTATCAGTGTATTCACTAAAATGAAAAAGCATTGAAGCAAGTAATAACATTTAAAACAAGTAGGAAAGCACAAATGAAAATGAAGCATCTGAATAATTACACAATATGCAGTGCAGAAAAAATGATATCAAAATTCCACTTCTGTTCCAAATCAATAACACTGAAATGTGACAGGAACTTGATGATGGTGTGTAACTAAAAATTTAATCCAGTCAAAATATCTTTGCAACGCATTCATAGACAATCGAATCTTTACAATTGTTTCTTAATGAAAAGCAATTGGTTTCTGAAAATAATTAGCTTATTTTATAGCCACAATCAAAGAATATATGGAACTAGACAAGAGTCTTGTTCCCGAGTTAAACATTTTAATTTACAATGTAAAGAGAAATAGAGTATTGTAGTATTTTATAATCACTTCTTATCAGCTTTAATTTGTGAGTGGATGTGGTGATAAAATCCCAAAGGTTATTTGCTAAAAGTGCAGAAAAAAAGGGAATTGAATAGTGTAAAATAAAGACCATGAAATGCCCAGTGCACAGCAAGATAATGCTAAAACAGGAAGAATGACTACTGAGAACAATTCTAAAATAAAGCTTTTCTGTTGCTAAAACATATTAAAAATGAATGTTAGTGTCACATGAACTGAAAATCCCTGAGAGAAAATAAGAGATTTTGAAATGTGCTTCTGTGTTGAATGTTTTGCAGTTCCTAAAAACCATGGAATGTCATCACCTCACACATTATGTCCCAATGTATAAAGCTGTATTTCCTGCTGACATCAGTTTTGACAGTTTCTGTAAAGTCATCACAAAACCCAAGAGGGAAAACTTTGATTTAGTTCACTACAATCTACAAATCCTGACTACTTTATTGTCTTGTGTTTTTTTCTTTTTTTTCTTTTTTTTTAACTTTGTTTGTTTGTTTGTTTGTTTGTTAAGTTTTATGGTTTTCAGGAAGATATGGAAAGAATAAAAGGGAAAACTTTTCAGAATCTTTATCTCAGAAAGCAGTGTCAAGACATAAAAAGGAAAACAAATTTAGGTTAGATACAGAGATGCAGCATTTAATTTATGTGAGCACACTGGAAATGAGCTTCTCTAGATAATTTAAGGAAGATTCACATAAGCCAAAGGATAAGTAGGTTTTAAAGATACCATTTGTCTGGTCAGATACAGGCACTACAACTCATTGCTAAACTCTTGAATGTTTAGCTAGGATTTTTTTTGGTTGGTTGGTTGATTTTCTTGGGGTTTTTTTTGTTTGTTTGGTTGGTTGGTTTTTTTTTGTTGTTTTTTTTTGCTAAACCAGATTAAAAATCATGATTGGAAGTGATACAATGAGTAAACATCATGAATGCATATTTCAGAAGTAACTCTGCCCCAAACGTTTCCCTGTGAGAATAGTGACATGCTATTGCTGAGGGTTTCTGAATGTATAGAAGGTATGCATAGGAAGCACAGAGGCAGGGATCCCTTGCAGAACAGGGTTTTTTGATTATTTCTGGTTGCCTTGTCTTCTTGATTTTATCTTTAATTCTCTTTCAAAGCCCTACCCTACATTTATTTTTACTTATGCTGTCCCTGTCAAGATGAAACCCACTCAGATGAAAAAGAAAAAAATCCCAAAAAGAAATCCTTCAAAGTACTGTATCTTAACTTCAAATCTCACTCCAACTCTCATGGTTTAATTTTTTCTTCCTTATGAAGAATTGTCAAAGCAATTGACTGGTAGAACCTGGGGCAGGATTTCAGAGTCACATAGTTGCTCAGAAGACTGAACTAGAGAATTTTATTCAGGAAAACTCTATAACAAAGTCTATTTTCAGTGGCAATGCAAGCAATATGGACAGACTAGTGTGGCCTAACTGCTGCTGCAACAGCTCATCCCCTGAAGTGTGACAGTTATCCATAAGCATATATTTATTCTTTTATAGCATGAACTAAAACAAATATCTACAATTTATTTCTTTGAAGATGACATTAAATTACTTCATTCTTACTCTGGGCTCAGAATGTTAATTTGAAAATTTACTTTCGACCAGTTGGTGCAAGATAAGTTCCTGGGCATCAAAACTCAATCATATCGCTTTTTCCTGAAGGCAGCAGTTTCAGAAGGAATCTTAAAGGGTCTTCCAGGTGACTCAGCTTGAGCCTCTCTGCTACTAAACTGCTGGTTTTGCTGTGGTGCAAGCAAAGCACAAAATGTTTAGGGAGTTCCCTGAAAACATTTTGTCAAGATCTTCTAAAATGTCTACTGGCTGAACATTCCTCCTCTTCCAAAAAGCCGAATATAGCAACAGAGTGGCAGTATGGTGATTAGTTATACCTTTCTATTTACAAGTAATGATTTATGAAGGGCATTCACTTAACAAGCTCCTTTTGAAGCTTTTGTACATGATTGCAAATGACATGTGTGACGTCCAGCCGTCCTTTCTTTTGCATAATGGTCACAGATTATACTTAGGAAGAGTAACGTGGAGGCAAAGTGACAGCTCCAGTCTCTTAATGAGAAGTTTATTAAGAAACTAGAACTGATTATCAGTTGCAAATTAACCATAATGTGAGTAATCAGCAGAGACGTCACATTGGTGCAAGAAAAACGATAAACAGGGAGGAGTGTTCATCCCTATGCTAATCAAAAAGTACCTACAGCTCACTACAGAATGTCATTTCTAGGAACCTGGGGACACAGGGTTTGGGAAATGATTTTTGGAAAATGTATTTGGCAATATCACTATATCTACCCTTAGAATGTATTTAACATGCCAAAGGAATTAAGCTTTTTTTTCTAAAATGGAGATTCAAGGTCTCTATAATAAAGCTTGAATTGCAATACATAAAAGCTTGATTATATTTTTGGACCACTAGACTAGACTATGGTTTTGAAATGGTTTCCTGTGACACATATCCAATAAATGTTTTGGTGTTTTGTTTGAGGCTTTTGTTTTTGTTTTTGCTTGGGGGGGAGGGCTGTTTTTTTGAAGTTTGCTTATTTTAGCTCACTTTCATTTAGTCATTAATGTATTTAAGACACCAGAATTGGATGGCACAACTTATCTTTGGTAAAACTCTCATAATTTTATCCCAATTTTTGTCTACAGGCATGTCTTTATCTACAGGCAATCTTTCCCCCAGTGTTTGTTCCAAAGGCAAAATCAGTGACTGGATCCTGTGTTTTGTAATAGAAATTTTTCAGTCAGATTTTTTCCATATATATATATAGTGATATTTGGAAATACTTTTCACTTTGTATGTTTCTGAGTTTGATAGGAAATAATTGACTGTGTATCCAGTACCCTTATACAAGCCTCTTTGTGCCAACCATCCAAAATCAAATAACAGGTATCCCGAGTATTTCTGTAAGGTTAATATCAATAAATCAATATTTTTTTTCAAAGACCTGAACTCAAAAGACATGTTTCTGCATTGGCCTATTTCAAATGTCATAATTATTTCAAGTCCTGCCTAGGACTTCCATTGTTATCTTTGTTAAAGAGAAATGAACTTTTCTTCTGAAATGACAGCTGTTTGTTCCACAAAGAAATATCAAAATAATATTTTTTCCCAATTGACGCCAGATGTTTCTGTAAGACACTTAAAAAATAAATTTTTAATCCATAAAACAATTTGTCCATGCATATTTCATCCCATTCTAGCCCCAAATCTGCTCATTTTAATCAGTGTTCATCTGTATGAGGCTTAATAGCATTCAACAGACCCAATATGTGACTTGTATGTGGGACAGCTCATTCTTAAAAAATAGATGTGAGAGTCTCCAGTGAGTGGAGATATGATGGGCAGAAAAAAATGCAGCTAGCCCTAGGCACTGAAACCAGCTAGATGCATGAAATATTTACTATTTCTAGTTCTATGATGTCTTAATAAAGTAACTGCATTTTAATTGTTGCAAGGTTTTCATCTCGCGATTCTCTTTTTGTCTTCTCAGCTACGCTGACAGTTCTGTGCCAATGACTCACATTCACACGTTTGGTGAATCAACAGGGATCATGATGAGCTGCCTTCATCCAGAGGTCTCAGGAAAGCAAGAAAACAGAAGAGGGAAGCTGGGGCACATAACCCACAGGGAGCTTGCAGCCTGTGGACAAAGCTGTAAGCAGTGGGGAATCCAAAAGGGCCAAAGGAGCAAGGAGCCAACAGCACTGGGAATATTGCAGGAGGGAAAACTCAGCCAAAGTATTGAGCAATTTTAGTATGTGTTTCAATGAGAAAAATTTAACAGTTTACAAATAGTAATACCAAATTTATGGTGATAAAATGGTCTAACACCATGCAGAGATTCGTGTACCAAAAGATAAGGAGGAATTGGAACACGGGATTCCTTTTAAGGCCTTTGAAGGGATATTATTTCCATTGTCCATAAACAAGGCACTGCTACAAGCTCCTGTATTCAGAAGAAAGAGAAACCTTGAATTCTCGTTCTGTCTGATACCCATCCCATCAGAGACTGGTCCAAGCTCAAAGGAGATCCCCTGTGCTCTCCCTCATCCTATGAACATTTCTGAAAGGCAAAGTGCAAATTAAACTCAAAGAATAAAGTAAACACAACAGCACTATTGTTAGAAGCCAAAGTTTCCTCCACGTCAGACAGGGATAAACACAGTTCCAGTATAACTGGTGGCTCTGTGAAGGCAAGGAATTTCATATCACACAGATGCTGATGCCACACCAGCAAGAACTGTTAATGTTTTTTGCAAATTCCTTCTAAGTCCTCTAGTATTTTTGCAAACTGACATAATGTGGATGGCCTGCCACAAGAAAACAGAATTGTCCTTTTCAGTGATCTTAATGAGATGTCAAAGGGTTAATAAGAAAATTAATTTATCCTTTTAAGCACTAGAAGTAATTAAAGTCTAAGGGAAATCTGTATCATAATTGAAAATGAGTAACGAGCAAGTGGGATGTGGAGGAAAAATTAGTTTGATAATTAAGACAGGAAGTTCAGTATAACAAGAAGGAATAATGTATTTGTCACCTATGGCACAATTATATCATGCTGATATTAAGTGGGGAAGCTTAAGCTGAAGCAGAACAATGGAGCTGGTGAATGAGGAGGTATTGGATAGTGACACTGCACCCTCAGCTAAGGAAACTACTTCAGGGACCAAGAGTAGGTAGGCTCCTGATAGCATCAGGCCTTTCAAATCCATGAAACTGGAATGCATTAAAAGGGATTAAATAGTAATTGTATTAGAATTTATATTAAAGATCCTGAAGGGATTAGTTCTTCGAACTTTAAAAAAAATGTTCCTGAATTACTCACCAGGAACACCTTGGCTACTATTTTGATAGGATGGGTCAAAGTTGGCTCTGATATCTTTCCCTCAAAGTCAACTGAGACCCCAATGGTAAATCTGGCTTATTACTCCCTATGTTCCTTATCTGAATTTTTACTCTGAGAGTCTGAAGCACTGTAAAAACCTCATATCTCTAGAGGCATCTGTGGTGTTATAGCCATTCAGAAGGTACTAAAACCTTTTGTATCCTCCATTTTCCATGGAAATTGATGCTGATAATGCCTAGGTGCAATAAAGACATGAAAGAAATTAATAGGACTGAATTTTAAAGATAATTCTTGTGTTCAAAAACCCAATATAATTTACTTTGTTTATTAGGAAGGTATACTTAAGTCTTATACAACAAACCTATAATCAGATCTGCAAGCACTCCTTTAAAGGCAAGATATTGTTCAGAGAATAAAAATGCAGAAGCATACATAAAAGCAAAGAGGATGCTGCCAGCCATCAGTTTCCTTGCCAATATGAGAGTAGTTGTCCTTTTAGAGATGAGAGAATGGTAGCTAGCACTGAGGATGAACACTGTGATAAAGTGTTTGCATATGTTCAAGTCCATTCTCCAGGCTTTTTATTTACATATATACAACCTACAGATGCAATAACCACACTTTTCAGAGGCTTTGGAAAACAGTTTAAACAAAATTTGACGTTTTGCATTAGGACTTGTAATCCAGATTTAATTACCTATAGAGACAGAGAACTTTGTTTAACCAGTTGATCTCTTTAGAGCATCTTCCCCTCTATGAAATGTACTACTGCTGCTTTTCAAATCTGCAGGTGCTCTGGATACACATCTTGTGCCCTAGGCAGCTCTGCTCAAGGAACACATAGTTGAATTGCCTCCAAGTTTACTCATGACATGTATTTTGGCTGGGAAGATCAATCACCTTTCCTGAGAGCTGAGGGGTGATTTAGTCTTCTTGACTCTTCTCTGCCCTTATTCTGAGAGGAAAGAGAGTCTCCCAGGAAAGAGATGCCCATTCTGCCTTTCAAACATAAACTAGAATAACAAAATAAGGAATGGAGTGCAGCTTCTGTGTTTGGGAGCTAGCAGGGGCACCTAAATTAAACACCTCATTTTTCTAAGGAAATCAAGGGCAGCCTTGCCATTCCCACTGACACTCAGAGAGCACCATCAGAGTCATCTTTCACAAGCAGGCACAGCAGGCCAGACTGAGCTGCTGCTGAAGAACAAAGTGCAAGTACATGAGGAAGAAAGACTTTGTGAGGATATTGTATTTGGCAGAGTTTTTGATGAGGATAAAAGCTTGTTTTCTTCACAGCCTAATTCCATGAAAATTCTTTGTTGGGAATATGCAAAGAACTTACTATTCATTTCTCAATCAACTGTGTGACTCTGAAACCAAGCACTGGCATCCCTCAATTTTGTCTCTTGAATTATCCATCTGGTACTGCATCCTATTGATTGTAATGAGGATGATTTTGAACTAGCAAAGGTAAATTTGATACAACAGCAAACATGTGGCATGTGTTACTGCCCCTTGTACTGTCACAGAGCAGCTCAAGCATTGGTGCTTGGCTTTATTATCCCCTTTCCTGGCCTTACATCTAAAGCACCTTCTTGCCAAAGGCACTCCAGTCACAGAGATCCCTGTGGTGTTTAGAACACCCTATATCATGCTGAATTGAACTACATGGATGGAAAACAAACAAACAAACAAACAAAAAAACAAAAAACAAACACCAAAGAGGAATTGAGATGGTCCCCAATGGGAAAAAAAAGGAAAGCCAAAGCAAAAAATGTTCTTGATTTCAGGAGGTAAAACTAAAAACCCTGCACATTCTCGGGGAACTAAATCCTAAAATAACCCAGTAATCATTTATTTGACTACAGGAAAGAAAAGGAAAAATATATGTGATTAATGCCTCTAGCACTGTCAGTGTGAAATTCATGGTTTGCTGACTACCTAAATTGCCTGGCACACTGCTAACCCTGATCTTAGCTTTATCCAGGCAAGCACTTGTCATTAAAGGGGCAATTAATCTACTATTCTAATTTCAAATGAGGTAATGGCAGAAGGAAAAATGAGATGTGTCATTTAAGTGCTTTCACATTTTAAACCAAGCAAATGCCATGCCATGATTTCACAATAACATCAACAGAAAAACTCATAGCAGGCAAATATTCATATTAAAATAAAGGTCTGTCTTAAATGTTCCACACAGACTAGCTAGCCTGTAAAATAAGAGACAATCTACTCATTGCTTTAATCATTAAAATGGAGAAAATTATGTTGAAACAAAATATTTTCAGGTTTGGGCAGAAACACTGTTTTCTTAGTGGCAAAATGTCTCTGGATGTAAAGCTTGCAGTAACTCCAGTCTTACTGGGGAAATCTTTATACTTCATTTACTACTGATTAAGATGGGCTGAAAATACTCTATATACCAGAAAGAAAATTCTTGACAGTTTTCTCCAATTTTATAGAATTTTTTTTAACATTATCAGGAATCAATAGTGTTCAAATACTGTCATGGCTTATTAAAGATGAGGAAATCTGACTTTCATGTCTGGTCCTAAAGGCACTCAGCCACAACAAGGAAATTATTTATGATACATCAATAATTTTTATTGGTTAAAACAAAAATCAGATAGCAAAAGGTTACTCCTTTCAAAATGTGTAGTTTTGTGCTGTAAGTACCATGAAATTTTAGCGGGTGGAATTTTTTTATATAATTTAATACTATTCCTAATAAAGGAAATAAAGAATGAATGTTTAGTAAAAGAAAGAAATTTCTAGTCTTTCTGTAGTGATAAATTTGCAAGTGATCTTTAGTAACAAGAGCAAATTACACATTTAAAGCAATTTAGAAAGATATCACTGTGATATCTTAGTGTGGCACAATGATCCAGCTCCTCCCTGGGACCCTTGTGAGCAGCCACAGAGCAACGTCTGCTGAGAAACCACCAGAGATCAACCTCAGCCCTCTCTTCATCTCCTCAGGACTGTGATTTTTTTATCCTGTTGCTCCCCAGTTTGTTCACAGAACTCTCAGCACAGCCATAGAGGCTAAGTTTCAACAAACTTAGACTGCAACTTGGTTATGTTTTCCTAATATGCCACTTAAAATTTTAGAAATTAAATTTAGGAAGCATACTTTCAATAAAACAGTTCTGGTTTTTGCATTATCTTGAAATGCACATGGAAATGAGGAAAATTTATTTAAATCTTTAAATACATCCCTGCATTTTTAAGATTGTGTCGGGACAAGAGGTGAGGAGATGAATACTTTTATCTGGACAAGTGTGGGCAGGATGAGATGTTATCCATGCAAGGTAGTAAGTGCAGAGATTTTATTCTTCCTAGAGGAAATTCTGAATATCTTAGAACAACCTCATTCTGAGCTCTAAAAACTGCTTCAAGAAACCACAAAGTCTCTGTTTTAGAGAGAAGACAGATCTTTTACCAAGAATCTTATTGACACAGAGATTATAACACCTGAGTCCTTAACAAAACCAAAACACTGCCAGGGCCAGTGTTCAGCTGTGCTCTGGGTTAAGGCTGGAGTTTGCTGCTGGTGATGCAGGATGTTTGTGTGTGACAGAAAGGCAGGAAGTCTGTGCATGGTGCTGTCATGCTTTAACTGAAAGAACACAGAAAAAATTGTCTACAAGCTGGGAAAAAAAATAGATATGGGAGAGAATTTGAAAAGGAGGAAAGAAGAGTTCTGTAGATTTGCCCTTAACCTAAGTAAATTGGAATGGAAAATTCAATGGGACTTATGCCCTTTACCTTCATTGCTCTCTTAGATTTTCTATCATAGGAAAAAAAGGTTAGTGCCCAAGATACCCTTAGGAATAATAATTATAAACACAAATATAGATTTAATTTCATATCTTAAAAGATGCCTAGCTAAAGCAAATCCTCCTTTTCAAGTAGATTAACACATTGATTTCATACTCTGCCTTAAAGGAAAGATAAACTAATCCTTCTGTAGGACATTATATTTGGCAAATCCCCACTTGATCTTTATTTCGTTTCCTGAACAAAATGAGTTATGTGTGTGTAAATTACTCTCAATTTTAGTTGTTGTTTATCTAAAAGTAAGTCTCTGCAACTTGTTTTTGTTTAGTAAATGATCAGTTTTAGTATCCAAGCAGTTTATGGCATCTGAAAAGTGGAACAGTGAGGAGTGATGTACAAATGCAGATGAAGAAATACTCAGGGACAGAAAGGTCTCATCACACTGGCAACCTTGTTATTGCTACTCTGTCTGAATCATAGGATCTGCAAAGTTATTTTTTGAACAGTGCTAGTAAGTAGTTAGGATTTAAAATTATCATGAAATATTGGTGTTTATGATTTTAATCCTGAAACATAAGTAAATTTGGGAAAAAAAAGATGAAATACTTTTAAAGGAGGTGGATCTATACCAGCAACATGCATAAATGCATACATATATGTGTTTATGTGCATGCATATGCACACATATGTGTATATATGCACATAAATCCATATCCATGTATGTAGATATAGACACAGAGACACACACACATTATGTGGGCAATATGTATCATATGTAAATATGCATTTCCTAATGGAAATCCTTTCCTACCATTACAGAACAGAAAGTGATATTGCTTTAGCTGGAGTTTTCCTTGTAAGAAAATAATATATTGCATGCATTTTCTTTTTTGTTATTTCAGGCTTCCTTCACTACCACCTCTCCTTTCTCTACCTGAAAGGAAAAAATAATGGCTGTGAGGAAACCACAAATAACAAATATAGAACCTGTATTTTCTTCTAGAAAATGGGCAAAAGTGACTGTAAATAAAAGAAAAATATATATACTTAGATATATAGCAGTACTTATTCTCACAATGTGATCTTCCCAAATTTATTTTTCCTGTAAGAAAATATGACAGGAGGAAGCCAGCTAGAAATAGATAATGGACTATCTTCAAAGAGGAACTTTTTATTCCTCATAACAGTAGGTGATAAATGCTTCCAATGTCAGTGCTTACTATTTTTTTCTCCTTTTTTCCTTGCAGCATATCTCAAATTAGAGACTAATAGCCCCCCAGGATAAGATACCTTGACACAGCTTCTTTCCATCTCCAGTGCCTGAAGCCATAAAACTCCCATTGCCAATATGAAATGGGGAAAGATGTAGATATTTAGCTCCTTGACAAGGGTTGTAATTTTATTTTTAGATTATTAAACAGAAGGTACTCTTATAATGGTATTTTTCTCAGAAATATCTGTTTGTTTCCTTGCTTGCTCTGAAGCTGCTCTACAGAACCTCAGAAAATGGGAGCAGGCAAAGAGCTCATGTAGGTCTTGCCTGAAGAGGAGGATCCACAGGGTTGTAGAAACCTAAGTTTTACTTTCAGAGATGCCAAACGAACAACTCTTATCCCGAATTTTCATTTGAAATTAGTAATTAGCATGTCATTCTAATGTTTTGGAGAATTTTTAACCATGAGTAAAACCTCTTTGCAGTGAGCAGAAGGAAGGCATCTAGTTGAAAGGCATGATTAAAGTTCACTCACTGTTCAAAGTCGGAGCTGTCTCTGATGATTCAGATAAATAGGGAAAATGTGCTGTTGAGAGTAAAACTGTGTTTCATTGCAGAACTCAATTGCTATGATCTGCAGGCAAATGTATCTGCAGGCAAATGTATTTGCATTTTTTTCCTCTGTTCTCTGACTGTTAGATGAGATCAGGTTTTGCTTGCTTTGTAGCATTTTTGCACAGACAAAATTCGTAACTTTGATGTTCATGATGTCATATTCTGATGCTGCACTGTTTAGGGGCACAAATACACAGAGCCAAAGTAACTAGCAGATTTTTTTCCTAGTGATGCCTAAACATTTTTAGTTTCTTCATATATTTTTAGCTTTGTAGATTTTTAATATATAATTGTATGTAGTTTCTAGTACTTTTCCTGTACTTTCTCACATTTTAGAATAACAACTCTTTCTAAAACATTCTTGAAATTTTGTTTAGTCTTGTTCTTAAGAAGAGAATTTCTGACAAGGACATCTTGTTTTCCACTAGAACTGAAGAGACATAACAGAAAATAGCTCCAAGGAACTGACCAAAAGTGGGTTACTGAGGCAACTGATCTATTGGACGTACATGCTAGATAAACTAATTTATTAACCTTATTAAAAATTGTAGAAATCCTGTATTACACATGCACATCTAGCCATATTTGTGCAGCTTAAAGCTTTCATTAAAGAATTGCTTTTTATCTCATCAGTCTTAATATTGTTTAGAAAGTTTTGTCTTTTGATTACAGGCAACATTAGGATTAAATTTTAATAGAAAATTCTATTAGAAAATTAAACAGGTGATTAATGTTATGTAAGGGAGCAGGGAAGAAGCAAAGAAAGAGTGAATGGTTATATTTTGTTTCTCTGGGAACTACTGAGTGGTTGATTGAAATTTTACTCAGAAGAAACACTGTAGTAAATTGGAAACCATACATTCTTAGACTTCAGGCTTATTAGAAATAAATGATTCATTAGAAATCTATTTCCATAGTTCTGTGAAGATACTCCTTTGGGATACATGTGGGACAGTTTTGGACTGGTAGGTGGTACCCTATTAAAGAACACTTAAAAAAAATAAACACAACCTTTCTTAAACCCAAAGCATTTTTTCTGCAGCACCTCCTAGAAATCTCAGGATCTTTCAACTGAATAATAAATCACTTTTGATAGAAAAGCTTTGTTTTACTATAGTTGAGACTACACATACAAAGGAAACTGTGCTCAAATTCCTGAAAAATGAAGAGCTGGACTGCAAGAAAGGCTCAACAAAAGCGTTCATCTACCAATCACTGAAAAGAAGTTTAATAAATAATTAAATATTTTAAAATCTCCAAAACAGAAATGTCTGAGTCAAGTTGTGTTTCCCATATTGCCTGAGAGAAGTGTTTTTCCTTCTGTTGATGGTTCATCACTATGGAAATCTCTAATTTTGCACTGTAAAATATTGATCACAGATGACTGCTCTCTTCTAGGCCAGCATGCACTATGATATGGCATCTGTTACTTTTGATATCAGAAGAAAATATGAGGGTTTTTTCATAACAGGAACTCTTGCTGTCTGAAGTTCTATAGGGAGATAGTAAGTCTGAATTTCTAGTTTAATTATAGCTTCTTCAGCAGATATGATATTTTGAATGGAAATAAAGAAATTATTCCCACAAACTGGATATTCTACAAGAAATTGGCTTTCTTGATATCTACTTTCAAGCGATTTCCTCTCCATGAAAATTTTAATGGACTTCTTTCTTATGGCAAAATTTACTTCTCTTATTCTCTGAACAGATTTTAAAACGCTCTCCCTGATCAGCTACAAGAAGTTTGTCAAAAAGTTCACAGAATGGTTTATGTTGGAAGGGGCTTTAAAGATCATCTACTTCCAACCACTTCCACTAGACCAAGTTACTGAAAGCCGCATCCAGCCTGACCTTAAACACTTCCAGGCAGGAGATATCCACAAATTCTCTGGGCAGCCTGTTCCAGCACCTCACCACTTGCCATGTAGCTGTCGATTGTGGTGACTTGAATGAAATCTGGCCTTTATGAAACACACCATTGGAACTTAACTTCAACCAACCACATCTCTTATAAGAGTAGTGATCCCTCTTTAACTTCAACCATAAGGCCATCAGCAAAGGCAAACACACTTTATCCTTCGAGATGGGAGCCTTACTAAGGACGTAATTCTCTGTAATTTTGATCCCACGTGGCAGCTAGACTAGTGAATTATAAGCTTCAAAGGGGCCGGTGTTGCAACCATGCCTAAAACTCTGTACACACAGGTTGAAGGGTAATTCTGTCAATGCTTTGTACATCACTATAAACAACATTGCAAACATGTAAATCAGGCCTATTCTAGTCTATAATTGCCTTTTAAAATATTGCCAGTATATTTTCCAAAAATATTTTTAAATTTTTATATCTTATATTTATATTTCCAGAAATATTTTCCAAAATATTTCTTATGCTTTAATGTAAAAAGCTCAAGAAAGTTCTACAGACTCCAAAATTTTTACAATATATGTTTCACAAGTTATGGTGATAATGGGGAGATTATTTCTTTGTTTGTTTAGTGTTTTTCTATTGCAAAGAATAAGAATTTCCTAAGGTGGTTTTTTTTTTCTCTTTTTTCCTCTTCAGTATCTTTACAAAGCCACTTGAGAACAGAGCATTTAATGGAACGGTAAGGAAATTTTGCTCTGGAGAAGTTGGAGCATTTTTTAAATCAGTGAATAGTACCAAAGACGTCTGTGACTGTCTTTTCTACTGGGAGTATCAGCTTCTGTGTTTACACTTGCTCCCAGGAACTGCAGCTTGGTGATGTGTGCTGCTCAGAAACAGACACATTCTGTTGTTTTTATTGATAGCACTTGAATACTTCTTCACTTCCATATGGCCAAAACACATCACAGATTTCCAGATCCTGCTGTGTACACTAGGTTGTAGACCTAGCTCTGATATTGTTTTCCTCACGTCTAAAGCAACTCAAGCACATTCTCCACATGAATTACACTGTCCGTGTTGCTTCGCTGAGCTGGAGTGTGACACAGTACATATATCAAACACAATTTGGATGGTGTGTTTTGATAGGTCGTTGGCACTGCAGCTAAGAACAATTGAATTGCCATAGCAGGACAGAAGCAATGGTCCATCCAGTCCAGCATCCTGCCTGAGGCAAAGGTTGCACGCTTCAGAGGAAAGCATGAGACCTTGGCATGCACACAGAATTTAACCACGGAAGGAAATTGCTTTTTGATTCTGTCTGTTGCTCAACTAACACTACAAAGCATGAGCATTACTTGTCCCTGTAATTGTTATCCTAGTCACTGGAACTGTGCATGATAGTCTAATTTATAAATGTCCGATATTTTTTGAAATGCGTCACGCTGTGGGTTGAGGGTTACTCTGAACATGTATGCAGTGTTGCTGAAATGAAGATTAACATTTTATTTTCATTTATTTATTTTTAAATGATAACTATCAGCAGGTGGTGTTGTTACAGAGACCTGTTTTATTTCCATGCAACCCAATATATAGGCAATTAATTCTTTAAAGGAGGGTTTACTGTCAGGTGTAATCAGTCCCTTTGGTTCAATGAAGCCAAAATCAGAGAGCTGACTCCCCTCCTTAATGATGGCTAATTTATAGATTTTTATTTCTCAGTTTCAGCTGCTATTTATGTTCAGTTCCCACGAGTTAGCAAGTGTTACTAGCAAAAATGTGAAGTTATGGATGCCATGTGACAGCTATTTTCCTATCTCGGGGGGATGAATTGGAAATTTGTGTTCAACGGACTAGATTATCTCAATATTTTTCTACACATAGGAATGAACAATAGAACTTTAAACAGAAAGGCTTATTCATCAACATGTTCTTTCTAACCCATTCTGGAGAAATTAAAAATCATAGAATACCATTATAATAGCTACAATAATCTTTAGGTTGTACCTATTTTCATCCGCTGGTTCTGTTCCTCTGTGAGAGGCTGACTCCTCATCTTGCTGCATCCTTCTCCCTCTACAGTCAGCACAAGGAAATGTCTTCTCCTTCCTCCCCAGTTCACTTAGTGATCAAAAGTCACCAGTGGATTGATCTGGAATGAGCACTTGAAGGACAAATGTTATTCCCTTCTGCTGATACCACCATGTAACAACTTAGTGGTGAGGTGTGGGGCAGGTTAATAGCTCCTGCAATCTCCTGAACAGCAGAGCATGTGTGAGAGTACCATGGCCTGGGGCTCACTTTTATTGCAAGAAAAACCCTTGCTTGCATAGTGATCTCTTGCAATGGGATTAAAATCCAGCTATTGGGCTACAACATAAATTAAAAATCCAAACTATTTGCATTCAATCCTCTTTGAATTTAAAAGAGTAGTGGAGATGCCCAATTATTTTTCTGCATTAAGTTGAAATATTGGAAAGAAAAAAAAATATTTATTAACCAAAATTTATGCCAGCAGTTATATAGACACAGATTAACAAGACGGAGACATGTAAAACCTAGTGTTAAAATAACAGCCTATCTCCCTTAATTCATTCAACTCACAACTGTGAAAATAATTATCAAATTCCCTATGCATTTAGAATTCATCGTTTTCTCGATGATATAGAGTCTAGTAGCAACAATGTTTAAATGAATAGAAGAATCAGAGTAATTAAGCTGTGTGAAAAACTAGGTTTACAGAATAAACACTAAGTACTTGCTTTTCATAATCTGTAAAAATGGATGCCAGATTGAGTTTGTTCTTATTTTTTTTCTGTCAGTGTCTGGATCAAACTGAATGTCTACCAAATCTTCACAAGTCACAGGCTCTCATCAAATGTTGATTTCCTGTCATATTTAACAGATAACTTATCAGAATATAACTGGTAGGGGAGACAAATGATTTGTAGATCTGGTTTGGCCAAGTGTAGGGTAGACATAACTTGCTATATCTAAAGGGATCTTGTTACACTGGAGATGTTCCACACAACTTGTTAGCTCTACTTAAACTGAGCACCTCACAAGAAAAAGGTATTTTGTACTATCCTGATAAACAGCAAGCCTTTTTAAATTTTTGCTAAATTCTTTATATCTGTAATTACTTTCATTTGGTATCTCCTTCCTTTCACTCCTCCCCACAAACTACACAAAGTAAGGTGTGTATTTCACTTGATCCTTTAAACATGCATCCCACAAAAATCATATTAAGTTTCACTTACAGCCGTTTTTTAGGCACAACAAAAACTTCATAGGAATATGAAGTTTAGGAGAAAAATGGACTCATTCTAATCCTTTTTTTATGATGCCTTTCCCTCCTCTAGTAAATATTAAAGATCTTAGATAATCACTTCAAATGTAGTGTTCTTCCCATGTAATGTTGAATATTCAAGAATCTTTACATTGTAGAGTGGATACATGTTATGACATTAGAATATTAGGAAAAGACCATTAAAGAAACCCCCACATGTCATTTTATGCTATGATCATAAGTAAGGAGTAGTTAAGAACACTGTAGTAAATTTATTTTTATTGTTGGTCCTCATAAGGTCTGTGAATTTTTGATTAGATATTTGCAGGAAAGGAAGAAATTTATGTGGACATTTATGATGCTTTCAAAGAAAAAGGTATGATAATCTTTTTATTAATTTTATTCTCATGAAGGGTTATCACTGATCTGAATTAGTGAAGTTTAGTTTAAACTTCAGTCTTCTGATATTTACAGATATGCAGATAATAGACTGTTATTCCCCAGGGTATCACTCTGATTAAATTGTACATATATTACTTTTTTTATTAGCTTATCCGGTGTAACATTGTATTATGACTAAAATCTTTGTATATCTGAAGTTAGGTGTTCCCCTGGCTTCAGGCGATTTTGATACTCCCATGCTTATGATGTAAAAATAACGTAACCATCAGAGGTTTATTAAAATTTTGTCACTGACCCCATCCCCTTAAACCATATGGAATATCTGTTTTCACAGGCAAGATTTCAGAGCCGGCATTTTTTATTGCTTCTTTGTGGTATCAAATTTGACTTATGACTTAACATAGAGGGTTTAATGTGATATTTATGGAAGGATTGAGCCTTCACATTACTGTTACAATGACGGAGTTCTGCTTTTAACAGCTTTCAGACAGAGAAATGTGGCTGGTTTAGTGCAGTGTTGACAAAGGGAGCTTCCAGTGAAGCTCATCTAATCTTTACAGAAGCTCTGAAGTTGCCAGCATTCAAGTGCCACAGCTACTTGGACATTCCACTTTTCCTCTTAGAAATGCTGAAGCTGACCCTCGCCACTGACTTGCTCAACAGATATTTTATTAACACAATTAATTCCAATATATGTTAGCAGTCATTGTCCACCTCCTTCATCTCCCTCCTTCCGCCTTCAACATTCAGAAGGTAAAAATTCTGACCACTGCTGGCATTGAGATTGTTTCTCAGAAAATCATCTTTTTTCCTTCCATTTGGAAGAGTTTGAATTCACAACCAGTTTTCAAAAAGAAAAAAAAAAGGTAGAAAGACTGTGATTAGTATGTTCCATGCAACAATGGTATTAGACTCAGCTTTCAACAATCAAACTCTCTCCATGATATTCAGTAGCAATAATCTAGAATCACAATAATTTTTAGTGATTTCTTTATTTCAGTGTGGCTAGATTTTTCCATATAACATTTTAAAACATGGTAGTGAAAATTCTGGCTTCCATGGGTCAAAAAATAAAAGACTTATTTAAATTTACTGTATTAGCTTTCACAGCCATGCTTTGCTCCTGTATAACAGATTTATTTCATAAACAGGCCCTACTACACCACAAACCCTGCCCACCCAGGACTGGTAAATCTCTGAATTTATATTGTCATAAAAGATCCTTTATTGGTTTAAGGAAAAAGATTCAGATATTTAAAAAAAAAAAAAAAAAGTTTTTTGCCTATTTTTAAATGTAAGGTTCTGCCACATTTGAAACAGAAGCATCTCACTGGTCCTCTTTGGTTTTGTCTTTTATTGGATTCACCCACACTTCCACATGCAGTCACATAGCTGATCTCACTCTTAATTTTCTACATTATTGAAAATGGAAAGTTACTTTAATCTTCAAGTTTAAATCAAAATTATTTTTAATATAAATTTTATGCACAAAATCCTTTGATCCTTCATGACATCTTTTCATGGAGCATTAACATAACAAAGCAGAATAAAAGCAGATGGAAGAGAATGGTTAAGAATTTCTTTGCTGGAGAATTTTAAATGAGGCAGCTATAGATCCCAAACACATGAGAGTGTTCTTTACTTTTTCAGTTATTAAAATGACTTTGGATAAGAAGAGAGAAGAGCAGAGTATCAGTCTTTCCAAAGGTGGACAGCAGGCAGGTTCCATATTTTGTAATTCTGCAATGACATTTTATATTTGCTACCGTCTATGTCTTGACTACTGTATAGTCATACAAATAGTGATAAAATTTTATTTCTCAGTGGTCTACAGCAGACAAATATCTTATGTTTATGTTCTAAGTCCAGAAAGTTTCTCAGGAGCTCTGTTCAGTTGCATAGTTTAAAAATGCTAATACAACCTCCTCGGTTTAGCAGCCCTAGTGGCAGGACTATGATGAATAAGGAATCAATAAACAAGTTTGATTTGGATTCAGACCTTTAGAACAATATTTAGAAGACCTTTAGGACAATGCTTCTGTCTCAAGTTTCAGGGTTTTTTCATTTTTATTCATGGGGTGTATCTTGGGTAATTTTTTTACAAGTACATCCACAATCAAAATGTGATTTTCCTGTCCTTATGTATTGTATTGAATATGTTGTAAAACGCCTCTGTACTGCACAAGGTCTTAGTTTTATAATCAAGTGACCTTCAGGGGACCAATATACAAACAATGGATGTGTTGCAAGACAGGTGTTTAAGATAGCCAATGAATATTACACTTGAGAAATGGTTATCATAGCAGAATGATAAACTGTATATTTTTATTGGTTTATTATGCATATAGAGCTATGATTACACTTTGGTGTATAGCAAGTATTATAAATATGCTAAAATGAATATGCTATTTAAATGAATAAATACATTTTTTGCAATTTCAAGCTAACCTATTACTAGATACAGTTAATAAATACTCTGAGTATGTGAGCATGGATATAAAGGGAAAGTCATGCTAAAGAGTTCAATAGAACATTGTTCTTTCCTAATTTCACATGCCTAGTCTTTGATGCCCATTTCATGTTTTACTAATCCATTTTCTATAATGAGTCAACCTTAGGTTCATCTGAAGGTTAAACCTCACATCTCTAATATTATAATAAACAAGTAAAATACTTTGCAATATATTCTTGTGTCTCCTGTATCTCTGCAATGGAGCTTAACACACTGTGTAAAAGTGCAGGATTTTCACGCCATCAGAAGTAAGGTAAGTAAACTTTATTAACAGTTTCTGTTGAATTTTGTATTTGTATATTCCAGAAATTTAGGAATATAACCAAGTCATTGCTGTACATCCAGGCAAGCTACTTTCAAAACACAGTTTTCTAGGCAGTAAGTGGTACGAAAATAACACAATTTCTTCACTTGAAATAGCTGAATATTCACAAGGGAAGGAGAAAAGGACTTTTCTATGCTCCAGCACAAGCAAGAACCTCTTTGTAGGCAGAATTTCCTATTCCTCTATAAAATATCTTATGTGCATGCAGTTAGTATAAACACTTCAGTATCTTATTGGAGAACATCTGAGGGGGACAGATGATGATAAGAAAGCAAGTAGGGATATTTCAGGGAGTTGGCAGGGAAATAGTATAGTTTTGATGAACTCTGGGATTTCTGACAGTATAGAATTCTTGTGCCTGATGTCAGCCCTTCGCTCTCTGCCTTTCAAAAACACTGCTGGGTGCAGATAAGTTTACTTCTGTGCAGAGGGAGAATATCAAATGAATGCAAAGAAAATATGCTCCATGAGAGAGAGATTTCATGCTTTTCCCAATTAAGCTACTCAGTAAAATTGATGTAGAAATGGCCAAATTTAAATTTTTTCAAGAATTGAGTTCCAAGCTGTATAAAATAGGATCTCTGCTAGCTTGGACTTACAGGAGTTTCATCATCCTAGGACTCCACACAATACATCCTGCTGTGTTAATGCAAACTGAAATCAATGGCATTTTAATTTGATGTGACAGATTGCAACTTACAATGGTTAAGGAGTGGACAAACTGCCATTTGTGATGCTTCTGTGAGGGGATGGCAACCTCTTGTCTAAGTACAGAATGGACAGGTGAAGACAATTGCTGCCAGTGCCCATCACAGGGAAATCCAAGAAGGACCATCAGTTTGAACATCTACAGTGAATGAAAAAAATATACTTGACCTTGACAACAGTGAACTTTCTTAGAATTTTGTTGAACCTAGCATATTTTATGAGAAAATGAAAGCACACATCCCATGATGCCTCCTGTACTATTTTTTCTCTTTCACAGGCCATTAACTTAAGGTTTCAACCATGTCAGATTTCATCTCAAGACTCTTTGTAAGAAAATACAAAAGAGATCACAAAGTGTAATGTGTTACTTGTAGAGAGAGTTACTGCACCTACAAAGCACAGTTTAAAGTTCAAATCATCTTTTCTGCAGCTTTCAGGACTCGAGCAGAAAGAAAACCAGTGCCAGGTGGTTTAAATTTGCAATTAGCTGAGGCACCTGCATGTTTGAAAAGAGAAAGACCCACCATGAGCATGATTTAAATAAGCAGAGGTGCCCATTTTTCCATCTCCAATAAAATTTGTCTGCATGATCCATAATATTTTATCTTTCTTCTGCATAATAGGAAACAGTGTTTCAGAGATTAATGAACTGAATCACTGCAGACAAGGAGTAAATATTTATTTGTACTTAACATTTATACAACACTTCTCATCCACAATGCAAAAAGATTTTATTATGTTAGATAAGCATTACTACTCTGATGCTGTGAAATAAAACAAAGTACTGATTTGTTCACAATAATAATCTCAATAAATAATGGAGCACAGGTCATCTGATTTCCCATCCAATCTATAAATAGTGAAGGCTTCAGCTGTTTCTATATGCTATTTATTGCTTCCTGAAATTCACCAGAGCTTTATGTCCCAGCTTTCTGGCTTGAGTAGAAACACATAAGAGGATGCCCTCCAATGAGCTCTAACTGATAAAAAGCAAATACTTCGGTTCTCTAGTAGTTTTTAGTTTTGATTAAGCTTGCAGCAATAAGTCTAATATAATTTTTGTGAAACATATTACCATTTACCAAGTTCTGAAGGCAAAAATAAATTAAATTTATGTGAATGCACTGGTGCACAGTGAAATCAGATGTATAGAAACATATTAGGAAATGTATTTTACCAGAGATTCCTGTGTAAAAACCAACTTGATTGTATCAGCTTGAATTACATTTAAAATAGACTGTTTCCTCTATTTATGATGAAATGGGAACAATATATTTTATGCTTGTAAAATATTTTAGAATACATTCTGCTTTGTAAAAAGACAGAGATGCATAAATGATGAGGTCAGAAAACATGTTTAATATCAGAGGCAATATCTGTAAGGGTCTCAACCTGACTTTAAATGATCTAACTGAAAATATTTTAAAACTGAAATTGTCACATCACATTTGCAAATTCTGCTGAAAGGTGCAAGTTAAGTCATTCCACAATGAACAGCTTAAAAGGCATACTAATATCAGTTTTATTCATAGCTATAAAATTTGTACATAGCCAAGGCTAAAGCGATCAATATTTGATATGCTGACAAAAAATTTCAGAGAAGAGTTTTAAAGGTGAAAATAGCTTATTAAAGAGAACTGGGTCACTGATTTACGGTCTTGCTAATAGTGATAAACATCTAGGTTCAATTGTTCTCAAGTACTGAAAAATATGTATTATATTTTGTGTAATTTTTCCTTTGTTCTCTCTTCTGATGGAGTGATTATTTTTTTTAATTTCAGTCTTTCTTGCATTAACTCCTGATATCCAAACCACATGATGCACTAACTATTCATGATAAAGCAAAAATGTAGCAAAAAAAAACATATTCAAAAGTGGCAAATCACAAGGATTATCATTTAACCAAACTCAAGGGTCAGATTCAATTTTGATGCCACTGGATGTGTTGTCCCCAGATTTATGCTGCTACCATTCCCTTTTCCAAACAATAGACAATTCATAGTGTTCCACGAATTAAATAAATAGCAAAGAAGTTATTTTACTGCATATGAAATAACAAAAATCTAGAATAAAGAAACCAAAATACCCGCAAATAAAAAATGGAAAAAAGAAGCATGAAAATAAAATTTTACATAAACTAATATAATGTATAAGTTGCATTTTAAATGGAGCATAGATTTAAACTCTGAAGAAGGTCTCCTGGGAACCTTTAATGCCCTTCTGAGGAATAAGTGAACAAAAGCTGAAATATGGTACCCCTATGCCCAAACAGGAAAGTTTACCAAAATCCAACCACCCCTTCCATTTGTCCTTCCAGCCTGCCTGCATTTTGGCTTTTGATGCAGGCACAAATCTCACAGTTCCTACTGCTTTCCCCTTTTTGTTTGCTTCTTCATCTATTTCTTTATAGTATGTCACAGTGTTGATCTATAAGAGACTAAAAGTATAGTCACTTCTTAGCTCACTGCTAAACCTAAATATAAAGTGTGTTAAAAAGGAACAAGGTGGGAGGAAAAGAGTCTTGTTTAGGACTCTCTTTTGTGCAGGTCTTAGAGGACTTTCTTCCTTTAGTGAAGGCAAAACACAGAAAATATTAATGTTTACAATGTCTCTAGAATAACCCTGTGTTTTGAGATGTTGTTAAGAATGTGGCAGGTCTCATGTCCTGTGAATATTTTTTCATAACTGAGGTGGTGTTTTTGACAATATTTGTCAAAATTTGAAGCCCTACTACAGCAAGCCTTGTGCTACTCAGGGCCAAGTTCATGCAGGTCCATTGTAGTGTGTTCAGAACAATAATCAGCCCTAGCAGGAGCCCCGAAACAAGGACCTGTGTGCTGAGAGAAAAACCCACAATATGGGTGGGGAGAGGAGAGGAGAGGAGCTCTGTATTTTAGTGTACCATGCCAGTTTTGTCAAAAAATCACTGTGGTTCCACCTCAAAAACATGCTGTGGATCCTGGACTTTCTACTACATGAATAAGTATTTCTATCTACTCTCAACTAAGCCTCACAGAGATAAATTTCTAAGCCTGAAAGGCATTCTCATTACACCAGTGGGATACCACGCCTGAGCTAATTACCTCTGCTTTTTATAGGACCAGCTATTTTGACGAAGTGTAACATCAATATACATATAATGTTTCTGTTTCTCAGACTAAAAGTACTAGTTTCAAGATATTTACCCAAAGTAGATGTGTTCTGGATGACTTTGACCAGATCACAAAGTTGCTACAGCATGACTAAAAGGCCTAGAAAAAAACTAAAAACAGATAATCTTTGACATCTGTTTGAATGACACATTGGATGCAATGCAACCAAGTTAGTCTTTTCATTCTTTTATATTTATCATCATATTAATCCTTCTTGCATGTGGTGTGTGACAGTAATGAGCACAAAAGGAGAAAAATTGAGTCCATGCAACCAGTCCTTCTGTTTCCTCTGCATGTACAGGGGACACCATGGTTTGTGCACTGGTGTGGGCCAATTGTTAGGCAGATCCTGAACTGATGGAGCCAAAATATCTGTTGTTGGATGTCCTAGTCCACCACAAGGGCCTGCCAGGGCAGTATATGTGCATTCTTACTCACCAAAATCACAGCATTTATGTATGCAGGGAGAAAAATCTGTCCTCACCCATGGTTTTCCTGGGGCCATATCAAGCATTTAGCTGAGTCCTGAGTCCCTGGCATTCAAAAAATTAAAGAACCAAAATTACTCCAACAGAGCTTATTCATTATACTTCAGTGAGGGAATCCTGTCATGATGCTAAATCTGGAGTAAAGGAGAAGACAAGACATCTGCTATCATATTTTTAAGACTGCCTGACAGCTCTCCTTGTTGCAACCCAACAGTCACAACTGCCAGTGGAAATACCAACAAATGGAAACAGGACCTCAGGAGAGCCTGCTGCAGTGGGGTTGTTGAGTTTTTGTTGCATAAAACAAGTCGTAACTCCTTTGACAAGGCCAGAATGGCATTTTCTGTGTTTGTTCCTGATACCACAGTGCCAGAGATGAACCCTATTCATTGTGAACTTGTTAAACCACATGTAGGGCATTAGGACAACCATCAAGTTTGAGAGAGGTGTCAAACACAATTTCTTACCAAACACTTGATCCCAGACAAACACCAAAGAATAGTCTAAAGTTCCTCTTTCCTTTTAATGTCTGTGTACCAACATCTGAAAAATATTCTGAGTAAGCATTTAAGTAATCTTGTACACTAAGGATGGGATCATCTGTAATTTTACTGGAATTTGTCTGTCCTACACATTATGATCATTAGTGAAACTTTTTCTGATGGCAAAACAAAAGTCAAAATCAAAATCTGTTCCATTAGTTGAGATCCTGCCACAAACTCTTTTAATTTACGTGTGGGTGCTTGTGCCTGTGAAGGTTTTAACAGCCTTCCCTTGTTAAATTTTTTTTAATCTGTCTGAACATGGGGGAGTTATGTGTATTGTCTTAGAGATCCTACAGACTCCATACACTTGTACATGCAGAGTTTGAAAGTAATGCCTGCCCATCACTCATCAGAACCATTAGCCCTGTGTGACAAGCCCATAAATATACTTGTTTGAAGATAGATATACCCTTTTGGTTCCTAAAGCATACCAATAAAAACTACCTCTAACACTGTAAACCCATGTTTCACAGCCATTTTTCACAGAAAAAAAGTGCTGAAAAACATTGAAACACAGTGGAATCAAAATCCCAGTGAGAATCTGTGAAGCTTCCATTGACACTGTTACCTGTTATTGCTTTGACTTACTTAATGGTAATAAATGGTTTCCAATGTTTTTCCTGAGTTTTGCAATAGACTTCCAAATAAGGAAGAATAAATATGCCTAAAGACTCCTAAGAGAACTCTTTAGGAAGGACAAGCCATTGATCCTGTCTTCATTATTTTGATATTGACCAGAAAAACAAGTGCTCTCACATTTAGATTCAAACCAGTGCATAATTCCCACAAATTTATGTATTATTCTAGACAGCAAGGCAGAATATATAAAGATGGTATTGGTAAGAATGTAAAAAACTTTTGAAGATTCTAGATTGCTGTTTTTTTTTTTACTACTTTAATAAAACTATCTTAATAATATAATTATGCATATTATTTAGTCATTCTTATTTCTTCAAGAGACACTCACTGTAAAATTCTTGAGGATTACTTGAAAGGATGAAAAGTTTTGTGAAAGTAGAAAAGAGAATTATTATCTTTTTTCATGACTTCCAGTTAAAATTAATTTTATAGCAAGCATTTCAATCCTCAGAAATATTTGTATCTTTTAGCAGCAGTATGTGATACTTTAGAGATGCATCCAATGTCTTGTAGAAGACTGAGGTTTGATTTACAGCAGAGGTTTGGTGTTAAAGTCCTCTTGATATCTGGATCTCACCGTTCAGTGAATGCATGCATGTCATGCTTGTTCTCAGGTGTGCTTATTGCATCTGAGTCCTGGTCAAAGCAAAAAGGACTAAATTCTTCCTTTCTATTGAGCAGACAAAGTGAAAGAAAGAAGAGTTTTGTCCCTGTCAATTTTCTAAATGTAGAGGCAAGTTGTACATCATAAATGAGCTGTTGTGTTACAGGAAATAATAAATTCTGATTTTGGTGGGTGGCAATTGTGACATCTAATACTAAATTCTAAAAGAGGGAAAGTCAATGTTATTTTAATCAATTGTATTTCATTTCACATCATCTTATTAAACCACTATTTATCAAATAATTTAATTTTCAATTTAGTAATAACAATGATTTGTGTCACTAACTCACAAAGTCAATGATATTAAGAAGAGAATTTTGAAATAGCTGTTATTAGTTAAGTACTGATTTGAAACCAGCTTGAAATTTCATAACATGTTTTGGAGTGTTGTGAATAAGACTTAATTTTTAACTTGATGGAATAATGATTTTCTTTTTCATCTAAATTGGATCTGCAGTGTTTTAAAATCTTAATGGGGGAAAATGATGCAGCTTACATTCACTGTTGTACTTATTGCAACACAAATTGTAATGGTTGTAAAAATGGATCTAAATTGCAAGATTTAAAATATCCTATAACCAATCAGAGCACGTTGATAGAAATAAATACAAAATTACTTAACATGGAAGATAGAAGAATACTACACTCAGAACACTGAAAAAATCTTTACTAGTTTTAAAAGTTTTGAAAGGAAATATTCAAAGACAGTGAGGTGGAAGAAAATCCAGGTTGACTTCATAGCTGCATAAGCTCTGCCTTTCATATCCCCCATTTAAACTTTTTCCTGCCTTTGGAACAGGTCAAGCTCTGTTCTTTTTGATCTGACAGATACATGAGCACCTAAAGTAATAGAGACTATAACCTTCATTTATCATCACAATAGTTTGCATTTACTGTTATAAAGACATTTTAAAGATTAAGACAATTTTTTTCAATTTCCATACATTTTTGCCCCTTATCTTTCATTCAAAAATTCCTATCAAACTTTCAGAAAGAAGTCCTAAAGTCCACCATAGATAAATTGCTTGAAAAAGATCAGAGATACAGATGGATTATTGATATAACCTGTTGAGCAGACACAACTGTATTTCCTGCTTCTAGAGGAAGAAAATTTATTTCACTTTATTCACATTTATTTTACATTCTTCTGCTCAAAGTGTTTTACTTCCTTTGTTCCAGGCTATGTAGTCTCATCCCAAGGAAACAGTTATGGGTGGAGGTACTGAAGTATTTTTTGCTTGGGCATATTCTTTTTACTTCTGAAACAGAGATGCCTCATTGTGTCTTTGTCTCTATTCCTTCCAACAACAAAAAGGCTGATCCTGTCCCTTGCAATCACTGGTATTAATATTTGACCTTCTTTTCATCAGAAACATCTCCCTTCTTATAGAGAACACAGCTGTGAAAGCAAAACACTGACATTTAAAACATGTCAGTGTAGGGTGGAGTGAAGGATGGTTTTATCCTAAACCACTAATGTTCTGTTTCAATCTGGTTTAGAGCACTGAATGTGATTAAAACTGATTATAAATGAGAAGCTTCTGCTTCATTCAATCCATCCAATGTTATACCTTCTACTAAACAGGGTTTGTACTTTCCAACAATTCCTCATTTTAAATCACCTTGCATGTGCTTGCTTGTGCAAAGAAGGAAAAAAATGACAAGTCTCCATTTGGCAAAAGGACCTTATGTTCAGAGCTGTCACATGCTCATTTTACATATATCCCACATATAAATTTGTGTGACCTAATCTTCCTCTTGTATTTACCCTTTGTCATAGGAGAAGATAAAAACCAAGGGTAAAAAGGATCAAACTGCCAGCTATTTTTAGCAGTTTGTAAATGGTTTAGAATCAGGTTGTCCTTTCTGTGCTCAGGGCCAAGGCAAAAGGGTGGCACATCTGGCTGTGGCTCGCTTGTTCCAAGGGCAGGCCTATGCAGAACACTGACTACATTTTAGTGGACTGTCAGAGAAACAGAACAGAAGTCTAGTTTTACTTTCCCTGTCACTTATTTTCTTTCATTGAATAAAATTATAATGCACTGAAACCCTCAGCTGCAGATCATCAAAAACTTCTTAACTTCAATAAAGGAATTCTCAAGTCACTAAGGCTCTTCATTTTCTCTTTAGTAAATAGCAGGTACAATCAATTTTGGTCCCCACAAAATACATAATCTCCTAAAATAAAGTAGCTCAAAAATCAGAATCACAACCTCTTTTGTTAGAGATAGCATCATATTTCCTTTGGGTTTACTGCCATGTCCACTTTCAATAGCTGATCCTCTAACTTTATCCTTCACGTCATGGAAGACACAGATTCTTAAATTTCTGCTATCTGTATTCAGCATTCCAAAAGAAAAACTCAGGCTATGGCTCAGAATAAATTTTACTATAGGTAATAGAATTTGTACGCTGTAATTCATTGTTTGTTCAGGGTTTTTTTTTCAGAATTTTATTTATTTACCAGAATCCAGATCCTTCTGAAGATTTAGATGCATCTTTGTTTCAGCTTTTAAGCTAGTAAATCTTTCACTAGTATCATCTTACAATCTTTGAAGTTCAAAGGGAAAAGGATCAGCAAATAAAAGAAATTATATGGAGGTTCAGATGTGAAAATTAATGTCTGCATATGTTCACTAGTACTATTTTAATATGTATAAAAATTTATGCATAAAAAATTATGCGTTTAGGAACACAGCAGGTAAATGAGACATGAGTTGGAAAGTGCCTGGAGGACAGTTAAAATATCTCAAATAATTGCTTCAGACCCCCATAAGGGGCATATTCTTTGTATGTGTTGCCCCGTAGAGAGATTCACATGTTCATACCTGCTGCAAGCTACAGTCGTCATCCATGGCTGAATACTTCACAGGTAAAACAGAAACGTGCTCAGTTTCCAGTCCCTGAGAAGCAGGTGCATCTCAAACAGATATGTGGTACATCTGTTTGGAGGCAGGTGAATCATTAAGACAGTGCCTCTTGGGCAGGTAACTATTCTGACCTGCTTGAAAAGGAGGTCACTGTCAAGGGTGCCTCCGAGGCATATTCTGTTCAGCCAGCATGCACTGCAGCTCCCAGAGCTGGTGGCACGGCAGATTTGTTTTAAAATGAGCTACCAGGCATGTAACTGGACTCAGGACTGCAGGGTGGAAACTTGTTCAGGCAACCAGTCAAGTCAGACTGTCTTAAAGGTCACAGAGGCTCTATAATAACAAAGACCTCATTGCCAAACTGTATAATTCCTTTCCGTTTTGCTTTCTTATTTATTTTGTCTGCTTTAGCCTTTCTTCTCACTGCTTCACAATCTTTTCCCAACAGTGAATCAAGACCTGAGCTTAGATAACCTCAGATAGATCCCCTGTGAGGAAGCTACAGTTTTTTATAGTCTAAAGCTATTCCTTCTTCAGTGCCTGGTGCAGAGCAGGTCCCAGCCCCAGTGCCACTGGGACAAGCTCTGAGCTGATTGCTCAGTGCTGGGGATCTCTGCCACTTGGGTCTACAGCACAGAAAAAGAGCACTTCCCTCAAGTGCATTTCCCTCTCTCCTCCATACATTTAATTGGTATGGCTGGGGACAGAGGGCTGGCACAGGGTCATATAAATTGGTCCAGTGACTGAAGGACTCCCCTCCACCTGACTCGAAGCCTGTATTTTCTCAGTGAATTGCCATAAGCAGAACAAAGGGATTAGCACAAGAGCAGTCTTACAATTTACTCACGACAACAACAGGGCAAAGCACAAGATATGACACGGTGTTCCTTGGTGGGTGGCAATCCAACATTTGACATTGCAGAATCAGTAACAAAATTGCATTAAATTTACTCTTCTGGTGAAAGAGTTACCATGTCTGCACCCAGTGAAATGTAAAGCAGTGACCTGCGCACCCACATTCAAAATTTAGACTAAAACTCCATGCTTTGTTGCTATATGACATATGTAGCCTGGTGCCTTTTACTCACTCCTGATTAAAAATCAGGAATTACTATCTCTCTGCAGCTGATTTCTCATGGTTTATAGACCAGGCCAGATGAAGACTTCATGGAGTCCAATTGTATCCTGAATTCACTGAGAAAAATTACAGTATGCTATCATTATTTATATAGATATATTTAAAAATTTCTGTACTAAACCTTTAAAATTTCATGCAGAAAAAATGTTTGACAAATGAAAGTTGGTAAATGCTCCTTATGACAAAAATGTTCCTTAAAGTGGAAATTGTTGAAGAAAAAGATCAGGTTCACATAATAACAAAGAAAAGCAAATTATAGAGTTACTGAGTTTCTGTTAGAATTCAGAGAACCATAGAATAGCTTCTAAACTATTTTTCAGCTGTAATTAAATCTCTTTGCATTTGAAGAGAAAGATGAAAGGAAATATTTCAAAATTATTTGTATTAAAGATTTAAAATTCTTCAATCTGAACTTTTGGGTTCAATGGCTCACTCATAGAAATTAAAGAAAAATAGAACGGCAAAATTTGGATGATGATCAAGGACAGAAAATTCACCATGTTTGATTTTCCCAGATTTCTTCCTTGAGTTGCCATAGCTACCACTCAGTGAGGAAGTTACTTCAGAAGCAGGTGAGTAGCATATTTCTCTATCTGCCCTTCATGTACTGCTGCACCTGCTCTCCTGGTTTCAGGCCACCTTCAAGTTCTGGGCTGTGCTCCCCGTGTGGTGCCAGCTCACCTGCCTGATAGGCCAAAGCTGGCTGTCTTAGATGGTTTCTACACAACAGATTTATTTGGAAAAGCTGATGCTTCACAAGTAGGACACTCTTTGTTGCAAGATGGTGGAATACCGAGTAGACTTACCCACACAGAGGTGTCGGTACCAAAGCAAGCCCATCTGCTGTGCCATTGCTGTTGGCTGTCCCTGTTTTCTCTGACGCTTTCAGTCACTCTCCCTCCAAACACTGGCCTGAATACAAATTCATTTTTCACTTCCAGTGGGTTGTAAATGTTGAGAGACCAGCAATTCTAAATTTTTATGGCATACTGACTCGAAGATGTTGAAATACCACTGCCTGACTGGAAATTATTTGGGTTACTTGCTTGTCATTTATGGTTTTATCATATTTGTTTGTTGTATAACCTAGGCATTTGGCTTAAAAGGTTTAGTCTTTCCATACAGAAGCAGCCATCTCTGTATTTATTTTCATCTGTACCTGCCCCCAGAAGCTAGCAAACAGAAGGAATATATTATATAGTCAATAGGAAAGACTTCCAACCAGCTGACAATTTCCTAACACAAAAAGTCCCTTAAATAAAACACTGATACAATTTTAATTCAAAGATCCTATGATTTTATTCACACATATTGTGGTACACACCATGCCATGTGTCAGAAGCAGGTTGGAACTTCAAGCGCAGTTACATGTACCACTTTTTGACCTCAGCAGCAAAAACTTTGTATATAATTCTCCTACATGCTTGTATTCTGCATGACAGAATTAATGAATACAACAATAATAGGCCTCCAAGGTGATTTACATGCATTGATTAAATGTCAGCATTGAAATGCAGTAGGTTCTATTGTTACAGACCCTGTGAACAAAGACAGGAGATTGTAACCATAGGTTAAACAAGTTACTTAGCAATTCCTTTTAGCATATAATCACATTTTCTGGTTTTACCAAAAGGAAACTCAAATAATAAAACATCTTTCAACATTTTGTACATAAAGTTATTTAGGTTTGAACTAGCAAGACATTATTAATTCTTTTACTGTATGCTAATATGTACAGTACAGTAAAGCTGGGGAAAATACTCTTGCAACATAAGAGAGAATTCAAAATGTTCGTGGGATAATAAATGATTGATATTGGAGGAAATAAAATTAAAACCTTGCCTCAGTATAACTGAATAGACAGACTGTAAAAGTGATTATGGCATGGAGAGAGATTGTTCAATTAAATCCCAGTGAAAAAAGTTAATGTTCTGTCATTATTAATACACATTAAAAATCCATCCTAACCATAACAGCAACACATTTAATATTAAAATCTCCCAGGAGTCTTCATAACCCATGAGTGACAAAATTCACTTCACAACAAATTAAAAAAAAAAAAAAAATCAGTGACTCAAAATATTAAAATTACTATGGTGCTGCCTCAAAATTTCAGTCCACCATGTGCACAGTGCATCATAAGTTGTATTATTCACATGTGGCAAGTTAAGTACAGGTTAAATCACTCTGCACTATAATGGTTGGACCATCCTGCTTGATCAGTGGGAGCAGTTAAGGGACACCGTGGTGTTTATCTGAATCATCCACGTGAATTCAAAGTGATGATTGATTTAAGTACATCCGAAAGGATGAAGCTTTGGAATATTCATAGATATACATATAAATACACTGTTCATGTTTTTCCCTAAGTGGTAAAATTTAGCATTTACTGAGTCAGCAAGGTATTTTTTTCATCTATGCACCCTGACTAAATCAGATATTGAGGAGCTTTAATGGATTGTTCCTGTTGCTACAATTACCTTATTTTGATCAAAGTCAAAATGACAGTATGTCACATCACAAGTGGTAATAACACAGAATACTGAATAGCTAAGACATACAGGGAACTGAACAAGACAAGTAATGGGTATAGATACCAGAGATCTCTGAACCAGCAGAGAAACAGGTGTTAAAAATCTAAGTTTGCTTGTAGTAAGAAAAGTAGCATATTTGCTCTGGGGAAAAAAAAATCCACTGGGATTTAAGACAGAGATAGCAGATGTGCACATTTTAAAAAGGGAAGGTACACAGCACCATTAAAAAGTTAAGAATCTGTAAATGTTGGTAAAGATTTTCTCTCCAACTTAATACACAATTATTAAAGCTCTCCAGCAAGTTATTATGTGATTGAATGTATGTACAACTGCAAATCATAACAGTATGAGAGTACTTGTGTGTGGAGGATGAAATGTATTCTCATGTATCAGTATTACACAAGTTATCCCAGACTCCAGCAATCATTCTGTCCCCTGTGCTCCTTCAGATCCTAACATTTCTGAATGATTTTTCTGTTATTTACTGTGGTGATGAATGACAATGAGAAGAATGGGCTGGGTAGTTACATCTCCTGTAATGTTTGGTCATTACCTCCTTCAGGATCAAGAAGGGGTCACGATCCCCAGTTATGAGAGCATTACCACACATTTCCTTTTAGGGCCATCAAAACTATTGGGAGGGTGAGGGCGTGATGGGAAAAAGACAGCTTATAAAGACATCAAATAGTTAATTTCCAGTTCTTCGGAAAAGAAAGAGCCTCCCTGAGGCTTATACTGCAACTTGGTATTTATTGAACTTTAAGTTACAACCAACAGGCTGGTTAATAACAATTCAAGCAGCTGTCAATCTTTTTGACCAATGTCATCAATATTTCATGCTGCCAAATAACAACAATTAAGAACCAGAGCTGGAAGAAGCACTTAGGGCAAATGTGTTTCTTACACTATAATGAAATCGACAGTGTAGGACAGACATTTCCTATGGGCATTCAGAGAAAGGCTTTTCTGTATTTTTCTTTTCAAAACAGCAAGAGTCAGTGTTCTTTATTACACACTCAAAGTAATCGTGCACTGGACAAATTTCCTAATGTTAACTCATAAAATTCAAAGTAGCTTACTTTTTAAATGCACATTAGTTAAAAAAATGAGATTTTTTTAACCTGAAAGTAATGTCTATATTTTTATAAACAGAACATTATTTTTGCAAGCAATTCTATAAACTATTTTTTTAAAACTTTATTTCAATGTTCATATTTCATATTAAATGATTTATACCAAAATTTCTGCTTCTGATCATAAACATAATTATAGAAAAATACCATCACTCCAAATATTCCCCCTTGCTCCTTCTCCTCCCAGCTGTTATTGCTGAGCATGACACCACATGGTGTGGGACATCCCTCTGGTCAAGTGGGGTCAGCTGTCCTGGCTGTGTCCCCTCCCAACCTCTTGTGCAGCCCCAGCATCCTCACTGTCACGATGGAGTGAGAAGCAGAAAAGACCTTGATGCTGTGTCAGAACTGTTCAGCAATAGCTAAAAGAGCAGTGTGTTATCAACACTGTTTTGGTCAAAAATCCACAGAAGCACAGCACCCTACAAGCTGCCACAAAGAAAATCAACTTTATCCCAGTCCAAACCAGAACACAGAAATGGTTCCTTGTTATGAAAGTGTGGGTCATGACTGTTGAAAAAGCTTCTCTCCCATTTTTCAAATTTGAACTATAAAAAAAGGGGTTATCTGTATTACTGTGTGTGGACAGCACAACACTTCAAATATTGTGTTAAGCTTCCAGTTAATAAATACTTGCTAGCTGATTTTATCTCTGAGGAAAGTAAGACCAAAAAAAAAAAAAATAAAAAGGCTATTAAGATCCCTAAGGTGTTCCTTGATAATGAATCCCTGTGTTCATGCTGAAATGAGATAAGACAATCCAGTGTGGCTGAAGACAAGTGTGTTCCAAATTTATATTACTGCGTGTTGTATCTTCTACTGAAAAAAAAAATGGAGAAAGAACATGAACATGTTGTAGGCTAGCTTAGACTGCAAAGCCAAGCTTTTTCACTAGCACTATGAACATTTTGATAAGTGTGCTATTTGTACTTCTTTTCTTTCTACAGAAAATACCAATATGCTTGGGATATTTTTTTGACTATTTTGCATCAAGAAAACACACCTTGCATGGCACATTAAACTGAAATGTTGGTGCATAGGCTCAGCAAAATATATGATTTGCTCTCTGGACCTGAAGACTAAAACATAAACTTACCAGCCAGCACTGTGTAGAACATGTTTCATAGTAAATATTTTGTTATTGGTTGTGGGGCAGAAGATGGTTTCTCTGTATGTGCAAAATTTCTTAGAAGATTAAAGGTAATTTAATCTTCTAAGATTAAACATAGACCTGCAATTCAATAGAAATTACATCTTATCTTCTCATTGGGGAGGAGCCAGAGCTAGAGATAGGGAATGCCAGCAAAACAGTTTTCTGATATAGCAGATAGAATGATCTCAGCACATTCAGAGAATATATTTTAAAAATATTTTCTTAATATTCTTTAGATTTGAAAAGGTTTGAAAAAGCTTTAGATTTGAAACGCCATTATTAAAAAATGTGCAGGGTCTAAAAAACATGTATCTTTGCAAACAGAAAATCTGCAAAAATAAACCCACCAATTTATAATTATAAAATGGAACTGAGTGTTTTCAGCTCCTGTTTTTTTTTATAAAAGCAATCTGGACAAGATTATTTTGTTGTTGCACATAAAGTAGAGGCTGGTTTATTTGCTTGGATTGGTTTAATTTTATAAATTATGACAAGAGCAAAGTCATTTTTAAAAGCTAAAATGACAATTTCTGGAAGACTAAAAAAACCAAAAACATTAAGGATTCCCCCAGGCTGGGGAATACAATCTAGGATATTTTAGATGAATTAAGATTTTTAATCCCTTTCCATTTATCTCATTCTCCCATGGTTTTTTTTTTTTTTTCTGATCAATATGCAGTCCTGGTCTCCTTGAATAGTTTGGAACACAGACACCAGTTATTCAGATTTTCAATATATTTAATGTCTGAAGTTGCCATCACTGAACTGATACTACCTTGAGCATGTCAGGAATGTAGACATTTAGCTCAAGTGTAACTTTTTATTACTTTGTCAATTTGTTTGTGGAAAAGCTAGAAAATATTTAACTCACAGATCTTCGTTCTCTACATTTCACATACAGATCAGGCCCCATTTCTGTAGCACACACAAAGTGATCAAAGTAACTCATATAATTAAAAATAAAGGCACAAACTGGTTCTGGAACGTGGAGTTTGCAAAACAATAGCTCCAGGTTACAGGACCAGAGTGATACAGGCAAGCTGTGCCAGGTACTGCACAGTGCAATGTCTCTAATTAGAAAAAAACACTCAAGGGTACAAGGTCAAGTTCAGAAGAGATTTTTGAATCTTCCCAAGTCACAAGGGTTAAGGTGAATCAGCTCTGAGCAATAAGCTCCACTCTGTCTCCTGCCAAGTCCAAATGGTTAAGGAGGATCCTGATCCTCTGAAATTGTTGGCAGTGTCCCATTCACACCAGCATGCCCCAGGTTTATTTGTGCATTATGAGCTGGTCTTGGGATCTGTATGTTCTCAGGAATAAGAAATTCTCTGCCTTCTCACAGTGCTTTAACTCATTTGGAGCAAGGCCATTACACGCATCAACCTCTGTGGTCCAGTCTTCCCACAGAAAAGCTCTGAGATACCCAAATTTTAAAGGAAGGCCTCTACAGCATGGAGGGGATGCATCTTCTCATGATCAAGAAGTCACTTGCATGGACAAAGATATCATTATCAACTTTCTTTATATGTAAGACCTCAAATTGCTATGAATAATGGTTCCTATTTAGAGAGAATAGTTGGCTGACACAAATATATTTACTATGCTCAGTTTTTCAGGTCTATACCAAACTTCTAGGTAACAGCTTATGCCCAAAGAATGTCTCAGTATGATAAAAGAATCCTTCAGCATTCAGGTTACCAGAGTTTTCTCGTACCTTTTCACATATGCTTTGCTATTTTCTCCCACACGTTCCTCATTCTTTTTCTGAGCTCCAGTGTGGACCTGGACAGCCTATTAGAGCCAAAGAATAGACTTTGATAATATGTAGAAGCATTTTTACAAGAATTACTTTTATTCAGTTGATGTCAGTAATATCTTCCTCTGCCGTGTACCTTAAAAAATGTAAAGTGAAATGCTTCTTTTCCTAGAAAGGATATGATCATAATAAACCAATCCTTGCTAATTTATATTTTTGCAAAGGTATCTCTTCTGGATGACCCTTTGGCTGCTGAATATTACAGTTAAGTTGGTACATGCTGTTAAAAATATTGCTCTATTTTGCCTTTAGCAATCAAGCAGCAAAATATTTCCCAGCATGAAAATGAAATGATAAAGATAAGGTAGTTAATAATTGCAAGATATGCTACTGTATCTCCTGTTATTAAGATGAGTAACATGAGAGGATTTGGAATACATATCCTTAATTATTTTTGTCTGTCTAATGAGGAAATAGAGAACCAGTGTAAAAAAAAATCACAAACCCACAAAATCAGTTTTTATTTTAAGGATTTTTTTTTTAAATTCAGGGCTTTTTCTTTGCACAAAAAAAAAAAAGATCTATAATTCTAATTAATTTTTTAAGTAATTTTGTCAATTATTTAGAAAAATTAACATATTGGGAAAGTTAGTGCTATTATATCTGGATTTTTCTGAGGTACCCTCTAAAAAGGGCTTTTCCTAGACAGAAAATCTTCATGTACTGCACCTTCAATGTGACATCAGCACAGCACTGCTCTCTGCCACAGCTTCTGTTCCCATTATGCCTTGAGATAAGAGTGCAGAAAGGACACAAAGCAGAACAAAAACAAAGTCCTTCAGATAATTTAAGAAGTAATTTAAGAATAAGATAATTGCACACACTTGTATAGTACAAGTAACCCAACCCAGTGGTCCAGGTAGAATGAGATGTTGTATCAAATATTTAAAGATAAAACTAAAAGCCTTTCTTCATTTCCCCATTTCATTATCAAACAATCACACAAAGAATTTTTATACAAAAAAAAAAATCACATTTGTTGGATATTAAATAAAAGCTTTGTCTACTGAATGTGTTTTAGAAGACTACTGCAGACACCTTCTCCTCTAACTTCTCCTTTTAGTTAGTTCAAAAGTAAAAAAGGATATAAACTGTCTGTAAATTTATATAACCACAAAGACAAAGAACTTTTCACAGATATTGCTTGAAAAGAATTCTCTGTCTTCTAATTTGATCTGTGCTGTGTTTAATCAAAACTGCATTCATATTTGATGAAAGAGCCTTTTTGGCACTCTAAATCACCTGCGTTAGAAAGAATCAAGAAAATGTGATGGCTGAAGTGGTTCTGTTACAGTGTCCTTCAGATGGGATAATCCACTTGGTGAGCAGCAGAGCTCCTGGAAATTAAAGGCTTTCTTCTCCCAGAAGTCTGCCCAGCTGCAGTGCTGAAGGTGGCTGCCTCATCTCAGGGCTCCTGCGCTCTCAGTCCTTCCTGATGACAGCAGGAAATCCCAGACCTAGCAGGGACCCCACTGCAGAGGGGACTAAACTAGGCAGGCTTCATCTGGCTGCTGGGTTATAGCTTTTTAACAAAATCTTTCCTAACTCTTTAAACATTCCCAGACTAATCAAAATGCTCAGTTTCTGGGCTAAGTGACATGTACTCCTTCTGCCCAACACATATATTCGAAGGATATTTGTGGTACCACTACTATCCCAAATCCAGAAAATATTTTTAAGTAACAGTATTTCCAAGAGACTCTAATTTTTTGTGCCTTCATTTTATTTAGGGGGAAAAAAGAGTGAATCAAGACTTGCAAGAGAACTTGATACTCTATAGCATAAATAAATCATGGAATCGTAGAATCATAGAATGGTTTGGGTTGGAAGAAACCTTAGAGATCATCTAGTAATAATAAATAAATAAAAATTATCTGTGAATCTTTATTTTCTTCTTCTTTGAGCCAAAAGTACTTTGTCAAATTTTACTTTAAAAATATGGTTGCTGTTGCTAAACCACTGAAATTGTATAAAATGGGTGAGTTCCCATCAGTTTGCCTGATGAAAAACTTTACTGAGTCCTGATCTGACGGTTCCAGTGATTCTGTGATCCCTTTTGTCTCCATTGTCATGAGTAACTTGGAAAGAGTTATGTATTGTCCTACTCTGTTTTCATGTTCTGAGGGCATCCAGATTTTAAATATCATAGAACTTTAAGCATCAGAAACATAAGAGACCTTTTTATTTTTTAACATGAAAACCTTAAATTAAATAGGAAAAAAATCCTTGCCCTTACAGGAAAACAGATCCAATCCTCTGAAGGTTTTACCAAACAGTAATAGGACATTTCAAATTTATGTGCCATAAATACATTTCAGAATGTATAACTCTCCTTGTTATCTATTACTTCCTAGCAGACATCAAGAGCAGGGCCTATTGCTTAATTATGCTACCAAGTTTTAGTAGCTAATTTCTTTAGCTTACCACATAGATTGTATAGCAATATATTTATTTTATTGTTAGTGAGAGAAAAACCTGCAGTACTGGTCAAACCTTTTTAGCAAGCACCTTTTCATTTACTTTAAACTGGTTTAGCATCCAGGATTAAAGTATAATTCAACGTATAAGGGTCTTTGCTCCACATGGAATAGTAACTAGCTAGTAAATTCAGAGTATTAAAAAAATACTGCTGGAAGGGACTTGAAAAGGCCATTTGTCTACCACCTTGCCATCAGGTAGGATCTATTACTGTCAAATTCAAAACCCACTAAATTAGGGAGATTAAAAATTAAAGAAAATTTTCTCTAATATGTAACCTGAGACTCCATTTTTCACAAAATATGACCTTTGCCACATGTATTTTAGGGTGTTTATAATTTTCTCTCAGCCCTGTTTCTCAAATTTTTCAGCTGTTTCTAACAGGAAAAGGAATCAACCCCTCATCAAGCCTACACTGACCAGGAAGTGGGTAGACTTTTAGAATTGCTTGAAATTGCTTCGTAGTCCAGTGTTAAGTAGAAACAGGAGAAAGGATTAAAGAGATAAATGTCTTCACAAAGACAGTCACATGTTCTTTCTTCCAGATGTATCTGTGATAGAATATCCTGAGTTGGAAGGGACACACAAGGATCACCAATTCTGTATTGAATAATTGGCTGAAGGTAATAACCCATAAAATGAGTAACTACTTACCTCACTTTTTCTGAGCTCTCTTTGCACTTTACAATCCAACCAAAACCCAGACTGAGTTATTACTTTAGTTTCTAGAACTGCATGGGGTTTGTTGTTTGTTTGGGTTTTTCACAGTTAGAGGAACTATTTCAATATCCTAAAAGTTTTGGATTGATTCTCTTTTTTTCCTCATGGCAAAGATCTATACTGTAAGTAACCTAGAAAAATATTGCTATTTAAAAAAAAAGAAAAAAAAAACAAGTTAGAAAATTGATCTGGAAGGGAGCTGGGAAAGTTAATTAATTCTCCCTGCTGAAGAAGGATCCGATGTTCCTGTGTGATTTCTGACAGACATTCCTAGTTTATTTTAGCAAGTACCCATGTTAGAAAGGTCACAGCCTCCTGAGCAAGCCTGTCCCATGTATAGGTTTGAGAGTTTGTTCTCATGTTTAACCTAAATCCTCTTTTCTGCAGTTTAAGTCAGTTTAAGTACAGTGAGCTGTAACATTTTTCAATGGTGTGGAATTAGTGTTTTTTCTGTTGGGAAATCCCTCAGGCTTGTGGCATGAGAGGGTTAAGGAGAGTATAGACTCCTTTTTGCTGCCCAAATAAAACAAAAATAAAGAGATTTTTTTGTCATTAATGAAGAATTATGCTTGTTTATGATGCTGATAATTTCTACGTAGTTTTACTCTCCTTCCCTTAAAGCTGTGCAAAAATATGTGAAGGGTTTTTGTGGATGAGCAGGTTAATTAATTTTCTGATGAACATTCTATAGCTGTCACCCACAGTTCTTGCAAAGAACAAAAATGGATTCATTGTAATAAACAGAAGTGTGCTATTATAACTAATTATTAGTAATAGCAATGGATGTATTTTTGCCAACATGTCCATACCACTCTCTTTCTGTTGGGTGTGTGAAAACTTCCACATTTTGCAGTAGGCCACCGCTCTTTGAATCTTCCTGGAATGTGCACTTGTTTATAAGCAGGGAGAAGGGGAAGGTGCTAAAAAAATAGAGGAAGAGCTGTTGGACAACCAGCCTGGTCATGCAAGTGGTGGATCAATGTCTTCAGCAACAGCCATCAAATCTGCATCTGTGTCTCGGACAGAGCACAGTCCTGTGCCTTGAGGTTCCTCCTATTTTTCAGTGACCGGGGGAGCAGGGAGGATGGTTGCTGGATCTTTGGATCCAAATCACCCACGAAATATATCTATTGGAATCTTACCCCATCCTTGGTGCACAAGTGAAGTGACAGGAGTTTAAAGGTGAACCTAAGCAGCTTCTACTTTTTCTCTGAAAGGAGGAAACGTCTTTATTACCACAAGGGGGCAACTTAAGGAAGGAGGAATTTAAAAAGCAATTGGTCTCAGGAAGTTTTGGACCCCAAAGTTTCAGATCCACTCAGTTAACAAAACATCACATTTAGCAAAAGATTTTGTACAAAAATGCAATTGAATCTCAAAAGGAGGAAAATGTGGGTGATGATCAACAAGGATCTCCTTCCCAAGGAGCCCAGGCCTAAAGGTTATGGTTTTCAGACCACAGTTTGACCACAGTCCAGAGAGCAGGTCCAATTGAGGAATATTCCCAATTGAGGAATCTCCCAAGGAGATTCTTTACGTAACTGCAATAAAAGCTCATATTTAAATTTTCACTTGTTTACCAAGCTTAGTTAGTTCCACTTAGTGTCAAGCCACCAAGGAACCATCAAAAATAAACAAAATGTAGAACACAAACCGTGTTTAGTACTACCTAAATGAGAAGCAGGGAATTATCTTCTCCCCTCACACCAGGCTGTCCTTAATTCTTTTTTGTCTGTCCTTTTAATGTGGGAGCATTTGCTCTCCATTAGGAAAGGATCTGACAGAGTCTTAGATGTCTTCAGCAACAATGGCTCTAGTTCTTTAGAAATGAGATTTCCTGGCCATTGATGACTCATAAAATAGGATCCCTGGGGGGTTAATATATTAAGAAACACATGCAATAGAAGCAATTAGTGTCAGTTTCTCGAAATTTCTTCTACCTATCTCAGTGTTTCACTTAACACAAAGTATGTCTGTCTGTTCAGTAGCAGTGTCTAAGTTATTTACCAGTGAAAAAATAATAATTTCAGGCAGCACAGACCACAATAAACATAATTTATTCCAGTGATTCTGCAGACCCCTTTTAAAGGACAAACCAAGGTTAGGTGATATAAATAAAAATGTGGCTGTCAATTCCTTATCCTACATTTCCATGTTTTGTTAATTAGAATAAACTGTAAGCTCATCTAAATCATATCCCTAGGAGTGGCCACAGCATGATGGGCGAGGTGAGCACTGAAGTTTTTTGGCAGAGTCCAGAAAGAAAACACAAATGCAACTCTGGGCAAAACCCAGGGGAGAGCATGAGGAACTCCTCTTAAGCTTTACAGTTTGTCAGCAAAAATACCTGGATGGTAAAGGAATTTATGCTGACAACTTAGGATGGAATTTCTTTATTGTCCTACTATTATGTCACAGTGATTATACATTCTTTCGGGTATCACCATATCAGAATAAATGAGTGCTTCCCAATCCAGTTCAGGGCAGTGAAGTTATCCCAAATTTCATCTCTGGGCAGTTCAAGGTGAAATGTCTGAGTTTGCAGACTGGGAGCATGATGTGCTCTGCAGACCATTAATGTCATCTAGTTAACTTCTTAAATTATTCCAGTTAGATCCACCAGAGGTGATCAAGCTGTACTGTCACTGCAGACCTTGCCAGAAAAGGCCAGAAACTGGTGTCCAGAATAAGCCAGGCAGCTTGCTGTCCATCCTCTTCAACATGCTTCTTTATAGTAGGATTGACATGTTTCTCTTTACTGTTTTAGGGCCTGAAGTGCCTCCATGTGCTTTTAGAATTTTTAAGTTCCAGAGCATTTCCATGAAAGGTCAACTATTTCCTTCCCAAATACTAGGTATGTTTCTATTAATTCAATTAATATAAGTATCAATTGCTTTGAAAAATTATTTCAGATCCAGAATAAAAGGAAATCCACAGTATTGAAACATCCTGCATTACATTTTAATTGTGGATATGTTTCAAATTTTTTTTTTGTATAATCTTTGGATGACTTGTTTTTATTTTAAATGTTTCACATATACTTTCAGTATCTGTTATATATTGCTGATGACTTATTCTAAATAAGAGAATTTGACAACAATGTTCTGTCTAATTGTCATGCTGTGGTATGATTTTTTTTTTTTCAAATCTGTATTTACCTTCTGTTATATTTGCATGTACATATTTTGTGGTAAATGCTAATTGGAATTGTCAGAGTTCTCTTTCAATTTAATTAGCATACAGAAAAGAGTGGAAATCTCTTTTAATTAAAATAACATTTATTAAGACTGCCCAGAATATCATTGTTGTTGGAATTTTAATAGGTAACCATGAGCATTTTGACCGTCAAATAACAGAACAGGTTGACATATGAAAATTCCTGCAAAGTTACAACACTGAAGTAGAGATGCCTTTTGGCTCCTTGATTTATTCAATTTTTACCCATTCCACACAAAGTATTAAAACACCCACTTTTCAGAATTCTCTTCTTTGTTTGCTTCATGAGTCCATCTTTTGTGCTGTGTGCTTGTCACAGAATGTCTAGGTTGGAAGAGACCTTCAATACCATCGAGTCCAGCCCCTGCCCTAACACTTCAACTAGATCATGGCACTGAGTGCCAAATACAATCTTTTTTTAAACACATCCAGGGATGGTGACCCCACCACTTCCCCGGTCAGACCATTCCAGTACTTTATCACTCTTTCTGTGAAAAACTTTTTCCTAATATCCAACGTATATGTCTCTTGGCACAGCTTAAGACTGTGTCCTCTTGTTCTGTCAGCACTGCCTGGAGAAAGAGACCAACCCCACCTGAGCACAGCCACCTTTCAGGGAGCTGTAGAGAGTGATGAGGTCACCTCTGAGTCTCCTTTTCTCCAGGCTGAACACCCCCAGCTCCCTCAGTCCTTCCTCACAGGGTTTGTGCTCCCAGCCCCTCACCAGCCTCGTTGCCCCCTCTGGACGCGCTCGAGCGTCTCCACGTCCTTCCCAAACTGAGGGGCCAGAGCTGGACACAACACTCGAGGTGTGGCCTCACCAGTGCCGAGTACAGGGGAAGAATGACCTCCCTGCTCCTGCTGGCCACACCATTCCTGACACAGGCCAGGAGCCATTGGCCTTCTTGGCCACCAGGGCACACTGCTGGCTCATGTTCAGCCGGCTGTGGACCAGTACCCCCAGGTCCCTTTCTGCCTGGGCACTGTCCAGCCACACTGTCCCCAGCCTGTAATGTTGGAGACAAAAAGTCTAATTTGGGAAACGTGGTCCCTGTTCCAGTATACTCACAGAGAAAGGGAGCCAGTCCCTTTGCTGCTGACAGCAGAGAGGGTGGTAGGAGGATGTAGCTGCTGGGCAGATTTCTACTTCCATAGAGTAGATCTGTCAGTGGAGTTTGCTCCCATCAAAAAGGCAGGATCTAAAGAAGGCGACTGGTACTGGTATTTTCTGGCATGTGTATGAATCAAGACTGGGTAAGTTGGTTTCCAGCAATGACATGTGAGGTAGGCTGTGAAACTCAGCTACAGAGAGATCTTTGAGATGACCCCTTTTATCAGTGGCATGCCTTCTGCAGACTCCCTAAATGTCCCCCTTCATTTTAGGCAGGCCATTTCTATTCTGTCAAATTCCCTCACACATGGCATTCAGATAGAAATTCACTGGAATGTACAAGAGGAAAGCTTTATTTGAGTTACCATGGAGAGGCCAAAAACCTAATTTCCCAGGTACTACTTACCTATTAGAAATTCAGATCCACAATAAAATATCCAAAACCACATCTGAACTATCAGAAGCTGTACTATCTGCAATGTTTCTGAAATCTGCACAGGCAGTTAATATGACCAAAAAACCAGAAAATAAACATCTGAATGCTTCAAAAATTCTCAAAAGAGACCTTTTTCACATATTGTTAAACTAATCCTTGACAAAAGGTCACACAATCTCCATTGACGCCAAAGAGAATAAAATACTTATATATGTGCAAAGCAGGGCATTTATGAATGGACAGAATCATAGGTAAGGTAGATTAAAATTGTATAAGTCTTAAACCACAATAAGAACTCAGTACTTTTTTTTGGAGTAAAAATATCTTTGGAGAGACTTTAAGAGACAGAAACGTATAAAGTTACAGATGTTTGCTTTCATTTTTAAAAAAATTATTTCCATATTTAAAGCTTTCATAGAAATTACCAGAGCACATTAAAATTGCCATCTAAATTATTTTTTTCTCAATGTGAGAACAAATAAATCAAATATGGAAATAACCTTTCTATGTAAAATATGAAAAACAAGTTTTTACTTGTTTTAAATAAAAGGTAACTCTCAGTATTTTTTGTTTTAAAGCAAAGAGTTTTTCAGCAAATATTCTACCTCCTTTTAATAAAGAAATTAAAAAAAAAGAGAGATAACATCAGCTTAAACAGTGCATCTCTAAGCATTTGACTAAATTAGATCTGCTGTTTGAGTTGTTGAATACTGTTAAAGGCCACAATCAAAACTCTTAGAGCAAGGGGTTATAATGTTATTCAGAGATGTCCTTCAGCCCGATACAAGAGGCAAATTCACAGTTCATCTTTCCTCTCTTACTCCATTTGCTAATCTCCTTTAATAGTGCTTTTGGATAAGCTTATGGAAGCTGATATAATTTCATTCATTCTACCATATGAATTGTAATAAAAATAATACCTCTTTCGAAAGACCTGGAAATTGTACACTCCAGTATCTTATTAACATGAGTATATACCACAAAATATTACAAGTCATGCTATGAAATTTCTAGAAAACTAACCTGTGTTTTGTTCTAAACACCATCCTGTGTGGAACAACAGTGTAAGATGGGTTGCATAACTGTCCTTGTTTTTTCCTAAAGCTAATGAATTCCTGACTTAAGTGGAAGTTAATTATAAAGTAATTTAATTTAATTCCATTCTAATAAGACTTTGGAGTTTTACTGGAACTTATTCCTCAGTGTCAGTGCTGAGGTGGTTGCTGAGCTTTGTGCTCAGGAATATTTCCAGGAGCAACCCATGGCCTACATGGCAGACCCTGTGGTATGGGCTTCCTTTTCCTCACTGTTTGTAACTTAATGGTGCAGTGGAGTACATGAGTGCAAGAGAAATGAAACAGAGCTGAAAAAATGTTTGAGCTTTAACATCTGTTTTAACAGGCATCTTAAGTAATTTGTAAAAAGCACTTTTATTAAAAAGTTCACACTGCACAGTCTTTTGTCACAGTGTTATAATAATAGAAGGAAATTCCCTTCAACAGAAATGTATCCAAAGGGACGTTGATTTACAGCTCTTTCATTTGCTGCTCTGGTAGAGGAGGGCAGAGTGAATGGTTGTTACCAGTGTGACAAAGCTGGAAAAAGGAATTAAACCTTACGCTAAAGTTGGGTTAGCAAGCTCTAGGGCCTGATTTCATTTCAGCAAAATCACCTGGGTTTTCTCCACTGTGGCTCTATGGCTGTTAGGATAAGCCTTTGGGCTGTAGGTGGGGCTTGGGCTCGCTGTGCGGTTCAGTCCTCCTTGTGCATCCATAACGACTTTGTGGGCTGCACAAATCACTTACAAACCCTTCTGGGGTAGTGGCTGTCAAGATCAGATGGCCTTTTATGTAGCCAAGTGAAACAGACTTTGCAGCACTGGAAAACAGCTGAAGAAAATTTGTAAGGCAGCATGGAAACTCAGAACATTCACTATGCTGCAGGAGAACTCAGGGACTGATAAAATAAGTTTGCAGAGGTGTTTTTTCCCTTTTCCACCTCAGTATAAACATTTCAGACAATGTCTAGCTAAGCATGGCACTAGCTCTGTTCCCACAATCTGATGGCTATCAGGGATGCTGTCTCTCTACCCAACAGGTTCAGAAATTATTCCTGTTTCTGTATTCACAACTTCACTTTTCCCTGAGCAGAAAAACAGTGCTAGTAATAAAATAAAATATTGGAAAGAGTGTACCTGGATTGAGGGAGTTGGTCTGAAAAGGGGCAGGACTCTGTTCCACATGAGGAAGAGAGAAGCTCTGTAGAATTGGGAACAGAAGTAATTTGCTGGGCTAATGTGATGACTAGGGCAGCAGGAGTGGGATCAGTCAGAATGGATAAACATTTGATCTTTGTGGGAGGTAGTCAGCTGATTTTTCAACATCCTCAATGCAATATATTTGGGGAAAAAATAGTTGTCAACATATATTTATCATTGAATAATCCTGGTGGGAAGTAACATCAAAGTGTCTAGTCCAATCTCCTGCTCAAAACAGAGCCATCTTTGACATAAAAAATAAAGGAAAAAAAATGAAAACATTAGACCAAAAAGAAGTCTAAATCTGAACTGTACTCAATTCTGTCATTAAAATCATAAACTTTTTGGAATTTGCTGCAAATATCAAATTTTTTTCCTCTAAATTATCTCTCCCTGAGTCATTTCCTCTAGCTTTGCTGGAAATCATATGAAATGCACTCTGGTGACTCCTCTCATTGAGGAAAAACATATTGTATAGGTTTACTATTGTATAGCTCCACTAATAGCTACCCCAAAGGATTTTCACCTGCACCACACCTCACATTTCCAAGTTCAGCACAGCAGTGGGAATCCTATTTGCAATTTGTCTCCTGTGCTGTAACTACTGTGGCTGTGTGTGCTACAAGTAGTGATATAAGGGAGAATTCTTCCTCACTACCCAGACCAAGAAAGCATCTCAGAAGTGTGACTAGGAGTTGAATAACATGACATGGATGAAAGCATTAGTGGAGGTGTGGAGTTTCTGTGCATTTCCTGATGTTGTTGAAGCTCTAGTTCTAATAACAGGGTTTTCTCTTTCAGAGGAGTCATGCAGAGCTGGACTTCACCAGAAAACAGAAATACTGGCCAGAGACTTAGTGCATCCCAGCACAGAGAAAATGCTGCTTCCACCCAGAGTTCCCACCACCATTGTCTTATTTCTAAGTGCAATGCTCCCTCATCCACTTCCTCTCAGGCTGTTGTTTTTCAACTACAGAGGAAGCTTCATTTCTTTCCAGATCGTTTATCCTCTCAGTGCTTCTGTAGGCACTTTCAGCAGCCTTCTAACTCCTGGCAGCTGCGGTCAGCCAGCTCCCAAGACAGAGCTCAGCTCTGATCCTCACGTGAAGGGAAGCTGTTTGAATAAAAATTTTCACTTACAGCCCTTGAAGCTAAGAATTATGCAAGACCCCGAATATACCTGCAGTCTGAAAAACATTAGTGGCCTCACTCTTCTCCTAAACCACTCAGAAATTCAGTAAGCAGTGGGAGGGGGTACTGCAGAAATATGTCAGCTAAGCAGGACCTTGTTTCAAATGACTAGAGAATGATCAACAGGGCATGGTTGGTGTGTTAGGAGATGATATGGCTTTCTGGATTATGACACTCAGAACTCTCAAAACACCTGTAATCTCATTCTTGGCAGCCGTCATTTACATATGGAATGATAGAGAAGGGCAGGAAATTTCATGATTCTTTTGGAGCTTATGAAATAGACAAGGAAAGAATCATATTCGGGTACCTGTCATTTGTGCAAAAGTGCTGATGTACAAGTCTTCATAAAGTAGACGGAAAAACATAAAAATCTTTCACTGGATGACCTGTAAGTACCTCCAAATTATTTCAGTCAATAATTAAGTCAATTATTTCAGTGGCTTGATTTTTATACTGCATCAGTTTCCATTTCTTAGAAATTAGTTCTTAATTTTGGGGGTGGGGGCGTGTGTTTGGTTGGTTGGTTGGTTGGTTGGTTGTTGTTGTCTATGTATCCTCTATTTGAGAGTGAAAAAAAGCATACATCAAAATTCTTTTTATCTTTATTTTCCTTTTTCTTTGGCCCATTTCTGGGCAAGGCTCTGTCTAACCAGATGCTCTTGATTTGTTGAGCTGTTCTGCTAAAAGCTCTGCAATTGTAGATTACGGAAGATAGGTCCAGCTACCTTTTGTTATTAAGCTGAGTCCCCTTAAAGTTTCATCCTGACTCTAGTTAAGACTGAAGGAAAATTACAGGTAAATATAATGAGTTCATGCAAACTTTTACTTTGAGTTTTAACAAGCCCCAGCTTCTCTAGCCCCTTCTATGCTGGTTTGTGGTGCTGAAGGGGGCTGGAGTGAAGCTGTACCTTGGCACTATTGTAGGAGTCCAGTGGTAGATGTGTTTCAGGTAGCTGGCTGATCACTCTGATTCTGGTTTGTGGGCTGTGGTTTTTTGTTTCTTGTTTATCTCTAACCATAAGCTTCTTATTCTATAGATACAAGAACTGCCATTTTGTCATTCTCATCTTTAAAACTTTGCTGGCTTTGAATTTAAAGTTCTACTTTACAAGGAAGATTTCCCAGGAGAAAAAGAAAAGGATCACAGTCTCTCAGCATCAGCCAAAATAAGAAGTGATATCTGTAACTAGGGTATAAGCATTCTCTGACAATTCAGGCTAATGAAGTTTTCTCTGTGAATTGCCACAGAGGCTTTTATGACAGAAAAGAGACCACTAGTTCCATCACTGAAGTCCCTAAGTATAAAAATGTGCTTTCTTTAACAGTCTAAATTCAGACCTTATTTAAGTGATAAAACTGAGTCAGTGATCACAAGATCTGAACATGTCTTCCTAACTTACTTAAACTAAGTGAAAATCACTTCCCAAAAGCTTTAAGATTTAGTGAATAAAAGATAAATCATGTAACTCTCTTCTCTCAGCACACACTTTGGTATTGAGACGTAAGAACTGGTTACAAAATGGAGTTTGAACAAGACTTTGCATCATGTATCTTGCCAAACTTTGAATAGTATCGATGCCCAAAGGCTATCACAAGCTAGGCTAGGAGAAACACAATCCTTTCAGTAATATGACTTCAGATATTTACTTTTGGGGATTTGATCTTAACATCTCAGTTTCATTATGAGGAAAAAACTTTTATAAGTGAGAATCAGGGATTCTTCATTTTCATGAATTTGTTCTCTAACTTACATAAATTTATCAATGTAGGGAGTGCAGAAGGGAGGAAGGCAAAATGAACATGACAGAACAACATGGGAAATGGGAAAGGAAAACTATGTTCTTGTTTCTAATTCTGAGCTCAGTTAAATCAGTGTAAGTTGGCAGTTCCCTAGAAGTCTCTGCAGATAGGCCAGTTTTACAGTAGGCTGAGAGAACTAGATACTACTTTGCCTAAAGAAGCTTATTAGCTGCAATAAGACTTCAGGACTTGTTACAGCTGTGGAAAACTGAATGTCATTAGCTTCCCCTCATTTATTTCACTGTTAGGCTTGGAGTTTGTGTTGAAGTGGCACACATGAAAATAAAACCAGTCTGTTTCCCTTCTGTCCCTTCTCCATGACTTTATTAGTGAAAAAATTAAGAGATAGATTGCCACGGTAAAAGGTAGGATGTCATCTGCATTTTTCTAAAGAAGAGAAAAATGTCTTTTTACCCATTTATTTCTATGAATATATTTATTGTAGGGTGAAAAGTACAGCTGGCTTATGAAGAGAATGGAAATGGCATTATGAGGCACTTTTAACACGGCTTTTAAATAGCAATTATCCTAACATTTCTAATGGATATATGAAGCTCACCATCTTCCCATTTCTTTGGACCATAGGCTAGATGCCATCTTTGACCTTTATTTCCTCTCATGAAGGTTTTCTCACTAAGATTTCCACAGACTTATTACCAGTACTCAGCTGATATATAGAGAACTTTTAGAAAATAGTGGTTTATATTTTTCCAGTCTCAGCCATTTTGTGTTGTCCCCGTTATTTTTGTGTGTATCTCACACATTTCTTGACCTTACCTACGAACTGCTGCTGAGTGACTGGAACTGAGACCAGAACTTTGCTTGTAGCACCAAGTTTGAACGTTGTCCAGAAGGAACACTGGGTACCTTGGAGACAGATATATTCAATCACCAGGGAGCAAATCCTCCTCTCTTAGCAATAAGAAAAGCAAACAGCAGTTGTAGAGACTGCTGTAATGAACAAATCAAGAGGAATTTGGAATGCCTGGTCTAACAAAAGTGGATTGGGTTCTCCTCTGTCTTACATCTTGCCCTGTTGTACATATTTAGCAATAAGAGATGGTATTTTTCCTTCACTGAATACCATGGTAGGACAACATGCATAGTACAGTACATTCCATCATATTGGTGGGAGGGTCTGACACAAAAGAGTGACAGATCCTGCCTGTGTGACATCACCTCAAAATCCTGGTGAAGCAGCTGCTCTGCCTAGTGTTCCTTGTGGGAAATTCAGGGAGAAAACAGCAATTATTGAGGGCAAAAATAGTAGTTTTATATGTCAGTAAAGTGAATGCGACCAGTGGAACAAGTTTCCATTTTTTTTCAGACTTTTGTATAATTCCCATGTTAAATTTATTCTATATTCATACAGCAGTATATAATCCACGTCTTTTAACAAAGTTTAAGGTCAGATATTTTTAATCTTTATCTACAACTATTCCTCATTCTTGAAATTGCATTTGAGCAATGAGCCTGTAGCTTTTATGGAATACAATTTCTATTAAACAGATAAGGATATTAATTTTAATTGTGCAAAAATAATGTACCAGCATTCTGATTCTCTCCACAAAACACAAGTTTATGATTTGCCCTATAGAGCTCAAACAACCATCTCTCTATCTATACCAAATCTCAAAATGTCCTCAGACTAATATTGCTTTTGTAGAAAACCATTTCCTGCAGTCAATCACAGCACCTTTCATGAACCTCCTTTGCTGTTTACTAAGCCCTAAACAGCAGTGGTCTAAAGCAGGTAAGTGGCTGCTTCTGAGGCCAGTACAGATAATTCAAAGCAAGATAATAAACTAGCTTTGCATCCTTTGATTTTGTACATTATAACTACAAGAATAACTGTATGTTAAGTGATAAGGTTGGTATAAAAATGCAGGGTTTGCATAAAAAAAAAAGCAAAGGTTAAAGAAGAAGATCTTGGCCAAATGTGCTGCAAACATGACATCAGCGACTATCAAGATGTGTCCTTTTACTTCCTTTAAGAAGATGTTTCTAAAGGGCTTTGGTCACCTTCTGTCTCATTTTGTCTTTTACATTGCCACTGACAGAGCTTTTGCAAAGACTAAAAGGCTGACTGACATTTCTGAGAAGCATGTAATTAGCTGCACATTAGTGAGCTTTCAGATATCAGCTGGAGCAGGTCTGATTTTTATAAGCATTCAGGAGAAGCTAGCCATTGTCATGAGTATCAACTTTCTTTGTTGTGGCTATGGGCACTACAAAATTATATTTAACTGTTAAGTCTGCCACATATTTGTCATGACAGGAGGCAAGAGTTAATCTGCAAGCTTTAAATGCACAACTATGGAGAGAATGTTCAGGTCAGAAGAACTTAACATGCAAAGTTCTTACTTTTTTGCGTATTCAAATTGGCTACAGAGAGAATTTAGCTGTGGTAACACCTCTCCCACAATGGAACATCTGAATGTCAGGGAATCTCTAGAAATAGAGACACCAAATGAGAGTGTTATTAGGAAAAGGTTCTCCACTGAGAGCGTCGTTGGTACTTGAAACAGGCTCCCCAAGGAAGTGGTCACAACACCAAGCCTGCCAGAGTTAAAGGAATGTCTGGACAACGCTCTTAGTCATCTGTTTTATTTTTAGGTTGCCCTGCAGGGAGCAGTGAGTTGGACATGATGATCCCTATAGGTCCTTTCCAACCCAAATTATTCTTTGAATCTATTATTCTGTGATAATAAAAGATTATTTTTCTAAAGGTTGTTGCATACCAGTTGTATATTACCAATGGTAGTTGTAGTTATAATCACTTTTTTACTTTATTTTTTAATTTATGACACAACTGAAACACATGATTTCCATCTCACTTCAATGGACATAAAAGCAGTAGAAATTTTCAGAGGAACTGCTTGAATTATTTATCTTCCCCAAGAATAGAGTCAAATCAGACATAGGAATTTTTGTAGTGCTTTCGGAAGCAGATTGTCTCAAAAGAGATGTTCAAAATGGCCCTGTGTAAGTTCTACTTTACATTTTCATGAAAAATCAAATATTAGACCACTTTTTTTTCCAAGAAATTTGACACGGATGATGAATCTTTGGAGTAAAATGACCAATTTATGGATCAGAATTAAAGTAATTTGATAGACTGGTGACATTGGCAGTTCAACAGTACTTTGGAAACATAAAGTGCAATAATGGGTCGTATACCTCTGAAAGCTCAAAGGTGAGAAAGAAATATTTTACAATTGAGTTAATTATATCATTTTTTATACATTACCTGTGGGGTGTTGTTACTAAGTGAGAATCTTCCAAATTTTCCATAAAAATGATCAGTGGACAGCACATTTAATGAGAGCCATGGGATCCATTGAGGAGGAATATATTTTCTTGGTAAAATGAGTGGCATATGCCACCACGAGGCCTAAAGCCTTGTACTATCACTACAAACATTTTCTAATTGTGCCCATAAAGAAGGATTGCACAACGGTTCACAATGACCACCAATATTTTGAATACAGACTTTGGACAGCACTTGTTTAACAAGTCCATAAATGGAACACAAAGAAAAAATGTATTTCCCTTTGTCAGCTTTTTGTGTGTCACATCCCTAAATCATTCACAGAATACACCTGGCAGTATTGTATAAGCCATCCACCTCCCCCCTCACAGGACCCTCAGCTTTCCATAACAATTTCTGGCAGACATTTCTCTAACCTGTTTGAAGATGTCTCCAGTGAGAGACCTCACACAATGAATTCCAGCACCCATCTGTCCTTACAGCTAGAAATTATTTCCCAATGTCTAACCTAAATCCAATATCTCATCTACTTTATTCATGCACTTGAGCTCTCTCATTTGCTGTTTCTCAGAATACTGCAATCCCAAAGCATTTTGGGTGGCCTGCAACATATGCAATAAATCTTGTCACTGGGACACTGAGTGAAGGATTACTGTTCTTTATGTGCTGAAATGAAAATGCAAAGCTTGACATTTATGTCTGTTTCTGCTGTTATCTGCTGTTTCTGCATGGCTTCTAGCACTGTTTCCTAGTCACGGTTATCAGTCTAAAATGTGACTGTGACTACAATAAGGCTCCTTATGCCTCCATGCAGTCACATAACTTGGAAGAACAGAACTTCTGTTATTTCTGGCATAGAGAATTCTGCTTAGAAAAAGGCAGAGCAGGTATGTCATACAGAAACCTCCAGTATTTCTTACACTGGTTTCTTGAACATTGGTGTAATTTCTGCCCGTATCTCTACTATTAAGTTTTGTTTGAGGCTTGCCTCTGAAGGTATGTGAAGTTGCAAATGTCCTGTTATCCATTACTAGCAGAAGAAAGCCACCTCTTATGGTGGTGATTTGATACAATCTTAATGCAAATAATAGCAATTATATCTGGAAAATCATGTCCCTAAACAAGTTTTTTTGTTCGTACTATAATTAAAATTTGCAGTGTAATCTTGTTTTGCATACTTCTATACAAGAAACACTGTACTTAGGCAATTTTTTCATTTGGAAGTGTTAGAGAATTATTTTAATACAAAGCATATCCATAGGGATTCCAGTTGTCACGAAGCTGTTATTGTTATAGACATAACAATATGTCTATAGTAGCAGCACCTACTCTGCAGACACCATGGAGTGATCAGATACTTAGGAAATTCATAGATCCTAAGATGCCTCCCCGAATCCATTGATGTGCAAAAGCCACACAAAGGACAGTTTAACGGAGTCAAAAATAACGTTCAGATTAATTTTCATTTGTTCATTAAAGTGTTGTCATTTTAATGAAATATTACCATTCAAAAATATTTTAAACTTTCAAAACAAAAATTTTTGCTTCTTTGCAGTTCTTAAATATGAAATGGTGGCACAAAAAAAAATGGGCTTGTTAGTATGTTCAAGCTCTTCAGTGAATTTTCTAGCAGAGTCTCGGCCTTTTGCAGTCCTGAGCATTGTCACAAGGAAGAAATTCTATGCAATGCAAATCAAAAGAAAACAGAAAATGTCTTGAGATACTCTTTATGTTTCAAGAGCATGGAATTCCAGGGGACATACTCATGATATTAAAACACTCATGCCTCAAGAAGTGCCCTGACTCTCATCAGGTATCTCATTACCACAATTAAGCAGACTTTGCCTTACAGTAGTTAGAGTAATTCTGGGAGTTAACTTCATTTACTAGTCTATTTTAGCAAATTTGTGTTTTATGTACAAGGAAAATAACTTTCAGCTGGTAAAGCTGTACTCATAGATGCTAAGCAGCCTATAAACAAACACACATTCTGAGATGAGACTCTAATAACTGAGTCCAATTTGTCTTAAGTCCCTGAAGTCCTGCAGTACATGTCAGATGCCCAGTGGGTGATTCACAGCTTGCTGACTAAAATGAAAAAGAACCCCTGGGTTACTGGAGCTAATAAATAACATGGCATTTTTCTGCCATTAAAAGCTGCTGAAGTGCTCTAAGGTAAGAAGGACAAAATCAACTTTTTTATTCTTTAGTACTAATGCACAGATTTAATGATTTAGCACTGATACCTCTCACACAAGAAGACACCTTTCATTCCTGAAGACCCTCATGGCTGACTGATGTGATTTTACCATAGATCTGTCACTAAGCAGTCCTGGGCTGAGTGGCATCACTGTTTTGAGAATAAAAAATACTTCAGTACAAAAATTGAAAGAAGGGGTTTTTTTCCAGGTGATTATAAAGGGGCAGGGAGCAGAGTGGAGACAAAACTTGCTAAAAAGTACAGAGAAATTGTGAGGTAAGGCCTCAATTATTTAAAAAAAATATGTTTGATAGGAATATTGGAAAAGAGAAAATGAATACCCCAGAGAACTTCAGGTATAGTGAAGTATGAGATTAAATCAGAAAGGGACCAACAGCAGCATTAGACATCCACATTCTTCAGCCTTTATATGCAATTATTTCTTATTACTGAAAGTAAATGGGCACTTTGTAAAAGGCATACAAGACATTTGTTATTTAGTACATTCTGAAAGATAAGGAAGAACAATCATTTCTAGAAATCTTTCTAATGCTAACAAATATGCAAAACTAAATTTGTTAGACTGTCTGAAAATATGAATTTTTTTAATTTTTGCAAATATGTAAACAAACCTGATGACCCTTTATTCCTTTATTGCATAGAAGAAAACCACCCCAATTCTTTTAAGAAAGACTGTATCTTCTCATTAATGCTGCTTCTGAATGTTTGTTTTTTTGTTTTTTTATGAAGATACAGATGAGAATGATTCTACTAAATATATCAAGATACTTACAGGATTAGATTGTAGATTGTAGTAGCAACTTGTTTCTTTCAACTTCTATAATTTTTTTTATCATCTTAGAGAACACTCCATGTTTTTATACACTTTACTAATCTTTTCTTTTGCTGAGACAGAATACTAGCAGCTACTGCATCTCACATCCAGCTATCAGAATTCTCATGTGTTTTATTGTAATAAAAAATATTGTCCATCACAAGATATTTTCCTAATTATAGGAAATGAGAGTTATACAGTAAATGTGCTCCTTCTGAAAGAATCCCAGAAGACACAACTGTAGCAGTCTACAAATTGTCTTTGCATTAGACAGAAGAGCAAAAGCCCAGATGTTTTCCACATGAGAGTTAAATTTCCTACCAGCACACCCCTAAGGAAAGGAGTTTCATCCTTAACATCTTAGCTTATAGACTCTCATTAGGATCCCTTTAGGCTTTGACATAATTCAACAGTGAAATGAGAACTCTTTCATGTTGAGACAACTTTGATGATGAAAGTCAGTAGTTATTTCATTTCTTCCCATAGAGGGCAGAGTTTTTCTCCAAGATCTCATCTGCACCCCCTCCACTTGTCACAGGGATGGAAGCTCTGTTATTGCCATTGCTATAATCATATGGTTTACAGACTCTTTATTGATGAGGCAACCTTGTGGGTGTGTTGCCTACTTCAGCTGGCAGTAGAAGGCACTAAGTCTATCTAGCTGGATTGGAGGTGTGATTGAACCATGTGAACCCACTGGCTCACCTGAATTTGATAAAGTGAGAGCTGCAGCATGGAGAATCCAGATGGGCCAGGAGGACAGTGTGCAACTTTGAAATGCCAGTCAGTCCACGTGTTTCCCTCAGAGCATGGCTGGCAGAGAGCATGGCTGCTTTGCCCCCTCCATCACAGCCTTTTCTCACAGTGCTTCCTGCTTCTCTCACTCTTCATCCACCCATGAGCTTCCTTGCCTCACTAGAAGCATTGCTAACTACATCCACCAACTTCACTCTTTAGAATACAGGAGCCTCTCTGCCATGATTCCTTACTACTTTACAGTCCCAAACTTGTCTAAGCTAAGCAGTCCTGTCGCACCACAGACTCAACCATGCTTTCCAAGTACATTCTTGCCACACTTGACCGCTCCTCAGCTGCTTCTGCTCCTCTTTGCTTATTTCAAGAGCCAGCAAAAGAGCTGGTTCAGAACTCCTGGGCTGATTAACCTAGACACTACAAATATTCCAAGCTTAGGTACAGATTGACATGGACGGTCCCCACCAGAGGTCAGAGATAAGATGATCCTTTGGAGGTGTCTGCCACTGAAGCAATTTCTTGTCAACTGGAGAGGCAGTCCCAGTATCTTGCTTCCTAAAAAGCTGCAAATGTCACCAACTAAGAGAAATCAGCCTGCTGCACTGCTTATTTCTGCCATTACCCCTTACAAAATTTACAAGACTGGAGCTTGTATTATGTCAAATAAATATTTCTCTTGTGAACACAGAACAAATGCTCTAAATCATTAGTGATTTTAAAAATTAGCTTAATTCCATTTATTATACCAGTTATTGTATCTTGCATTAGTGACAATATCACAAGACAATTCACTAGATGAGAATGTTGGCTGAGAGAGGAAAGGATTTTATCTTACAGTGCTACTGACTAGGGACTTAGAACAGCAGCAAATATTTTGACAGAGTGTCCTGCTTCCCAGCAAAGCTTAAAAGAATATAATTTAACTAAGGGATACTTTCCTGTGATACAGTGGAGTTATATTTGACTTTCAGGGCTTAATCCATCAGTGAAAATTCTGAGACAATTTCTCAGGTGTTGTGGATGAAATCTTTCTCTAAATAATGTTCAAGTAAATATGAAATAGTTCCACTGTCATCACCATTGGAAGTGTAACAGTAGCCACAAGAACAGAACATTTTTTCTTTTCCGTGAAGTAAACATTAGAAAAAGCCATGGCAACTGTGGAATCAGGTATTTCTAAATGCTTGGTGTGACATACTATTTCATGATACTTTTCACTATGGTATCATGAAGAGACATTACTAAAGGCACACATGGCTGGGAATTTCCTAATTCCCATTGAGATGTCAGGGAATTACCTAATATTTGTTTGAAAATACAGACCTTGGTGGAAGGTTACAGACCTGTGGTATGTCACAGGTCTCAGCTCTACTGCTGACCATGGATAATGAGAAGGTTGTAAAGAGGTCTGGGTGCGGAAGGTGGGAGTAACACTGAGGAGAAATGAGCCTTTCATGTTCTGAAAGATGGCATGAGCAGAAAGGGAGGACTTTACCCCACCCAGCAGAGGCCCATGCAAGGCATGCAGAAAGCAATCCCTTGGCTCCTGCTCACAACCCTACTGCAGCCAGACAGACCTGAAAAGAAGCAGCTGGACTTTTAATTTACACTAATTCCAACTTTGCAAATGTCTCCTCTGTCTGACTGCAGTGCTGAGCAATTTCTTCTGCTGCTGCTTTTATGCAGGGTTGCCTGGATTCTCATCTAATTGAGGATCTGTCTGATTAAAGTGTGGCTGCAATTTGGTGGTTTGAAGACTCTGTCCTGTCATCTAGATACAGAAATCCTTAGCAAAGGAAAAGTGATTTGTCAAAAGCCTGCTTTATCCAAGTTAGACACAATTATCCCCAAGGAAGCTCCTTACAGATTTTTCTCTTATAAACATCCCAAACATGTCCAATGAGGTTTGGTGACTGCGTGTCTTTGTGCAAAGCAGAACATTTTTGGGCACGATGTGCTCCATATTATGTTTCTCTTGTGTGAAATACAGGAGTTGATGGCTGCTTCCAGCAGCAGGTAAAAATCTGTTCCCAGTGTGAGAACATCACAGGCTGACCAGCACGTTCTGAGCCTGTTTCCTCAGGGCTATCACAAGTTACACATTTGGTAGAATGCTTAGAAAGAAGCCACAAGAAATACACCAAATTCTAGCCAGATAGGAGAGGGACTGGACTTGTGTCTTTCCACATGCAGAGTTCAGAAACCTTTAACTTTCCTTCTTGGTCAGTTTTTGTTGGCTATTTTCCTTTTTCTAGAATAACAACATATTTAGTAGTAAAAATGACCAGAACTGGAATAAAAAAATTAATAGTATGTGAGGAATTTAAACCCTGCAAGATATTATCATCACATAAATTAATGAAATAAAGTTTCCATGCAAATAAGATAAAACATGATAAACATGGAATTTAAAATTTGTCGGGAAAGAGTTTTCCACAACATAAAAAATTTTCCTCTGTGCTGAGGGAGGAGGATGGAGGATGGGGAAGGGAGGTATTTGGAAAAGGAAATCCAAGACAATGTATGAAGGCCAGACATTTTTTCCAAATAAATTATTGCAGAGTATATTTCTCAATTTTATGTTTAATGGAAATTTTTATCTCATATCTAGCAAATTTTTCCTCATATAAAATTTGGCAGAATTATTAATTTATGGAGCAAATATTTGGTCTCCAGAAACTGAGAAAAAATAGACTTAATAAATGCTTCATATCAATTTACTTAAACTTTGATGTGAAGAAGGAAGATTTTTGTAATCTGGCTGGTTATCTAGATAGTATACTTTTGGGTTTTATTTTCTTTGGCATAATGAGAATATTAACTCAATTTCCCACAATAGTTAAAAATCTCTGAATTCTTTAAAGGATGATTATTATTACTATTACTATTACTATTACTATTACTATTACTATTACTATTACTATTACTATTATTACATAATGGATTTTCGTGGGTTTTTTGTTATCTGTAACTTTTTGAAATCTTTTTAATTTTGTTCCAGCACTCATTTCTGAAGTGTGGCAAAGCAAATAAAAATTCCTTCCCATCTTGGTAAATGTTAATGTATTTTCCTTACTCCTAATTCCAAAATTCAGAATTGTGGCAAACCAGAGCTTCCAAGGCTACAAGCTTTCTAATATTATTCTGCAGTACCTAAATTATATGCATTGTTTTAACACATCACTGAAGAAAGATTTAAGGACATGGAAAAGATTTTGTTCAAGTTTTAATTTCTTTTTTAGGAGCAAGGTAGTATAACTATTATTTGAATTTAGAAACAGTATCAGATTCAGTTTTTCATTTGTTCATTTCCAATACTGTAACTTTTGTTTCTTTATGATCTCTCTTTCCAAATAAAATTAATTATGTGAGGTATGAAGTTGTGCTAAAGGCTTAGTCTTGCTTCCACCTCATTTAGAAAAAAACACATTTTGCAGTTTTCCTGTCACAATCCCCTTCATCCCAGTCTAGGTAGCTCCAGTTCTCCTCAGGCAGAGCAACAACTAAAGGGAATGACTAATGCCATAACAAGTCAAGGCAGCAGAATAACAGACGTCAGTTACTTGCTGGTGTTTGTTTGCCTTCAAATAATGTATAATTATTTCTTTTTTCTAATAATAGGTACAAGGATATATTTGCTACCATTACGGATGATTTCAAGTGGAAATCTGGATGCTGAAAGTCAGGCATCTAAATAAGTTGGTTCCATCTGGTATAAGTACATATACATCTTTTCTTTATGTACTGAACAGTCTTGGCAAGCTGTACTGACAGCAAGACACTTGGAGAATGTACACTTTGTTGCCTTTTAGGAGAGGTGACATAGCTTTTTTATCTTTTTTTTCTTTTTAGTTTCAATTAGCTGTACTATTGAGATTAAGCTCAGAACATGCTAGGCAAGAAGATGACAAAAACCTTAAAAAAAAAAAAAGAGAAAACCGAATTCACGACAATACATCACAATGTGACAAAGCCTCCTATGCATATGGAACAGCATTTCACATTTATAGACCTTTAGGAGATTTTGACACAGGTGCTCAGATTTCACAACCCAGGGTACAAAAAAAGAGGTGGCATGTGGTGAAAAATAGCGTAATGAAGTGAAAGAACAATCTCATTCTTACAGCACTGAGTGATTGGTCTTAGTCAATCTTTGGAAAACTAAATATAGAAAGATTCAAAGAGGATTAAATCTGCAGTAGCTGAGGGTATCTAAAGTGGTTATGAAATGAACACAAAGTTTAATTAATTCAATAGATGAAGAACTGCTTAATAGCGTAATTACTTGAATTTATTGCAGATATTTCATAATATGTGTGAAATGAACACTTTAACCCTGAAAATACTGAGATTCATGATTCACTCCTTGCTACTGAATAGATGGTTCACTTAATTATTAACAATTATTATATTCTATTATTATTATATTCTATTATCGTTATTCTGTAACTTTTAAATATATATGCCATGATTTACATCTCTCAAACCAAGTCTCTTTATTTCTACAGAAAAAAAAAAAAGATAAAAACTATTTACTTTCTAGAAATGCATGTAATGCTTGGGTGCTGCTCTGTGGGAGGGCATTATTTCAACTCTATCCCTCTACACTTACACAGGAATGGGAATAATGATATGATCATCACATCTTTTGCTGTGAGGTAGCAAAATTTAATTAGCATAGATAACTAAAAAAAATTAATATTTTCCTAGTTCAACAACAACAAAAAATATGGTATGATTGGGTTCCCATGAGCTGTGTTTTACTGCAAATACAGAAAGATACATGCAGCTTTAAGTCTCATGCTCAATCCAATTTATGGTTGCTTTTAAATACTGAAAATAGTCAAAAAAGCATTGGCTCACAGACTATTTAAGGTATAATATACTACTTTTTCTTCCTCTTAAATGGGTCAGGAGATTGTCAGAGTTACTACTGCTACTTCATTTCTGTTCATATCCTTGTTTCAGTATTATCTGCAGATCCCTCGTTCAGATCAGTTTCTCTCATTGTTCTTGAGGTTGTCAAAATATCAAAAGATATTTCTCTTTTTCCTGAAGATCTATCAAAATCAATAAATTAATCATACTGCCAGAAGGAAATTTGTTGTTGAACAGCATGTTGTGAACTTAATGAAATATTATTTCAGAGTTTGTCCTGGGGTTCTTGCACACTTAAAATACTACCAGTTTATGATGCAGTTTCTTCCTCTCAAATTAGATGCAGAGACTAAACTGTGAGCTTTGAAGATCTGGATCATTGGGTGATTTGGTATATGTAAAGAGAAGCAGCATTCTGAAGGATCAAGGAACTAAAATAAATTAAAGGACACCTGATGTGATAAGTCGGATTTTACTCTGGCTATTTCATCTGTATTAATCAATAAACCTATTACCTGCTTTCAAAAAGATTTGGGGGGCAGATAAAAGAGATATTTACCTAGCTGCACTTTCAAAAGCACCTAAATGCCTAGCAACTTTAAAAATTGATTTAAATACTTGGGTTACATTGAAGAAACGTGTACATTCCTTCCTTTGAGTGACAAGGCATGTTAGCATGTAGAAGTGCCTAAACTGAGTAGAAAACTACATGTATCCTTAAAGAGAAAAGGTTTTAGGTAATGCCAAGGATATTTTTGTCTTCCTTTATTTAGAGGACTTGTCCATCTGATAATAGGTGTAGCTCTGCCTCCAGATCTAAATCCGGGAGCTTCTGGGGTTTTGGGAAATGGGAGTGTCTCTATGTACTTTATTTATTACGAACCTAAAAGTTGTTGGATAGCAACCTGTATTTTTTTTTTTTGTTGTTGATGATGTCAGTATTAGGTCAAACTATTATTATAATTAATCATCATGGATTTGAACTTTATTTTTTTAACTTGCCATTCCATCTTATGGCTGATGTTCAGAAATCTTCAAGCAGATGGACAATGGATTCTTATCACTGAAAGTGAAAAGCCCAGATCACAATGCCACAGAACAGAACTGCTCAGATGCCTGTGGGTTTAAGCCATAACTAAGATAATAATGTATTTATTTCAGTATTATTTCTATGCATTAGAAACACACAAACTTTAAAAACGTAATGCATAATAATGACAACCACTGAAGTTGCTGACAGAGATGCATTTTATTGTGTCATGAATTGAGCTACCAATATAATAGTGTGGATTCCCCACTGATAATCTCGAGCTTTGAATCAGGCCTTCCTAACTTCCTATCTGAGAAACTAATTTTTAAAAAGGGCCTGAATGATCTCAACCTACAAATGTGGTTTAACACAGAAATACATACACTGTGTGGATCAAATTTCTTAGGCACTTAAAAGTTCCTTTCTCCCTTCTTACAGAGGAGTCATAATTCAGGTGGAAATGCTCAAATGACTACTCAGTTTCATATGATTCCTGCTCACACAGGTCCAGGAAGAAAGAGCAGCAAGAGAAATCCTTTACTCTTTGGTGGTGATAGATTCAAATGAACACAAAAATGCAGCAGCTGTAATGAAAATTTCTCCCAGAAAATTCCTCTGCATCAGGGAAGTGGTGGTGCGTCTCTTTCCTGTTTGGCACAGAGCTCTAATGCAGGAGGAACTACATCCAATTAAACAGCATTGCTTCTTAGCCCTGAACAAGGAAGATAGGTTTCAGCACAAAATACATGACCTTCAAACTTAAAATATTCAATATTTTCTGGAGGAAAGAAAAGTCTCAGTCATCTTCTCCACATTTTTTAATAGCAACAGCTGATAAATACTCACCTCCTATAAATAGTGTAATTGCCAAATAAGTCAAGGATGTTTAAAACGATAAGTCAAAACTTCTTGAATAAAAGACTTCATACATTCCATTTTTAAAACCAGTTCTCAATCCATTATCATCAAGATTAATCAACTAATATTCGGATATGAGGAAATACTGAAGAGTCATAATTGCACAATGTTAATCAAAGACAGGAAGAGTGATGAGAAAATAAAATAAGGGAACAGAGTTTTGTCAGATTTCTTGCCAGCTATTTGTGCATACCAATTTTCATTTGCCTATGTGACCTGACTAAGCATGTGAGGAAAGCTTTCAAATTATAAGTCAACAATAATAATGTCAAAGAATTATCAATTACCTAAAATAAATCTAAAAAAAATTCTTTTGAACTACTTTTGCACAAAAAAAATGGACAAACATGCTTTCTCAACACAGGTTAGAGTAAGTCTGATTTTCACCATCGTATTTCAGATCAATGAATATCTCATTATTTCTGCAAGAGGAAACCAGTTTTTGTATTTAGGAGTTGGCAAAGATTTATTTTTTTTTTCTTTTTAAAGCATCTTCACTTTTTTTCCCTATGCATTTTGAAATATTAGTATTATCTCACATGGATTCTGAGTTAAAATATGAACTGGAGGCACCTACAAAAGCAGAGCATCTGAGAAAATATGCTAGATGTTGTCCTTGAAGCCTTGATCCAGAAAAGCTAGGGTCAATGATGGCAGACTATCTGGCTGAATAAATAAGCCAAATGTGACAGCAGTTATTCAAAATTTCTTAAATAAATCCAAATATTGAAAAATTACAAGTCTCAAATGTATTAATCTTGTGAAAAAAAAGAATATATGTCATAACAAAAGGAATTACACTGCTTCCAACTGTTAATACATTTTGCTCATCTAATTCCAGTACTATTTTTCATATTTTTTTAAATATATATATATATCACCATGGCTTCTTTGCAGGGAACATTCTCATGTCAGCTGCTTTTATGAAGTATTCTGTTTTACTGACACCTACTCTCCCATCTCGGATCAATTGAGAGCATGAGTAACTTAAAATATTGACAATAAACAAAGTTATTAGGATGTACTATCAACGTTTTTCTTATAGCTGGTTTCAGTAATTTTCTTCAGAAGAATGTAAATAATCTATATGAACATAAAATTTCACCTGACTCACATTTTCAAGTTCAGAGGAAAATAAATGTTCCTCTATTTAACAGCAGAATATGAAGTCTAAGGTGTATTTTCTAGAATATCACTTTCTGGGAAAATAACTAGAGCCATGTTAGACCAAACTTGAGATTCCCACCTCAGTTAATTGTGAATATACTTTGAGCTTGTAAATATGTTCTATGAGAAGTAGGTTGACTGGTCAGTCTCTGAGCTTTGAATTTTATTAAATTACCTTGGTTATAGATAAATTCTGGTGTTTTACCAGACTTAGCCACCTGGATGATCAGATCAGAGGCATAGTAAGGATGTTCCACAGCTTCCTGTCAGAGTTCTAGCCCACGTTTTCCTCTGAAAGAAACCATCAGCAGTGATGATGACGTGTGATTGAGTCTTATTTTGTCAGAGAGCTAAGGCAAGGCCACAGCAAAATCTTCAGTATTTGAAAAGACTGGCCATACCTATTGCCTGTTCTTGGGTGGAATTTTTTGCATGCTTAAAGGCAGGTGTTCCAATATTTTGTTGATCTGGCAATTGCAGATAAAAATTTTCTGGAATTATCTTCCAAGTTTCATGAATGACAACCAGTAGAGAAATATTTTTTCTGTCACTGGTTTGCTAGTGAAATTTTCCTTTTTTCTTTGCTACAGCTCTCTGCTGAACATATTGTGAAAATAATGTCTAGTTTCTAAGTGTTCATATTTTTTTCCATTCATTACAAACATTCCAAAATAAAATTCTGGAACTGAAATGCATTATTTAATAGTTTCCATTTCCAAGTTTCTGAGCAGTTCTGTAGCATATTCTTTTGTATGTTCAAAACTAGGCTATCAAAATATAATGCCAATTTAAGCCACAACCATTATTTATATTAGTAGTGAAGGAGGGAAAACGTAGTGGTAAATTAATCTTTGTGCAGCAAAGAACTCCTTAAAAAGGTTTCCAGCATGCATAGTAATGAACTATTGCTATCTCTCTGCAACAGACATCTTTAAATAACTATGTCCAAAGTTGTTTAAAATCCTTTTCCTAGAATTTCAGTTTCAGTAATGCAAGGAAGACTGATTCCTCACTTATAACGCTGATCAACACAAGCCTCCTTTTTATCTTCTGCTTAATATAGGGAACTCATGAATCAGCTATGACTTTTACATGCCTTCCCTCTGACCTTCCCACAGATAATCATAATAACACTGGGCTGCCGAGAATCAATCAGTTTTCATAAAGGCAGCAGCCTTCAGATTAATCTTATATTATTAATTCTGCAAGTTAAAAAGACAAGCAGAAAGACAAAATGGCTCTCAGTGCTATTTACTTCCCTAAAAATATTACCTGTGGATAATAAACAAACAAATTTCCAATCTGGTGAAGCTGTAAATTTGCAGCCTTCATGAAAATTAATTTAAATGGATGTGACTGTGAGGTTGGGATTGTAAAGATTAGGGAGACTCCTGTAGTTATAATTGCCTGTTCAGTTCATCTGCTGCTCTGTCACTCAAGAGTGGCACAGCTGCATTAACAACTCTAATCATAATCTAATTCTCAGATCAAATTCCCATCTTCAATATATCCTTTAATAAAGCTTCCATACCCCATCTTTTAGCCTTAATTATTGCTTCCTGTCTCCCCTGACAACCAAATTAAAAGGTACATGCAGCAGTTCTACAATAAAAAAATAGCACAGATACAACTGTACTGCAAATTCACACTAACCTTGTGAAGGTTGGATGGCTTGTGATAACTAGATTTTTACTGATAGTGCAAGCACTAGAAGATAAGAAGTACAATTTTATAATCACATATTGATTTTTCTTTTTTCCCTGCTAATATGGAAAATTACCTGGGCCAGTTTTTAGATTAGCAAAGCAAGAAAAGACAATTTTATAGGAAAACTGTCTAGATCCCAACATGTAAACTGTTTTACTTCTTAAACTTGGAGCTTTTGACACAGCAGTTGTTGACAGCAGACACTGTACTAGTTAAAGGTAAATCCCTTTCACGAACTGAGATGCCAAGTCAGCAAGATACTTAATCACACAATCCTTTTGGCATATTATTAATGTCAAGACAATAAAACTGCTAATATGTTTAAAAAGAGTAAATATCAAAGTACTTTTTGATCAGGAACCTCTGAGTGATTCAGTGCCTCATCCATGCAGGATTCTGTTTTGTCTGTTGTACTCTGCAAATGAAGATTTCAATAAGAGAGTTTAACTGTCATCTATGCAAATGTAACAAGATAACACATCCATATTTCTGAACTAGAAATGTATTTCTCTGAAACTTTAATAATGGAGTCATGCAATCATGGGTAAATCGTGAAAATTAATAAAAATTTAACAGGTCTGGACATCTATGGGCAACAAAAGAGAAGACAATAGTCAGTAATGGGGAAAAAGATTAATCAAATATTTCAGCTAAAGTAGGCAGGTTTTAAATAAAAGAGCACACTATGGTGTTGAGATGGTTTAAAAATGTAGCTCTGGATTTCAAGGGCAGTAAGCAAAGTCTTCAGGAAATGGTTTCATAGATAAGAGACCTGCAAGAATGCCAAACTTTAAACATGGTGGATTTTAATTATCCTGATACCGGTATTGATTTGGATAAGAACAGTTTCAGGGCTAAAGAGACAAATGTGTTTGAGAGAGTTGCAAAGGATTTATTTTCCAAGCAATGTGCTGACCAGTTTTAGTGACTCGGGGCTATCTTAGGAGTGAATGGATCTTGACTAAACCAGGACATTGAGGACAATTTAGCGTAGGCAATGAATCTGAAACAGAAAGTTTAGAAGGTTGAAAAGGGTTTATCACTTAAATGGATACAGACTAAAGAACTCTGACCCAGAAAGAATGTGTTTAGTCATTCTCAGTTAGAATATCTAAAAGTGAGAAATGAAAAGTGTTGCATAATATTTTAGGTCAGTTCTGAAAATGAAGAGATTTTTTCCTGCACCTAGATTTCTGTTGTCACATACCAAGCTTAAACAAATTGTGAGACACTCCAATATTTAAAATTCCTTTTGTAGTAGATCAAACATTGCTGGTGGTCATGAAGACTCTCATCAGTTTTGCAACTGGTGGAACACGACTTCTCACTGATCAACAAAAAATTTCTCTTTTTCCTTTGTCTGCATTTTTTGACACTTGAAGGACAATGTTACTGAAGTACACAGTCCACTTAAAGAAGAAAACACATAAACAGATGTAGATACATTATTTTTAAACATCAAACTGAAGTCAATAACTCTAATTTCTTTTGTATTTGGTGGCTTTATGATCACCGAGGTCTTTCCAGACATGAAGCTATCATGATATCCCAGGGTCAGTATTTGTCAAAGATCTTTCACAAACCTTTCTAAAATCCTAACTCCTCTCTTTCCATAACATTTATTTGTTGGCACTAATTATTATACAGTTTCTTCCATCCTTTTAATGTATTTATCTTTACAAAGCTTTGTGGTGCAGGACTGCATTACTATTCCCACCTTTTGTTTTGAAAATGGAAACAAACCAAAAAGGAAATGGGATTCATCCTCACTTGTGAAGTAGAAGCACAGTTTTAGAGGAGTCTGTAAACTCTCTTAATGGCCAATGAGGAGAGAGCAGTTGCCTTCAGAGGGCAGCTCCATTTATCACACGAAAGCACTTGAGGTGAACCATTGGAGAGAGCTCTAGAGCCCCCAGTGTGGGAACACCTCAGTTTTCCAGTGTTGGATCCAGTGACAGTGCTCCAGAGCTAAGCACCTGCAACCTGAGCAACCCGCTGTGATCCCATTAGTAAGTGCTACACCAGTGTCATCCCAGGAGTAAGAGCTACACTGTCCCTTTTCACTGCTTAGAAACCTAAGTGGCAGTGGCACGGGGAAGGGGAATGGGGGCTTTTCTGAACACTGAAGCATTACACCTTATAATTTTTCCTGTAAAAGCAAATCACAACCATTTTGTCCCTAATGGGTTTCACTTGGGACGCTGTGTATTCATATCAACAAAGAATTAGCTGAAGACCAATGTCAGAACAGCATGGGGACTTTCTCTGGGCTCAGCAGCAGGTTTTTCCCTTGGCCAATCAGAGCTTGAATTTAAAGAAAATTCCCAATCTGAGAGATTGATATCCTTATGACAAAATATTGGCTATTCTGACATGAAAGGCTAAACACCATTTTTCTTTTTTCAGAAAAATTCTTTGGCTCAGAGAAATACTTAGAGCTGAAACTTTTCTTTGAAATCAGCTTTACATTTTGCTGAAACAGCATTTTTTAAAGAAAAATATACATATCTGAATAACTCTTTAAAAGCTCTTCTCTATAGATATGATATTAAAGCTACACTTATAACTACAGGAACTATTGGATGTTTCAAAAGTTTTGAGCAAAGCGGTATGGTTCAGTACCCAGAATGCAAAAGGCTTATCTGTGCCACTCACATTTCTTGTGTTAGCAAAATCAGGGTAAAAATTCTGTGAGAAAAGTCTTTTATCAAGGTTTGTGACACTCATTGTTCTGTTGTTTTTCTTTCTTGCTCTTTTTTCTTGGGATTTTTACTTGGGAACGGTACCAGAGCAGATTTATTCATACATGTATAAGTGTCTGACTCTAGGAGAAGCAAAAGATGTGGGGTTTTTATCTTGTCACCTGTCCAGCCTCACCAACTTCCTACACTATGAAAGCATGAAAGTATGTCTATACTATTCTTATACCTATTAGGACAGATGGACATCCTTCCTGGCTTCAATTCCTTCCTGATCTTTCTCAGCCTCCAGTTAAAATTGAAAAAAGACATTTCCCTGTTACTCACTGCAGGTGAAGTCACACCAGGTAGCACAAGTTTTCAACATCTATACAAATATAGACAGTGAGGTAAGCACTACATAAAATTTCAAATGCAAATAATGAATTTATATATTATCAGTCACTCCCAAGGGTTATTGATCTATGAAAAGAGGGAAAGTATGTATTTATTTTGAACAACCCTCACTACCTATGTGTCTATGCATAAAGGCATTCAAATAAAGAAAAAAGTGTGTTTTCTATTGTGTATTCTTTAAGAAGACTTTGGGATTAATAACTAAAAGATACCTATAGAGAGCTTTGGCTCTTCTGAACATATCCACATGAACACCTTTGTAGGCCTGGAGCATCTTACTGATAGGAACTATCAGAATGCATGTCTTGCATCCAGCCAAGGCACGGGGCAATCAAAGAGCCCTTCAGTCTACATTCAGTGCAGTCTGCACTCTTTCCCAGATCCAGTGCCCCTGCTGTGTCTGGAAGACTTCATATTCTGGAAGCTGCATATGTATTGCTGAGCCTGTAATTCCTTGCCTTACTTTGAACTTAACATTTCCTTATTAGCGATGATCGCTCTGAGTACCTTATTAACATCATACTTCACAAAGGAACAAGTGTTAACAAAGATAAAGAAACTTGCTAAGAGGTTTAAGAAAAGAAGTTATACCACTTCTGCTTTGATTTCACTATTTATTTTCTCTGCTTCCATTAAGCAACATCTATACACTTCTCTCTTATTGCCCTACTTTGTGCATTTCTATGTTACTTATAAAATGAAGTAGAGTTCAGAGCCACAGATTAGAGACAGGTTTGGTTTCTTCCTGCTGTCCTCTGGTTGCTCATTTGCCCTGTTTCAGGCGGGTGTAGGGCAAGTGTTCCTACACAAACTTACACCTTATCTACCTCACAGTTTAGCTAATCTCCTGAGAGGCCATAGATGTCAACCCAGCATTCTACAGATTTAAAGGATCTGTGTAAAGTTCAAAGCCATGCAAAGTATTACCCAATTATCAGAGAACTAATTTGTGTTTCAGAGTCAGAGAGAACCCCTCCTTTTCTAAGTTGTTTCTGTGTATTCAAGGATGTGGGTGCTTGCTAAACTCCTGCTGGGAATTGTCATCCACCTGGCCAGGCTGGGACCCTTGTAACAGGAGCTGGAGCCCAGGGAAGGTCCTGGTGGCTGGTCACTGGAGGGCCATGGCAAGCACCTCTCAGTACAACATCTGGCAGCCTGCCTGAGGTGTGGAGCCAGGGACTGACCACACATTTTGCCCGTGTATTTAAGTAAGGAAGTGACTTCATCCACTCAATGGACAGATTCAAATGATGAATTTGACAATGCCTTTAGAAAATAGTCATGTTTAAAAAAAAAAAAAAAAGAAAAAAAGAACCATTCATGGTGTGAGACCAAGGATTCATGATCTGTAAGATTTAAAGCATGTCAGAAGCCAGTTTTAAATGACAGAAGTAACAGCAAGTTACCCCTCTCTAAGATCCGAAGTTCTCATATAGTTGTTTTTATTTGCTTATTTTATTTTTAAAATATTCCATGCTTCCTTTGTTTTGTTTGTGATTTACAATGCTTTTTTGTGGTGTTTTTTTGTGGGTGGTTTTTTTTGTCTTGTTTTGTTTTCAGATTCCTGATTATTCCTCTAGCTCTTCTTGATCTCTCTTACCTTTCATAGTCTTTCTGCAATGAGTTGTACCTATTGGTGCATCCACAGCTAATTGCATATTTTTTAATTCAATTAGAGTTAATTTTTGCCTATGAAGAAGGCTTTCTTCTAGCCTGCACTGTATCCAAAGGAAAATAAACTACTTCTCTGCAGATGTTATTATTATAGAACATATGTTTTCCACTGTGACAGGCTTTATTTACAGTTCTCTGATACATTGAATGTCCTGATGATTGATCAATAAAAGGATGTCATCCTGCACCTGAGTATTTCTGTTTTGATAACAATAACTATATTTTAATTCTCTGCACTAGAAAAAGCGTTGCTCACATTCATGTTCGTATAGTTGTATTCAATAGCTGCCTGATAGTTCCATAGGCCTATGCTAAAATATGATGCTCTTTCTTTTTGAACTTAAAACCTTGTCCTCTTTATTCCATCATTTTCAATAAACCACCAATAGTCTGCCTTGTTTGCCAGTGAATAAAAATGTGTGGTTCAATTACAGGAGCTGATGCTCTGAAGGTTAAATCACTTCACTGCAACTCTTTTACTCTGTGTAAGGAATGACTTTGATTAACCAAGTCTTTCACATTAACAATGATACTCTATGTTGTGTATAACATCTTGGAGTGAAAATGAGCATTTAGATTGCCCTGTTTAATATTTGTAGCATTATAATGTTAAGGTTTCATAATTTTTTCAAACACATTCATAGCCACAATTATTACTTTAGAAAATAATCTCATGGTTACAGCCTTGATTCCCTGAGTTTACAATTGAGTCTTATGCTTAAAATGGTTTTCATGCTGAGGTGTGAAAGGTGGCATTTTCTTATAACAGTATTTACTATTCTCACTACTAGTTTCTGAATGTGAATGAATATTATCCCTTTGCATAATTCTTTCCAGAGGTCTTTTTCCCCCCTATATTTTGTATCAGAAAATTTGGCAAAGGAAGTTCATTCAGTAATTAATAAATTTACAATTAACAACCCTATTGTAGCAGCCTAATTATTTTTAAATTATTCAAAACAGGTTTTGACACCACTTTTACTTCATAGTCCCTCAGGGTAAGACATAAACAAAAGCTATAATTGTAGATGCATGTTTATGCCTTAATGGGGTCATATTCCATGACTGTGTCATGACATGCATATTTCTGAAGCATGGCTCATATGAGGAGAAGCATATGAAAGTAATTAGGCTTGTAATTTTGGGCAGTAGACAATTGGGAATGTCTGCAATTTTTCCCTTTCCATATATTCTTTTTACTTTTTGCATGGATGACCTCAAGTAGCAATTCTCCAGAACGCTCCTTTAGTCATCCTTGGCTTTTTATCTAACATCTTTTCATCTGTAACAGTTGTTTCCTGTGTAATTATTAGTAATGGAAATAAACCTCTCTTTCACTGACTCGAGCTTTGTCCCAGCACATAGGAGGTTAATAATGCAATCTTATTCAGTTTCTGCAAGCTGCTTTTGAAAACTGTGGTCTGCCTCACATATTTGTCTGTTCTGCCTAAAGTTTATTTTAATGCCTATTTTTTTTCATAATTAGTCAGGCTATTTCTTTCTTTTGTCTTCTCTTTATTTCAAGATCAAATACCTATTGTATTTCTATTTTTTCTACTTTATTGTGTTTCATAGAATAGGTATGAAATGGGGGTGGGGGGGGGGGGGTTTCCCTAATTAATATATTGCTTACATTTTCCTTGTTCAACTCTTTGTTAGATTTTTAGCTGTCATTAATATGGGTCGTGGAGAGAACTCCTGAAAAAAAGAACAGTACAATTCAATAAAAGCTCATGCTGATATTCAGATACCACTTAACTTCAGGAGAGAAAGACTTGACAGTAAAAAAACCCAAAAGTGGTTAATTATATTTGTCTCGGTTTCTTTGGAAGCAGAGCTGTCTTAATTTCTAAGGATAATGCAACGGGGGTGATGGGACTTAGAGTCTCTGACAGCCATTGAACTTTTAGAGCAAAAAGTGCCTTCAGGTGATCAGAGCTGAGGACAGCTTTCTTGGAAAAATCCATAAGTCTTTAAACCACCCACAACAAAAGCAGGTCTACCATGCTCATAGAGACCAGGATGAATTTGCTTTTTCATGTAGCTCAGAGGTGAGAACCATTCCCACAGCTGCTGTCTATCCTCCTATCCCTTTTTCCCCATGACTCCTGGCTGGCCTCAAAAAAAAATATTTGCAGGACTTCACATCATGAACTGGTGTAAAACATTTTCCAAACTTTGAGGAAATGGCCTTCTTGTAGACTTGGCTCCTTTTCCTTCTGCTTCAAAGGGGCCTTTAGATTTGCTGCTGAATGCCTGAGACAGGAGTGCAGGACACAGACTTGGAATTTCATAATTACATTCCTAGCATAAATCAGCTAAAGAAAACCGAGTTATTGCCTTACAGAAAGTGCAGCCTAGGTCAAGACAAGTGAAACTGAGTCTGGACAATAGATTTGATGCAGCAGATTTACTATAAAACATGTGCAAAGTTTAAGGAATTTGGCTTGTTTTCCCCCTCGGGAAAAAAAAAAAAAAAAGAAATTTGAGATGAATAGAAAACAATTTTAGATCTACCAGAAAGATTGGTAAAACTGCTAACATCACTTCTTTATGAATACTTTTAAGGGATTCAAATGAAAACTGGGAGACACAATCTACTAATTTCAAAATTGTTCATAAATAATGTAAATACTTCCATGGCACATGAAATAAAATGACCTGATAGAAAGATCATCAAAGTCAATAATACTCTTTTTTCCCTGACTTCTATGTAGTTTGCAATCAAGTCCTTAGCTGCTGGGAAGGCAATATCTTTGAAGAGCAGCAGTAAATTATAAAGACACTTCTCACCTTATTCCAACTATGCCATGTGTTTACGTGTCTCATTTTAGGATCATGTTGCAATCTTTCCTGTACCACTAGGGCAAGAACATAAAAAAATAGATCAGAAATGGACTGACAGCTCCTTGGATTTTGCATATATTTGGGATGATTTCAGAATGACCTCAGCTATGAACTAACACATGATCTGGAAGACATCTGAAGGCATAAAACTGCAGAATATTAAATTCTTAGGGAAATGATAGAGTGGATTCTAGATGTTTACATCATTTAGTGCTTCATCTCGTAATTAGACTGACTGCAGAGGTGGTATTTAAATCAATAAAACTGTCTATAGCAAGAGGAAGGAGAGTACAACAGTACCATTCAAAATGAGATCATGCTGATATCCAGATGCCCATTAACTTCACAAAAAAAAGAAAATACTTAATAGTAAAAAAACCAAAATTATAGCTCATTCATCTAATAAATAAAGGGCACTGTGAAGGTTTCTAACCTGAAGCACAATCTTTCTTCCCATTATTTAAACATTCTAAATTCAGATTTTTCTTCAAAATAAATTTTCCTTAATTTTCATCCCTCTTCTGATTATTTTTTCTCTTCCAAGGAAGAATGGAAGAGCTGATGATAGCCCAGGTTTCACGACAAACTACCAAATTTACATACAAGTAAGACAAAAAGTATATGAAATTCCACTCTCAACTTTCTAAGATATATACTACAAAAAAAAAAAAAATTATTTAGGGTAAAGAAAAATGCTTCAGCAGTATCCTTCTTATCCTTCTCTCAAAGTAGATTCTTTGAGTGCACAGTGGACCCAGCTGTATCAAAGGTTGAAGCACTACCTGTATTATTTCATTGGTGGAAAAAAGATTTAGAGTTTCCCTTCACGACATAAACCATGTTTGTTGCCATATGCAAAACTGAACTTACTGAAGTGTATTTTTATTTTTTTGCCTTACAATTATTTCCAAAATCTACAACCAGAGTCCATGTCTGTGGTTTGATGAGATCCAGAGCTTTTCTTGCCTCATAAGGAAGAATAGCTTGAAGGGGAATTAAAGGCTCATAGAATCAAACACTGCCAGGAAACCAGCACCACTAGTTTTAAGAGGAAAATGTTCCTGACAAGTAATGAAAGTACTTAGCAGCTGATGTCTTGGAGGAAAATGGGGCTCCTGAGGGTTGGCTGAGCTATCTGACCTGCTAGGCAAGCTTTTTTGAGCAGAGCCAAGTACCTTGGCTGCAGGACTGATGTGCTGATGTCTGTGGCTGTGTTCAGGGGAGGGTGATGAATTGGAAAGGAATCAAAGCCCCCCACCCAGCCCATCTGCAAGCCAAGCCACTGTCCTCAAGATCACAGTCAAGAGTTCTGTCAACTTAAGAAATGACACAGCAACTTTATTTCTCTAGTATTTTAAATTTTGGAGAAGATGTTTTGGAGTTTTTTTCTTGGGCAGGGGGGTTTTGATGCTTTTGGTGTTGTTTTTTTTGTTTTCTGTAAGCAGAACTTTTTTTTTTTTTTTTTTCTTCCAGACTGGAAGATATTTCTTCTCCTTGTGAGAAAACTAGACATAAATGGCTTTAAGGCAATCTGCCAACATTTATGGATATCCTGAAGCTCCTAGAATATTACCCACTGTGTTTATAATGTCACTTGTGCAAACATACCACCCGTGTGAGTACATTTTTCAGTAGTGTAAATCAATTTAGAAACGCACTGTGCTTTTATGTAAAGCCCAGTTCTTATAGGAGGAGCTGTAAACACTAGTCTCAGTTTCATCACAGCACAATGGCTTTGTTCCCTGGGATGCTCATTTTCCTTAGGCCTTCCACATAACACTGAACAACTGAAAATCCTGTCAGTATGTGGTTGCCTTGCCCTTTCCTGGAACTGTCAGATTTGTACTTCAGTAACAGTCAACAGGGTGTTATTGTTTCCAAGAAAAAGAAAACTCAGATCTCTTTGACACTGCAAGATATGACCCACTGCTTTAATTAGCATTTTTTTGCAGACTAGAATCTGAAATGATAGCAAATACTCAAGAGGTACACTTTCTCCATTTCATTGCAAATATAAATAAAAATCAGTTTTCATTTTATTTGAAAATTAACTAAGCAATTTTGCTTGTATAGTGTTGCAGAAATTTGTAAACTAATGTGATCACAACTTGCTCTTCAATTGGAAGCAAAAATAATTAGCTTTCTGAAATCTATAAACTTAAATGGAAGGAAAAAACATAATTGTATGCAGATCCTGTCAAGATATACCCAAACCACATAATAATTCAAGGAATTCTAAACAGCTTACAAAATCCTCTGTTTTTTTGCATTAACAGAGTTAGGTTTAACACAGCCATGAGAGCAGGGATGATATCAGTAGGACATATTATCATCTCTGTGCTCTCCTGAAGATATCAAATATAACCCATTTATTATATATCCCATAATAACACAAATTTGAGAAGTTTTTGTTTGCTGGTGGTCTTCTGTTAAAATGCTCAGCTGAAATGGTCCAGTTGGTGCCCTTAAACAGCCACCTGAATCCTTATTCAGCTGCAACTTCTCAGTTATTTCCTCAGTGGCTGTGAGAGTGGGGAGAGGTGGCACTGCTTTGTCTCAGCAGAGATGGTGGAGAGGCCATTCTGTCTTTTTTGTGTTTGTGTTTAAGCTAAAGTAGTAAACCTTGTCAGGATGCCTTCATTCAATGTTCCAATTCTGCCTATTGAAAAATTCATCTTCAGACAGGAAACTATTTCCCTCCCCCAAAAAATTAAGAGAAGTGTAATGATTCTGATCTTGTGATGACACAGCCTTTAGTGGGTGAGGAAACTAATTGCACCACCCTGACCATGTTTTTCTTGCAAGCAGGTGGGGGATATTTGCAATATCCATCAGCCTCTGTCTTCAGTATTTTCTTTATTCATGTCCTGCCCTGTATAATATGTTTTTTTTCTGGGGTGGGGTATGGTATTGTGATATTATTGACAATCCAAAGAAAGGGATAAATTCTTGCCTAGTAGATATTGTGTCCCACTGAGGTAGCATCAGTTAAATACACAAATTATTTACATTTTTTAATGATGGCTTTAGTATTTTTTCACCCTGTCATTTTCTCAGAAGATATGGTTTTAGTCCTCAAAATAAGGTTGCTGTTCTTATTACCTCTAAATATCTGTATAAATGCAATTATTCAGAACAATAGATACCTGTAACTGTTGATTTTGCCCATCCCCTTGTATTTTTTTACACTTTGCATCACTGTCTACAAGAAGCCCCTGCTGAGATCATTCACATCTTTCACATTTATAGTAACTAGTTCTAAAGTCCTCTTTTCTTTATGGTGACTGGTATTTTCTAAACACTAACTACGAAATCTAAAATGCTTTTCACCATTAGAGATAGCTTCAAAAATACAGCCTGTAGTTTAATTCTTTTTGAATTTGTAAAATGTTGTCTGGAATTGAGAAAAAAAATCATAATGCCCAAAATGTTTTATGAGATTAAAAAAGCCACCAAAATTCAAAATCAAGACATACACACCTGCTTTTAACATATATGAAAAGATAATTGCAGCAATTCTATGTACCCATAATTCCTAACAGATCTTCCAACAAGGATGGAAATCAACTGCATCTTAGCAGGTTCTTAGCAGTAAAATGGTGCAGGAAAGTTTTTCCTTTGCTATTTGTAGACGAATGGATTTTGCCTTAACATATCACAAAAGTATTTTTGAGAAGGAATAAAAAGCTAAAATTACAAGTTTTTTAATTTATTTGAATAATCAATAATAATTTTTAAAAACTTGTTTTGCCACTGATTGTAGGAGAATTTGAGTCACTGAGATTTCCTTGTAAAATAGTTAATATTTTGAGATTTTTTTAATGTATTTTACTTTGAGGAGATTGGTTAATATTTTTTTTTTTTTTTTCACTTAGCAATAATTATGACTGTGGAGTAAAATTACACATGCTCCCTATCTCACTGGCCTGGGGAATCCAAAATACATTTTTAGAGGTATTTATTTGCAAACTTCTACTTTCTAGTTTCTGCAATGCCTAAGCCAGGTCTTTGTTGCAAATTAACACAACTCTAGTGACAGCCTTTCTGTCAACTGCTGACCCACACTGTGTTTATTTTGATCTATTTTAAGCCAGTTCTTGGAGCAAAACTATAAATATTGCAAACTGAGCAAGCAGTACCACATTATACATAAACATACACACAGACGAACTTCATGCATTAAACTTTTATGCCTCCAAAAATCAGTCTCTTATCAGGCCTTTTGGATGTTTCCACCACCAAATTAGCACAGTGGCTGTGGCTGGCAGCCCCTGTCCCACAAAGTGTCACCCTGTGCCACTGCCCGTGCAGCAGAGCCCTGAACACTCCTCCAGTAAGGTGGATGATGAACTGGAAATGCCATTTCAGATAAGCATCCAGAAGTTCCAGCATAAGCCTGGAGCAGGCATAGGTGACTGTGGGTAAGGGTGAGTGTCAGGGAGCTTGGAGATGTGGTCCCTGAGGAAAAGAAGCTCACCCCAGGTGACCACTGCCCTGTTCCACAACGTGTGAGGAAAGCAGGCATGGCAGCACCCTGGAGCATTGTTTAGAATTGTGATCTCCTGTTGCTCCTTCTTCACCAGCACAGACATAGCCCAGCATCTAGATAGGGTGCTAATTTTCACACCTAAGAAATGGTCTTATAGAGAAGATGGACAGCCCCGTAAAAACCTACATTGGTCAGGCCTGATAAAAGGAGTCAGGGAGTTATTGTGGGTGTTGCTGATTTTTTAGGTTCCAGCTAGAGGAGATCCTTGCAAAGCCAGTGGTCTTGGTATCCACATAAGTGGATGTTCAGCCACTGTTCTATGCAGAAACACCTGCGGGGACAGAGGCCTGGATATCTTTCTTATTTCTTGGATAATGAGTGGTTAATGAAGCATCATTAAAGCAGCACAGTCTGAGACTTTCAGTGACAACAGACTATTTATAAATGAATGGCATAAAGGGCTCAAAGAAAGATAAAACTCACCCTCAGAAGCAGAAGGTATAGGGGGTAACTGTTCTGTTCTGCTTAGCCACTGAAACATTTTGCCTGATTTTGGGAAGAACGCTTTATCAGAAAACACAGAAAAAACTTCAAAATCCAGGATCGGGGAGAAAAGAAATATTAAGAAAATATTATTTTAATTGCTAGAAATAAAGAATAAAGAAAGAGAAGGGAGATTTAAAAATGCTTCTAAGAGAGGCTGGAATTAAAATCTCTTGCTATGTGCAATATTTGTCTAGAAATTTTTGTGAATTCTGTTGATTTCCACCCATAATAATGATTAGACAGTAAACATCAAATAAGAGGCATCTTTAACATGCTATTTTCATATTAAATTCCATAAAATCTAGGATTTTTACATATAAGGCTTGGTCTTTCATAGAGCTTGATTCTAGATTTACAACATTTATGGAGATTGCAAATTAAAATTATTTTAAATTTTTCATTTTATTTTAAATCTGAATAGCTTATCTTTTCTCTTTCTTCTCTATCTTCTTCTTCCTGTTTTGTATTTGGGGTTCTTTGGGGGAGTATGGGGGAAAGAGGGATTGTGGGATTGTTTTTAGCCAAATCAACTCTGTTTAGAATTTATCAGCTTTCCTGGAAGAGCAAGCTTGCTTCATTGACTGTGTAAATAAAAATACCACAATAAGCAGTTTTATAAAATACTAGAAATAATTTAAAATTGATTGTCCAATCTTTTAAATCAAAATTAAGGAAACCTTAGTTTAAACTAAAGAGAATCAATAACATCTGTAAACCCCCAGCAATTTATAACATCTGCCCTCTACAATGCCTGGAGTTTACTTCGCTGATTTACTGGTAAAACAGCCAAACCAGTCTGTTTTGCTCAGTTCCTAACATATCTGATCTTGCTAAACCTGACCTGTATATTTAAGTTGCTTTTAATTTTGAGGACTTATTTGTGCTAATACATGCATCATTTCTAAATATGTCATTTGAATACTTTTACATGAAACAGATGTTTTACCAGGCTATCTGACCTTAAAGCAAAGTGCAGCTCTCTGAATGTAGTGTCTGGTGCCATTTGACATGAGACAGGTTCTGAGACACGCATCGAGTTCTGCTGCCCGTGCTATTGTACTTAACTAAAGAAGAATTCCAGCTGGAATTGCTCTTCTTTGAGGAGGTGGGACAGCAGGAAAACCCTGAATGTTAATCCCCAATTGGCTTGTAGCAGACCCAGCACAGAAAGAATCAGCTGAGGGTTTAGTTGCCCAAGTCTTACAAGCCCTCCTTGAAATTGTCTGGACTGACCATTTTATAGGACACAGCCTTGGAGAAGGCATCACTAATACAAAAATATTACAGGTTTTTAGTGTTTTCTAGGCCTTTATTTTAGCAAGCAACTTAAGGAAGTGTAAAGAAATGAAGTTTTCAGCAACTCATTGTGAAGAATTTCTGAATCATTCACTACATCTCCTGACAAGGCTCTCCAAGCACTTTCACCCTGAAGCAAACACACAAAAAGGCAGCCTAGATTTTCTGTTTGGAAAACAATCAGAAGACAGAAACGATCAATTGCACAGTCTTAACTTCAGGCATTGCTACCAGTGCCCCTAATTAACAAGAGGCATCACTCCTGACCTGCTGTCACATGAAAATTCAGAATACAGTACAAAATCCCCAATAAACTGTTTCTATCAGTGGAATAAACAGAGAAGGGGGAGCAGAGAGGAGCTGGGGGTAGACGTGGGAAGAATTGTTAATTCTGTAGTGAGAGTTAAAGATAATTTTGTTTACTGCAAGGTGTGCAACATTACGCTCCTTCTGTTGACTGGTGTTTTAACCACAAAAAATGCCACTGCCTTCCCCCTACCTTGTTGAAAGGCTCAGGAATGCTGTCACATGGGAATCTCTTGTTTGCACTTTCCCTTTCTGGCAGTTGTGAAAAGAAATTTATAGGTCACACATCTTTGGCCAAAATAGATTATAATAGTAAGTGACATATTTCTTTCCTATTACATGTGTTTTCATGCTGAAAGTCCCTGCTTATTACTGAAAACAGGTATTGTACTCCATAAATAGCTGAGTTCTGAATTATAATCTAACAACCTACATTTTTTTCCAGAATCAGAGAAATTATTAAAATTATAATAATTTACATTATTATAATCTACAGCAAAATCATATGTGGTCTACACTTAGCTGTCCAAAAGAATTTACATAAGGAGCAAGAAGTACTGGTAAATTATCTTATTAGAGCACCTTGATGCCCTGAGTACAACCAGGACCCATTCGAGTCAGCAGCACACACCCACTTATTGCAGGAGATGATTTTCAAATAACAGAGCTTACATTATTCATGATCAGGACAAGCAAAGTTAAAAAAAAAATTACGGCTCTCCACTAAGATCATACTGAAATCCCTATGCAACAGATTTTGATTTTACATAGAGAGAAACTTAACCAGATTTACATGATGTTTGGCCGCAAACAAATCTGATACTGCCTGCTGTTTCCCTTAAAAAGGCAGCTGAAAAGATAAGAAAACTCGATAACAATAAGAGTTGTAATCCATGGATTACAATGACAACACGTGTTCTCATTTCTCAGCTGTCCCTTCTGCACTGTTCTTCGCTTTGGAGAAAATTGCATTAAAATGAAAGAACTGCTGGTTCCAGTAACAGTATCTTGATATATTGCAGTAAAAAAATATTGTTACTTTTCTACTTAGCAGGAGAAGCCATCAGAACATTACAGGTGATCATCTTGTTGGCCAAATATAATCTTAACATGATATACTTAGTCTCTTGTGGAGGGAAGAAATATGTGCAATTTACTGATCTGTCAGCAGTTGCTTTTCACGTACCTATATCCTGTTCCCCAGGGCACATCTGTCTCCAGAGTTCTTTGATTGTAAGTAAACATTGTATCCTTCCTGACCCAAAATATCAGTTGTCACTGAATTAAGAAAAAGTCTTTCTCAAAGTATTAAGCTTTTGAGCATCAATTACAAAAAACCTGCAACCTAAAATAGAATATTTACACCTTGAAACACTTCTATTATAGTATTTTGCCCTATTAAGCAATCTTGGACTTTGATAGGAGAATCTCTGATGTGGCAAGTAGGGCACCCAAAGATTCTGTGCATGTGTGCACATCTCAATTCTATCAAAACATTTTTTAAAAGAAGTACCTGGCCTCAAGAGCCAGGTCATCTTTAGAAACAGCGAGCCCTCCCACATTATGACACAGCATGGGGCACAGGAAAGGTGGCAGGAGTTAGTCAGCCTAGCAAAACCTAGGAAAACTTGTCTAGCAAGCAAGTAAAATTGTGCCTGTAAAGTGAATGATGCAGTAGTACACATGATTCGTATCACCTGGAATGTTCTGGGATTTCTGGGTAAAAAGATTCAAACAACTATAAAATCAAGGGAATAAATAAACCAATAGTCAGATTAGGGATTGCAGCCCTAAATTGTATTGCAAATTTAAAAATACAGTGACCATATAGTTACAGTGAGATCAGTGAGCAAACTAGCTGGGGTAAACTGATTTACTTAGAAGTGATTGGCCATGCTGGTTACTGTGGATCTTAGAATAATGGAATCTTTTTAGGTTGGAAAAGACCTCTAACACCTAAAATGTTAAGCCAGCACTGCCAGCCCACCACTACACCATGTTCTCAAGAGCCACTTCTACAAGTCTTCTAAATACCTCCAGGGATGGTGACTCAACCACTTCCTTGGGCAGCCTGTTCCTGTTTTTGGCAAAAACATTTTTCCTAATATACAATTGAAACATCCCTGGCACAACCTGAGAGCATTTCCTCATGGCTTGTTACTTGTGAACAGGAAATATCTCAGGCACTTTTTGTCCCAGGATCTTGTTGTCACCTTTGGCACTTATCCTGTGATTACACACAGCCACCCTGAGCAAAAGGATACTCTGCAGCCCCCTGCAAAGGGCCCACACTCACTGCGGCACCTCAAAGGTGAAGGACACATCATCTAGAGAAATGACTAGAAAATGTAACAATTTCTGTGTTGGGTATTTGTAAATCGTTATTTTCTGAATCCCATAACTCATCCAAATACAGAATTCCCATGAAAAAAATTACAGATATTTCCTCTGGTTTTTTGTATCCATCTACTCAGGCAAATCATTGAGGACTTCTGTCACCCATTCTCTGAAGTCGCTGTACTATTTTTGCTAAAACTAATACAATTTTTTTCAGACAAAACCTGAAGATATATAGGATGGAAATATTCTGAAAAAAAGCATTGAATTGTAATGATTATAAGTACCTAAACCAGGGCCTAATAAGTGCAATTTTGGGCCTTCTTATTTGACATCTTTAATGTATAATAACTCTAGGTAGAATAAAGAAAAAATGTTAAGTGATTTTAAGAAGAAAAGGAGTTAGGAAAGAAAAAAAAAAACATTTTGAAGAATATTTTGAAATTTGAATTAAAACATGTTTTTAATGACAGTTCACATCCTTTATCAACTGATTCCCCTAGTCTTGAAGTAGGTGTTTTTATTCACTGCTAAATTAAAAAAAAAAAAAAATAGGTAAAAAAAAAACCTCAAGGCTATTATTCTTACTCAATATAACAGACAGTGCAAAATTCCATAAATAAGTTAAAATATTTGAATTGTGGACACAGAAAAACTCAGAAGAAAATGCCATGAACACTGCATTTTAATTTGTCCCTTCCTTGTCTAGGGAGAACATTTCAAGGTCGTTTGCAATTAGAAAAGCTTTGAATTCTTTTGTTGAGGGAGAGAAAAAAAACAATTACCTCAGCAGCACTTTGAAAAGACTGTGCAATACATCTGAGTTGAAGAAGGATTTATCTTGAACCATCACTCCAGATCCACATCTTTGGATCTAGTTACCGTTTAAGAGACAAAGAATGAATCGACTTGCCATCATAACATGAGAAAAGACTGGTTCTGCTCTTCAAATGCTTTTAATCTGATCCTGAAGAAGGTATTTAGGGGGAGCATCTAAATGTGATTTAGGTATCTCAACACCTTTGAGGGCAAAAGGACCAGATATTGAAAGGTGCATGGATTACCAGTGAAGCAGAGAGCTGCTTTCCAGGAGTTAAGGATGAAAAGCTGTCCTGAAAAGCAGAAAACTCATGAAGTTCCTCTCAGCATTGTTTGATATCAACACACAGTTATAAAATTTCATACTAATAGAAAAAGGGAATAAAACACCCAAATTGCACAAGGATTTTGGAAACAAATACATTGCTAGTCTTTTTTTAAAAGTGTGTCTTACAGTGTTAAAAAAAAATAATACATACAAGGGGACCAGATGGTTAAATCCAAATGAAAATTACATTTAAAGTTAGGCATATACTTAATTATCAATTACTATATTGGCCCAGGCTACAGCAATTGTTTGAGTCCCTGATGACAAAGTGTCTGTCACTGATGACTGCTGAGTTTCCTGGAGGAGCAGACAAAGCTCTGCTCCTCAGGAGCCTGCAAACACGCAGAGCCAGAGCCACATCCTTGGAGCCAACAGGAGCCTGGTGACAGCTCTGCTGAGCCTGTGCCAGCCTGGGCTGGGCCAGCCCTGCCCACCCATCTCAGGGAAGGCAAAATTCAAGGGTGCCAGCAAAGGAGTGGGTTAAGAGGAGCCTTCTGCATTACGAATAAAGATGCATATCACAGTCTGAAAATGCTGGAGAGGTGCAATATAATCCCTCAAGCTTTGCTTTTTCCTCTCCTTTCAGAGGTGCTTTTTATAGGGATGGTGGGTTTTTTTAAGAGTGAGATACTGCAAGCATGGTTTGCCTAGCACTATTTATCACTACAGACCCTCTGCAGAAATTTAGAGAAACCCTGAGAAGTCTGTTCTCAGCCACAGCAAGCACCTAAATGCTGCACAGAAGTACATAACATGCAGAAATAGCAAATGTATATTTTATCAAATGTTCCAGTTTTTGGTACTTTCACCATGTGTGGTGGGTTACACCATGTGTAGCTGCACACAAGGTGCCCACCAAAGCCCCCTGTACCCTCCTCAGCTCAACAGGGGAAAGAGAATGTAGTGAAAGGCTCATGGGTGGAGATAAGGGATCACTTACTATTTACCATCATGGGTAAAACAGATTTGGGGAAAATTAAGTTATTACCAATCAAATCAAAATAGAGTAAAGAGAAACAAACTCAAAACTTTAAAGACCTTCCCCCTACTCCTTCCTTCCTCCCTAGCTTAACTCCACTCCTGAATTCTGTCCCTCCTGCCCACCAGCAGCACATGGGACCCCTCCCATGACAGTTCTCCATGAACTTCTCCAATATGAGTCCTTCCCACAGGCTGCAGTTCTTCATTAACTGCTCCAGCACGGGTCCCTTCCATGGAGAGCAGTACTTCAGGAACAGACTGCTCCAGTGGGGGACCCTTCCAGGGGGACACCAGTTCTACCAGAAAACCTGCTCCATCGTGGGCTCCAGGAGGCCACAGATCGTGCTGGGAGCCTGCTCCAGTGCAGCCTTCCCATGGGGTCACAACCTCCTTTGTGCATCCCTTGTGGGGATCCCTCGTGTGCTTTTTCGTGGGATCCTCCACTGGCTGCAAGTGGATCTCTCTATAAATATTTGTGAAAAACCACATGTATGTGTCATTTTGTCTGCTGAGAGAAATCACTGTGCAATAGACCTAGCTTAAAACTGCTTAAAATAATTCTTGGCAAAACATAAAATTTCACCATTTCTAGTTTGTTTTCTGGTTTTCAATTGAAAAATAAATTAATATTTATATATTTTAACATAGACATTAACAGGATGTTCTGCAGAAAGACAGACTTTGTGATATGTTAGGCTCAAAGATAAGAAAGTGGTTAAAATTGAGACCGTAGAAGAGGCATCAGGACAACATCCCCTTGTCTGTAGCGTGCATTTGAAGCCTTTTCAAGACTGCTCTGCTCTTTCTCTCTGGTATATGCATTCAGAAAAAGCATCCACCTACAACAATGAGTTTAAGAGAATTTTAGTCTCTCATGTGGGGTCTGGTGACTCCTGCTAGACTAACGTGAGAAAAACCTCAACATTTAAATAATCAGTTGCACTGTGATAGTTATGTCACCAAAGTAAATAAATCACTTTCCTTTGAGAGAGGCAATACAAATAAATCGTGAATGCTTTGAATTCAAAGTGAATACTTTCAATCAACTCACAAAAGTTTAGGTGTGCACTATTTAAATCCCTACTTCCAAGTTCTATATCCTTCACAGGCTTCTAAAAGACCATTTATTGAATCAAACAGCTGTGGAGAAACAAGTATCCTCTAAATAATGCAAAATACCAAACACATGGTGAATAATTCTCTTCATAAGAAGCAAGATTGATTTTACCTTTGATTATCTGTGCCACACAGAAATACTTTTTCCAATTAAGGTTAAAAAGTTAATGTTACAGAGTCAACAACTTGACAAAATAGCACATTAATCAGGAAGTATAAACTCATTGGAATTCCACATATTATGCTTAAGGAGCTATTTCTGGAATGCCAGACAAGTAGTGAGATACAGAGACATGTTCTGGAGCACTGATCAGCCAGGCTTTTTAAACCATAGCAGGTCAATTGCACCAATAGCATATTGTTAACCAAGGTACCAAAATATTCAGTCTGTCACCTCTTACTTTGTTCGGGAACAATTAGGAGCCTAAATGGTTCAAATGATTTTCAGAAAAGTATTACATTCCATAAAGTATTTTCTTTAAAGTCAGCTGAATGTATCTATTGTAACAACAGTACCACAATCAGCTCTTAACTACAGCAACGTGCTTCCTCTCCCAGCACCCAGTGCTGCAGGGACCTTGCTGCACTACCTGCTGGGACCACTGTCACCTCTTAGTCCTGCTGGGACTATTATTACCAGGTAGGCAAAGTTAAAAAAGCTCCTTGGACCCTGCTGTGACTGGATCTGGATTAGCTTGGGCGTGTAGCTTGGTCCCAAGAAGTACAGGAGCTTAGAGCAGCTTCCCTTTCCTGAAAGGGCTCAGAAACAGGAAGCAAGCAGGCAAAACAGAGGATGGGAGGAAGGGATGGCATCTGTTCTTGGGGGTTTTGTGCTTGGTTTAGTGATGAATTCCCAACAGAAACTGTCAGTGCTCTATCCCTCTGAAAATCAGACCACAGGCAGCTTAAAGTACTTGTAAATATTTATAATTGGAATGGTCCCATAGTTGTGGTTCTTATGTTCCTGACTGGAGTCAAGTTACAGTTTTCTAGACAGCAAAACTGTAAAACAGATGTACTATTGCAAAAGTGACCTGCCAAAAAGATTCACTTCATTTGAGGTTCAATTGTTGGCTGCCATCAAAGTGATGGACATTTTCAAAGGACTATGATAACTTCAGGGTGTTATGTCTTCTCATTCCCACACATCAAACTCAAAATAAGATGCTGGAGTAATGTTTTCATAACATGTTGTCAGGTCTATGGGATTATGATCCATAATAATGAGTGAGACATGAATATATATGCAGACAGATAATGTTGGCTGCAATGAAGAAGGGTATCAAATATAAATATTAAGAAAGAACAGTTTCATAAAAATGAAACAATTACTTGATAATTTTGTAGATGGACTAGGAATACAATCTGCTCTTGGCTTTATACTGACCACAGTGAAGCAAATTAAAGAAGTAACAGAGAGAATAAAATAATGATGAAACGTGTTTTTCAGGTAAAATAATAACTTGGAGCACTATCAAAAATATTGTTGTCATTACTTTTCTAATTTTTTACCTTGCAAAAAGGATACATATTCTCTCACTGTATATCTAGGTATAAGAAGATATAGTGAAAAGAAAAATTATGGTAATTAATTTCACTTTGGAAACTTTTTTCTTTATTCCAGAGTGTAGCTACACAAGGACAAATCATAATTTGGCCTCTGGGAGAGAAATATTCAAAATGAATAAATAGAAACATCTTGTGATACCTGAGGTAGTAATAACCTTGCAAAGAATGCCTCAGAGAATGACAAAGAGATCACAACTCTATTTGTGACAGTGAGGCAGTGTTTGAAGTGCTATCTACACCTTATCACTCATATTTCAGATTTCAGCACATATGGCATTACCATATCAGCTCCTTTAAATATTGAACTAAACTCTGCTCACTGCTACCTACGCATTCTTTTAAAATCAGTAGGATTTTATGGGTTTTAATAAAATAATTTGATTACTACACCAAAGATGAAAATAACCCTTTTAGCATCATATTAATCAGGAACCTGCCCAATAGAAATTTTAATTTAAAAAAAATTCCGCAACAAAGCGTGTGATGGAAGGACTCAGAATTTTGAGGAAATTGTCTGTGAGAAATTGAGAACAGCATACATGTCAGTATGATTGTGGACAATCTCTATGTTCCAAAGAATAGTCATGAGAAAGTGTTCTCATCCATGCCCCACTGCAAATGCTGGAGTGAACACGTGAAGGCCCATCCCTTCCCCACACACACCACCCTTCAGATTTAACACATCTGGAGGACGTGTTTTAGCAATGAAAGACAATCTTAACAACACTGTAGTTTCTTGTGCACATTGCTTAAGTTGCAGTGCTAATTTCTGTTGAATTTTGTTCATGGAATAGAAATAAAGCGTTCAGTGTCTAAACAGCCACATGATACATGAACAAGTATTACAAAAAAGAAAAGGTAAGTTTATATGATCTTTAATATTAATGTCAAGCCTTTAAAAGTTAGCTTTCTCTGTATTTACACAGGATGCGGAATAGAGGGCAAACATATGATCTCAGGAAAGATGCTTCTTAAATATTATGATTTTATTCCTAATCTATGTAAATGACATAGTTTTATATGTTCCTTGAATTAATTCTGCATGCAGTTATGGTTTTTCTCTCTCAGAATGTGGTAAAATGGGAAAAGGTAGAGAGAAGGAAGGCAAAGACAGTCATAGGCATGAGATGACATATCTGATGAATTAAACTGGGATTGTTCAATCTGGAGAAGCTTTATAAGAGAAGTGTCATGGGTGGAGCAAATAAGGAAGAATCTTATTGCCTCTCACAATTCAATATAAAGGATATGTCAGGTGGAACTAGAATGTTGTAGGCTGAGACTAAACTAAAGAGAGTTTAGCTGAGATACGAAGTTGCTCATGGAGGATGAGTGTTAAAAATTGACAGAAAAATCTGCAATACTGTCCACTGAGGGTTATTAAAAGGAAAGGCTGTACCATGAAGTTCTTGAGTCACAGTTGTGTACTAGAAGACCATCTGGAAAAAAAAAAATTGTTTGTTATCGACTTCAGAACTTCCAAATCATCTAGCAAAATACTGAGCTGAAATATCTTTGGCTGAATGTTGTTCAATAACATCTGACAAGATATTTAAGAGTTTTTTCTAAATATATTGGTTAAATAGCTCAATATACTTGGTGTAAACAATACACATACAATGAAATGAGAAATTTGCATCAAAAACACTTATTGACTTATGAATATTTATAATGTTATTTCATGTTATAGTATCCTGATATTTAGATTGGGATTTCAAACTAACCCATACATTTACTATTTAATGTAGTTGTTCATTAATTCATTAGTGAGAAGTGCTTTCTTTTTCCTAATGTGTTTAATACCTATTTGCTCTTATGATGTCCCAACCCTCTTCTACAGAAAAAGAAAATACATTTAGCTCGCTGCCTCAAATGAAAAACTCTTTCTGTTTCCCTTGTTGTAGAAAGCTTTGGTATGATTTTTTCTCTTTGAAATCTTCTTAATATTTTTCATTGCAAAGCAGGTTCTAATCTATGCATTAATAACCAAACGCAGATTAGCTAATTCAGTGTTGGTCCTGGATGGTTTTGTGAAAGTTTGAGATGTCAAAACAAGTAAAATGAAACAAATATAGATTTATAATATACCCCTTTTATGTACTGACATTAACAATCATGTCGTTAGCCTGTTCTCAGGAAGACATGATTGTTTTCTTCTATGCAATGTTGAAAAATGAGTTGATGCAGAATACATGCAATCTCTGCAGAGTGAACTAGAACTCCACACCACTGTGATTTCTAGTACTCAGCTGAGTCTGGGGCCCTCTTCTCTGTGCTGAAGTGTCAGTGTAGACAGATCCAGAACAAGTTCTCTCTGTGTTTCATACTAAGTTAATACTATCCTGGTCTAGTGGAAGGTGTCCTTGTCCATGGCAGGCAGGTTGGAACAAGATGATCTTTAAGGTCCCTTCCAACCCAAACCATTCTCTGATTCTGTGGTAGAGCCAGAACAAAAACACATGCAGCCCTGGCTTCCAGATACCATTAGATCACAGTTCTGAAGAGATTAAACTGTGTGTTCTAACACATTTCAGCTCAGCTGCTTCAATTTGAATGCTCAAATTTTTAATTTAAAAAAAAAAAATAAAACAAAAAAAAAACTAATCCTGGAGTTTCTCTATGTGTTCATTTAGACTTGCAAATAGCAAAGAAAATGTAAAAGCTGAAGATTCTCCCCTTAGCCACAATTGACAGCTGCAAGAAGGACAAACTGTGCAGGAAGAAGAAAAAAAAAAAAAAGAAAAGCTTAAAACAATAGTTGAAGCAATTATGTCTTCCAATAACCCTCTCAACTACTGTCACACTTGTTTTCCATCTATCCTTATTAACAAGTCTAATATAAAAGATTAAAAACTAGAGACTCGCAGAATCCAAACACTCATTACCAGCTGTTTTGTGCAGATGTCAAAAATTAGGACTTTCAGGTGGGTTGCCTGAACCACAAACAACCTGAAAAATCTTGGGTCAGGTTTTTAATCCCATATAAAACACATTGAAAAGAAGACCTGCTTTTTTGGAACAAAAATATCATTTTAAAAACCTGCAGTATGACTACTATGGATAAAGGGAGGAAAGAGGCACTAAAAAAAGAGAGCACCTCAGCAGGAAAGTGCATGTCTTCAAGATAGATAAGAGCTTTCTGTTTCAAAGGTTTGCACTCCTGTCCCATTCCAAGCAAAGCCATTATGCTGTGGTCCATGTTGTGCATTTTCAAAATTAGCAAACAGGTGTTAAATCTGGTATTTGACAGCTATAGCAATGACAAGCATTGTCTTCACAGCTGTGGTATCTGGCAGCCATTGTTGCCATAAGAAGTGCTGGCAATTGAAAGAACAATTTGCATTATTTTGCAATTGCATAGAAATTACTATTATGCAGTCACTGCAGCCATCAGTCAACCCTTTGGGCAGAGTATTCAATATCTTTTGTATCAGTGGAGACAGTAGTCCATTTATCTTGTAAACTGGCACTTTGTATCAACTTGTTACTTAGTGGATTAGGTAAATGTGTGAACATAATCTCTGCAGCTTCGTGAGTTATGAGCTGCTCAGGCTATTGTAGTTAATGATGGAATGAGACTGGAACATCCACTGTGACCTTCCTGTCCTACCTTGGAGGAGCACACTCTCCTGATTACTGCCTTTTGGTATAAGGTTCAAAGCTGAATTTTCACATGGAACTGAGAATTTCTGTATCTCCACACCGAGACCTGATAGATCCTGAAAATCAGATCCACAGCTGTGAAGTAAAGGAAAGGGGTTGTAATGCCAATGCCAAGGCAAACTTATCCTATTTGGAGAGTTACAGTTAATTCCGGGACAGATTAGGAACTGGCAGAGATTAGGAACTCCCTTGAATACTTTCTGCTTTCTCATCCATTTTTTCATTACTGGCTTCCTGTGCATTACAAAAGGGCCCCAGTATCACCTCCTTTCTTTCAAAGAGCTCTCACAATATTTTTACGCACATTTTCTGACCTAGACTTCAGTTCTAGACATAAATCAAAATATTTTGTTTCCAAAACTAAGTTATTTTTTACTAATAGAACCAGAAGTACTGAAGGTACTTCTGTTCCATTGTTCCTAGAAAGAAAAATATTGTTTTTTGAATATGACTTTGTAAAATCCACAGGGCTACAGAAGATGTTTTTCAGCCTTTGTTTTTACCAAAGTAGAAGACTAAAGAGCACATTTCTTTATGATTTGTTCATCAGAAAGTGTTCCAATAGAGCTATAATTTAAAACTAAGTGTTTTAAAAAGAAAATTTGTAAATCAAACTGTTTGCTTAACTTCACATTTAAATATATCCTAATAAGCAATGTATTTCCACAGTGAATCTACCATAAATCACTTTCTGGAATTATTTATATTTTTGGAATACACGGCCCCAATACATAAATATTATGTTTAGATTGATTTATTTTAGTATTTATACACAGTCTGTTCTTCAAGCTTCTGGGCTTTTAATTAATCTGGATTTGGGGCATAAATTCTTTATGCTTTGATTAATACCAAGCAGGTTTTATTTAATTAAAGAGACAGACTGGTGAGAGACATTTTAATCAAAAATTTCATATGCATACAGTACATCTGTATTTTTTAATACAAGCTCAGGCACATTAAAACAAGATTTATTCTTTCTCAGCTGTTTTCCTTTTTGAATTATGGCATATTTCTGGTTCATGTGAGGAGTTACCTTCATGCACTCATTCAGTCCCCTGCCTCCTCTCTCCTCAGAACAGAAGAGCAAAGAAATAAGATGAGGTGACAGGAAGAAACAGGGAAAAAAAAAGACAAAAGTAAACTAATCACATGCTGAAAAGAAACTTGTTAGATATCCCTGAATTTTCTAAAAGTAAAAGAGAATGTTTTAAAAACCACTTTTTGAGGACCAAAGTAATTCCATAAAAATACATGAAATTTCTTATGAATGGAAAACTAGAAGATTTCACAAAATCAAATCATATGGTCATATCATTATTATCTTTTCAGCCACAGCTAAGAGGTTAATTTTAAAATTGTATGCATCAGTTTTCCTATTTAAAACAGCTAGCCCAAAGTAATAAACATTTGGCTCAAGTTTTGTGTCTGCTTACCTTGTGAGTATATATGGTCATTAGTGTAATATCATCTTAACAACTTTTGATTTTTCAGCACATTTATTTACTGCTCAACTCTATCCATGTTTAGCTGTTAACATCTGTAATATGACAAAACAGTATTTTTAAAGGTAGAAAGTACGGTCTTCACGGTTCATGGCACAGTTATATTCTTTTCATTTTTCACAGAGCTGGACTCTCAATTAAGAATTAACAGGACTGTAGTTGGAGAAGACAACACTGTTTTGGGAAGATCAGATGATTCAAATGAATAGTAATGATCTGTCTTTTCTCCTGGAAGAAATAAAAAAAAAAAAAAAACAGATGAAGTATTTGAAGACAGGGTTTAATGGCAAACATGATTGTTGTGGTACTAGGTTGATGTTGGACTTGATGACCTTAGAGGTCTTTTCCACCTTAATGATGCTATGATTCTGGGATTCTGGGATTCTATCTTCAATGCCATTGGTTAGAACTGAACTTACAGAAAGAGGGCAGACAGTGGCTGAAGAAATGTTTATGTCTTCATTACAGATGCAAACATTTAATCAGAGGCGACAAGGAAGTGATCCAGAATGAAGCCCCCTTCAGGGGTTCCAGGAAACCTTGAGGAGAGGTGAGGCCAATGCGCAATGCAGGACACCACTGAGACATAATCATGGGGAACATTTGTCTCTCCCTGCTCTTAATTTCACCTTTCTTGCTTTCTGAATGTATGCTGCTATGTTCAACATCTCACATTTTAATAAAATCTAGATTTAGCAGTTTGTTATTTTTCAAAGTGTACATTTTAAAAATGGGAAGAGTAAGTTTTTTCAAAGAACTGGCTATTATATCTTCTACTGAAAGATGCTGTTATAATTATTAGAAGCATTGAACTGACAGTTTTCCCCACAGACAAAAAAGTTTAACTTTTTTAAACTCAGTCAAGAACAAAAGCTGAGAGTTTATGATAGCTTGTTTGCACACTAATTTCTACCTTAGTTAATACCCAACAATTTTTGAGATTTTCGGAAACCTTTTTCCCCCTAAACTCACTGATTTGGGAGCAGAAAATATGATAGGTAAGGATCCATTAAATCTAGACATGATATTGACACCTAAATTAATTCATTCTATATCCCTTTATAAACAAGAAAACAAAAGAAAAAAAAATGTGAGAACACTGTCTTGGTACTCATCTGTAAAGACTATTAAAACTAGCTAAGATGTATGTCCAGTTTTCTGAGTCTAATGCAAAAGTTGATGGATCCCATCCCATGACTGCAAGAGGAAGAACAGAAACTTGTGTTCAAAAAACAATTTGTGCTGTTGCCTTGGGAGGAGACATTTATAAATGACTTGGTCTAAGGAGCAGGTAACTATAGGTATATAACTGACAGCAGGTAACAAGGTGCATTATGGGCAACAGCTCACATTTTTACAATGTTGAACAGAATTTCATTCCTTTAAATAAACATCAGGGCTTCAAAAATCAATACATACCAAGATATCTAGCTTCTGAAATTCTGTACCTATTTGCACCAGCAGTTACTTGTCTCCAAAATAAGCATTCTGGAAACAGAGGGAAAATCTCTGTCAGTGTCAGTATATGAACTTTAAAAGCCTTGGAGTTAATATTTTTAAAAAAGTAGCAAAGGCCACAAGTCTTTTTTCTTGTTTTTATTTGTTTGTTCTGAAAAGGAGATACCTCCACACTACATGATTAAAAGAAGTAAAATATGACCAGAGGTATCCAGAGTGCTTCCTGGGCATTCTTGAAGGTTGCCAGGCACTTCTAAGAGCTCCACAGCAGCTGACTGAGAAAAGTAGTTCACAATATATGATATTGCAAACAGAAAGAAAAGGAAGGTCACAAATAGAAAAAAAATAAAATTGAAGACCTCTGACCTGGATTCTCAAGGTCATATTACCACCAAATAATACCACCTACAAACTAAAGTTCCTCTTTTTAATAACAATCAACCATCATTAGTTAAATTAAAAATAAATGCAGGATTAACATATCGCCATCATAACATCATTCAAATGCAGTTCACATGGGGTCTGCAGTTAAAATAGATTAGACCAGTGATTAAAAAAAAAGGAGAATTAGCAATTAATTTCATTTTTCATTGAATTTGAGAGCAGATGTAGGAAGTTTTGCCTGCCTTCACAAATCACAGTCACCACACTTTCCAGTTTAATGTCCCTAAAATACATTTGTGCCAAGACATTTCTGTGTTCAAGTTGTGCAGTGACTTGTTTTAGAGAAAACAGCCACAGAGCTGCTCTGAATCCCTGTCTCTGACATGCTCTCAAACACTGATTTATTGTGTTTCCTCATCTGCCTCAAGGGTTTCTTTTCACATTTTGCATCAGCTTATACATGAACAGCACTCCTAAATATTATGATGCTATAGAATAGTCACCAGTGAGATGAGCCACCAGAGCCTCTCAGAATTACAAACAGAGTAGGCTGGCTGTCACTGCTGCTGTGTCTGCTCATTGCTCTCCATGTGTGAGTGTTGGTTTATCTCTACAGCCACCTCCTGTAACATCTGTACCAATAATTTGATTGTAGGAAGGGGCTTTATGAACATGGCTACCTCCAAGGCAAAGTTCAACACCAGACAAGATATGAATGATATACATGTTTTATATGTCACCTAATACATCATTTTTCTCCCATTACCATTCAGAAGAGCTCTGTGCTAGAACTACATCCTCTGTTTTCAGTAGAGGCTAAAAGTAGAGTGGCTGAACATGTCTCAGAAGGGAAATGATCTTTGAAGATGTGAATGATGCACAAAGATGGTTGTAAGTTTGTTGCACCTGCAGTTCAGGCTTAACCTAGGATTAGCAATGTTTTATTGTCTTCTTAGGGATGTTTCTTATCACATCTTGTCAGAAATCATATTATGTGCTTTGTGACTTTTCAGAAAGATATGATTCTTGATTTTGAAAAAAAATCCTAAGCAAGATGGTTGGCAAAGGAAACTGAATGTATACTTTTCAACATAACTTCACTCGAGCTTTTGTAAGTCATATATTTTGCACAAATATCTTTAGAAAAACTGTATAAATAATTGAAGGAGAAGCTATTCTTTACAGTGAGGGTGGTGAGGCACTGGTACAGGTTGTCCAGAGAAGTTGTGGCTGATCCATCCCTGGAGTTGTTCAAGGCCAGGTTGGATGGGGCTTTGAGCAACCTGGCCTAGAGGGAGGTGTCCCTACCCATGGTAAAAATCCCCTTTAAGGTCCCCTCTAACCCAAACCATTCCATGGTTGGGTGATTCTGTTCTGATGGTTCACGATCAGCTGAAAAGCACAAATAACTTGTGTATCCCAAATGTGCTGAGAATCTGCCAAAAGGAAAAATTTTTACAAGTGTCATGTGGCCATGTTTCTCAGCTTTCCTCATAATTTTCCATGTTGGAAAAAATCCTCTGTGAATGATTAAAAATTGATTTAATAAAAATTTCAGTGGAGGTTGATTTGTTTTATAAGTACAACTCATATGCTGTGATTCATTTGAGGAGGATTAGTTGCCAAATATATAATAAACAACAAACAGTTGTGTTCTGGTACTTTGTTGAGTACTAGAAAATGCATTTATTTGGCTTTTAAAATAACGTGCTAAACATTCTGCAAAGTGCAGCTATTACAAAGCTCATGAGGAGCTTTCCAGAAAGTTGTCCCTATTTCTACTGAAATCAATGGAATTCTCTGTGAAATTAGACCTGAATTTTGTATAAGCTTCATGTACTCAAAAGATTTTGAGAAGAATTTCTTATTATACTCACTTTAAACCACATTCCTCTTCACTGAGACTGTCATCACTAGAAAAGCAAGTGATGCTATTGAGGCACTTGATGTTCAGGTCAGGTTGAACAATGAAGATACTGTTACTTTTACTTTTATATTCATGCCAACAACATGATCCACAGTTTTCCCAGAGTAAAATGTCCAGCTCTCAGGCATTGCACTTTCTTCACAACTTATTCTCTGTGAATTCAAAGACTTTGAAGATCATGATATACCAGTATGAGGAACAAGAAAATAGAAGGCTTTTGTTTAGTTGAGAAAAAAAGATGTATTTTTTATCAATCAGTAGGGAACAGCAGGTTATTCTCAGACTAATGTTAATTGATGGAAACATTTGTTAAGTATTTTTTTATACAAAACAGCAAAGTATTGTAGCTGTTTCGAGAAGATCAGCACCACACAACAATACTATCTTTATGTATATATTGTTTTTCCACCCTTTTAGCAGATTAACACTGGAATTTATTGATCGTATTCACAGATCATATTCACAGAGAAGAGGGTTGCAATGTTCCAAACAGCAGTCAGACTTCCTGTCTAGAATGAAATTTTGAATTTCATTAATTACTTTATTACCACAAATTGTTGGAAGAAACATGTGTTCTTGGATGTTAATTAATAGCTCATTATTATTATACAAATTAACTTGGCAGCACTATGTGCCGTATATTTGTGGAATAATGAATTACATTAAAGGGAAGCCAAGATAGCAAACACTGAAGTGCATGCATCTATTATCTGCTTCTTATAAATGCATAAACCTTTCCTAGGGCATTACAGAGAAATCCTAATGAAAGGCATACTAGAGTTAAAAGGGGGAAAAAAAGAAGAGTAGGGAAAAGGATAAAGAGCAATGCACGCATAGCTTGAAGTTCTGATCATCACACTGAGAAGCAATAGCTCCCACAGGTTTTGTTTTAAATAGGTTGTCATAAAAGATGGGAAAGCTGTAATGCAATGTATTACAATGTAATGCACAGTGGTGTAAGTTTTGTGTCTGATCTCTGAAATTCACAGTAGCAAAAGTCTCATCTCAACGTCTCTGAGCCTCCCCTTCCCTTCCCTGAAACTTCCCTTCCCTTCCCTGAAACTTCCCTTCCCTTCCCTGAAACTTCCCTTCCCTGAAACTTCCCTTCCCTTCCCTCTCTCCTTTCCCTGCTAATATAAGGGAAATCAGGCTGAATTCATGTATATAATAAGAAATGGGTTATTCACTTTCTCAAAAGAAATAAGAGTTATTCACTATATACTTGAAGAACAATCAATGTACTCATGAAGTAAATACACTCTCCAACTGCTTTTGATTTTTCTTTCTAGTTGAACTTGAAGTCAAAGAGGTCTAGTAACTCAGACTTCCCATTCACATCTTTCCACCAGTCATGCTTTTTTTTTTTTTTTTTTGTACTAAAGTATCAAAATCTAGAACCCACCATGTTCAGGCTCCCCAATTATAGTGTACAAAATTTCATACATTTGGCCTCCAATTCAAACATATTTATATTCTTTCCTGTGCACTCATTCCCAACTGTTTGCCTTGTCCTTGATTTCATTATTTACTTAAAACTAAATGAAAGACTTGTTTGAGGGCCCTACTTAGATGTCTATTTTATTCTATTTCATCTCTGTATTAATCTCCTTGTACTTATATATGGTTCTAATTTTTTATAACTCATCATTTTTATGATTTGGCATTTCTCATGTCATTTCTCTGAACTTTTATATATCCAGAGTATTGTATTCTCTGCAGTTCTGTTCTTAGTCATATCTACTTTACAGATTCTCTACTTACTCCTAGTAGCAAGACATTCTCTACTGCCATGTAGAGATTAATATCAAATTAATCTGGCCTGAAAGGTATTCCTTATAGGTGTTTCCACCTTCTGTGCAAGGACAATTCCAACTAGCTTCATTTAAAGTTTCTTCAAAATTTAATTCCAGAAAGCATTCTGACCCATTGGCTTCCCTAATGGTTTCCCTGACCTTCTCATATTCTGCCTTTTGTAAACCTGCAGTTGCTAATTTTGTTTTTCTCTTGTTTAGCTTTTTATTTTACTGTTGTGAAATGTCCATTATCTTCTGCTCCAGGGTTGTTTTTTATTTAGGCTCTTCTCTTATCTCTCTAATATTTATGACAACAAATTTAAACCCTTTTTCATTTGATTGGTAGAGAAATCTAGAAGGTTTTATATCAGTATCAGTAATGATATTGCATATTCTATCTGTAAAATGTTCAAGTATTTAATAATAATACAATTTCTAGGACTATTCATTTCTCTAAATATGCCATGTTCACAAGCAGACCCAACACTCACTGTCTATTACAAATTCCTAACATTGTCTCAAGAACTCCTTGTACTCTTGTTTGGAACCAAGTAATTTCTGTTTTATCTGCACTGCAATGTCTTACTTCTTAAGAAAAAATCATGTTACTTAAAATGTTACAAAAATCTGTGCACACTGATATAGCTATAAAATTTTATTCTAAGTATTAAAAAAGAGGATATTACCTTCAGTTTGGTCAGATGCCTGAAATCACTTTGGGTGCAACTGTGCATCCAGGAATAATATTTTTATGAAAAGTTTGCATTTTCCAGTGAACAGTACAGCTTATGCTTCAGAGCAGTCTGAACTAAGGAAAAGAAATGCCACAGCTTTCCCAAAGTATATTTTACAGATTAATCATCTTAGAAACTTTTCAGGAAACCAGCTGTATAGATAGATACGTCAGTGACATCTCACTTTGAAAACCAAAAATGTTAGATTTTGTCTAGCTGTATGTTACATTTTTTCTTATTTATTGGGTAACAAACTGAATTGTCAGTGTATCAAATCACCAGGGCAATAAGAAAATGTCTTTTTTTTCATTATTTCAGCACCAAACAGTATTCTTCAAAATTTCTTTCTCTCACATTTAGATAGCAGAGGGAGTTATGATAAAATGTGCCTTAGAGAGATGAAAGGTACAAAAAGTCAACCGGAATACAGCCTAGGGAATATGAAGGCTGTGAAATTATCTGATAACTCTAAAGTCTGGAACTAAAGGAATCCTGATATTATCAATAAAAGGGGTTGATAACAGTTTCACCTGTCAAAAATGGAGACACTTTCTTTGATGTCACCTTAACATGGACCTTTCATTTAAGTTTCTATTCGCTTGAGATAAACCTACATAGGCAATTTCTATCATTTTTTTACTTTGCATTTTTAATTTTCTGTCATTCTAGTTAAATTAACCTAGATGACTGAATAATTATTTTATGAAGTTCAAAGAAGAATAGTTTAACAGAAATATTGGTCTGTGGAGTAGAGATAACCTATAAGTGATAGCTTGAATTTTAAAATTAAAAAAAAATAAACCAAACCAAACCAAAAGAAAACAAAAACAGTGAACCCAGTTCTCTTTGAGTTAGACTTGTACAATGGGGAAAAAGCACTGGAATCACTTACCCATGTCAACAGGACAAGGGGAGAAAAATAAGACAAAAAGCTCCTTGTGGGTTGAGATAAAGACTGGGAGATCAATTATGAATTACCATCATGGGCGAAACAGGCCTGAGTTGGGGAAATTAATTAAATTGATTGTCAATTAAACAGAGTAGGTTAATAAAAAATAAAAACAGATCTAATACCACCCTCCATCATTCCACCTTTTGTGGTTTAACCCCAGCCATCATCTCAACCCCAGACAGACATTCACTCACTAGTCCCACTTCCCTGAGTGGGATTGGGAAAAGAATTAGAAGAGAACGAGGGAGAAGATTCATGGGTTCAGAAAAAGACAATTGGAAAGCAAAAGGCAGGCACACAAACAAGGTAAAAAAGGAATTCATTCCCTGCTTCTATGTTCCAGCAGCTGTCCCCAGGAAAGCAGGGCTCCATTGTGTGTAACACTGATGATGGAAGATAAATGGCATCACACTGAACGTTCCTTCCTCTCCCAGGTTTATGCACTGTGTGGGACACACATGGTGTGGGATACCCCTTGGGTCTGCTGGGGTCAGCTGTCCCCACTGTGTCACCTCCCAACCTCTTGGGCACCCCCAGCCTCCTCACCAGTGGGGCAGTGTGGGAGGCAGGAAGTACCTTTGATGTATTGTATGCTGTAGGTAAAACACTGGTCTATATCAACCCTCTTTTGCTCACAAAGTCAAAATACAGCACCATAAGGGCTTCTATGAAGAAAATAATCTCCATCCCAAAGAAAACCAGCCCATCTTTCTTCTCAGGCTCAACTTCACTCCCAGTTCCTCTCTCTCCTCCCACAAGGGAAGCACAGGGGCATGGGAAATGGGGATTGCAGCCTGTTCAATGTGCATTGTCACTGATACTCCTTCCTCCTCACGCTGTTCCCCTGCTTCAGTGTGGGGTGCCACCCATAGGAGATGGCCCTTCATGAACTTCTTCTGTGTGGACCTTCCCATATCAAATATGCCACCAAAATACATTAAAATGCAAATCATATAACCTGTCTGGACTGAGCTGCATTAGTCAGCCCTGTGGGTCTCTCTGCAAAATTGCCTTTCAGGATGTTTTGAACATCTTAGTGCATGTTGCAATTTCCTAGAAGTAAAAACACAGGAGGCTACTGAAGACCCATCAACTCCATAATCCTGCAGTAGGTGCTGCAGAATTTCCGACTTTACCGTGGCACTTTCAAAATCCCTTTCAGAAGTGTTTTTCAGTGCTGATCTTTGAGAGTCCATATGTGTGTATATTTCAATATTTTGAGGAAAAAAATTCAGTTTTTGCTTTCTGTGGAAAATATTTTACTTTCCACTGAAGGCAGAACATGGCTTCATGTTCAGGAATGTTGCTATAGCATTTTGTGGGAAATATATTTCAGTTTCCCTATCCTTCTGAGATCTGGGTTTCCAGCTGAAGATAGCTTACCTTTTCACTCCCTGAGGTATTATAACAGCACTTCTCAGAATATCTGGGTGTCTTTTAGGCCCCTGACCCTCACAACCTTAATTTCTTTTTTAAATTTTGTAGAGAAACTACTTGCATAATAAGAAATACTGCAAAAAAAACGAAAACAATCAAACAGACAAAAACAAAACAAACCTAAACAAAACAAAGATGATGATATTCTCTAAAAATTCAAAGAGAGACACAAATCCCTTCATTAACAACATTTATACATACAAAATGGAATATGATATATAGAGAAAAATACGGTTTATGAAGGTGTCATGGTTTGGCGCTGGCCCAATGCCAGTGCCCCCATGAAAATGTATTTTCTTTAACTAACTGCTGTGAGATGTGACCAGGAACAGAGCAGAGCAGGCTTAAACTTAGAAAAAGAGAGAAAAACAGAAACTTTATTAAACTACAAACTAAAATCAAAAACACACAGGAAACAGAATGAAAACCTTTTAAACTATTCCTCCTCCTCCCACCCAATTTCACCAAAGCACAGTGAGACAAAAAATCTTGGAGTCCTGATCAAGTTACCCTCACTCAAGTAATCAATTCTCAGTCCATCAGGGGAGAGAGGAGTCTCTCTTGTACCACAGTCCTCCCCACGAAACAGGGTTGAAACTCCCTATGTTTCTTTGTCACACGTGGCACCGCCCGGAGAAACTCTGCCATGGTGACATGCTCCTTCCATGTACAGTGCTCTCACCACCGTCCATGGACCGAAACTGCTCAGGGCTCTTCAAGGATGCTTTGCCAAGTGCCGAAAAAAACAACCGTGTCTCATTTTTGGGACAACAGTCCCCCCCATTTTCTCATCCCCTGGGGCCGAGGGTTTTCTCAAGAACAGAGCTCTTCTCCCTGAAGATGGAAGGCACCACCACGCCCTCTTCATCTTCCTCTGTTCACTCCTTTATATAATATCATTACAGCAGGTCAGTCTCTTGGCTCAGGCTATAGCATCCACCCAAATGCAGTCTCATGTATTACAGGTAGCTTGGTTCAGTCTATGGCTATACAAGAAAAGTCCAGCTGAAAAAGCCACTCCATCATCTCCTCCCACTTCAGCTTTTCCACATCTTCTTAACATCTCAGGTCCCAGACTGTCTCTCTTCTCTCTCCAACCACCAGCCAGGAGGACTAATGTTTCACAAAGTTTCCTTCACCCAGGAAAGGGTTAAAAGTCCGAGCTCCGCTGCCCTCAGGGCACTGAGATCTCACGGTGGCACTCCCACATGCTGGGCATCACCCCCCCTGCCGCCTCCTCTGCCGGCACAGGCTCGCTCGCTCTCTCTTCTGGGGTTGGGGGGGGGACAAAAGATACCTCGGTGTTTTCTCCACCCCTCGGTCCTGCAGGGGCTGGCCCGGTTCCATTCCCTTCCACCTTCTCTCTCTCTCCGGGGCTCCGGCCTACCTCAGCCTGGGCCTCCATGGCTCCCCTCCCCCACCCAGCCATGTGGCCGGGCGGGGCAGAGACGGTGCCGCTCCCTGGGCTACCAGGGGCGAAAGAGAGCGAACTCTGGGAAATCTCTGCTTTTAACCCCGTGTGTCTTCAGAGGTGACTCACGTCTTCAGTGGTCACACCAGGTGTCAATATTCGAATCTGACCACTGATTGGTTTAACTAAAACTTCCCAAAAAACTCACTTCCTCCCAAACCGAGACAGAAGGTAATAGAGTACAGCATATATGAAGTGTGTTTCTGGAAATTTAATTAAGTGAAAGGAAACCCCAGGTTGATGGGTAGGAGGTGGTATGTAAATCACTTTATGTGTGAAACTTCTAAGATAATTAAGTTGTCTTATTTCAGGTCCAAAGCTGTAAAATGTTAGATCTTCATGACTCACAGTAAAATTAGGAATCTGATTTTACTATCTGCTGAAATTCTTTAGTTGTTGCAATTTGTATAACTTCTGAATACAATAGGATTGGTATAATTAGGGTGACACATCTTCATTTTAAGGCACCATCTTTTGTTTCATGAGCAAAGGCATGCTGATCCTCTGAATCCACTGAGAAGAAATTAAGCATAGTTACCATTAATCAAAGCCTGTTTAAAGCCTATAACTCTACCTGAAGAAATCTAGTATTTTAAGAAAAAAATCACAAAGCTCAAATTGCAATTTGCAAGATGAAATTTATATATGAGAATTGCCTGTGCAAATACATTGTCTCAACCTGGGAAATGCCATGTGAGGAAGAACATTTACAGTAAAAAGGCATTAATGAAAGAGTAAATATATCAGAGAATCAGAGAAAGGACCCACAAGGATCATTGAGAGCAACCCTTGGCCCTGAATAGGACTACCCAAAAAAATCACATCAAATGCCCAAGATCATTTTCCAAATGCTTCTTGAACCCTGTTAGACACTGTGACCACTGCCCTGGGGAGCCTGTTCAGTGCCCAACCACCCTCTGAGTGAAGAGTCTTTTTTCTAATATCCAGCCTAAAGCTCCCCTGACACAACTTCAGGCCATTCCCTCGGCTCCTGTCACTGTCACCACAGAGCAGAGATCAATGTCTGCCCCTCCTCTTCCCCTCACAGGAAGCTGTAACTGCACTGAGGTCTCCCCTCAGCCTCCTCTTCTCCAGGCTGAACAGACCAAGAGACCTCAGCCCCTCCTCACACAGCTTCTCCTCAAGGCCCTTCACCATCAATATTCAAGGTGAGGCTGCCCCAGCCCAGAGCAGAGCAGGACAATCCCCTCCCTTGCCCTGCTGGCCATGCTGTGCCTGATGCCCCCGGGACAGGGTTGGCCCTTCTGGCTGCCAGGGCACTGCTGGCTCATGTTCAACTTGCCATGGACCAGGACCCCCAGGTCCCTTTCCACAAGGTTGCTCTCCAGTGTCTCATATACATCATAACTATTTCTGCTGCAAAGTATAATATTTTTCAGTTATAAGAAGTAGAAAAGCACTCATATTTAAGCACTGATAGTTCCTTATATTTCTCTTTAAATTAAATATCTTTATATTTCCAACCAGGAGAGATGCTCACTCTACATCTAATGCAAATATGAAATGTTTTATATTTACCATATGCTGTAGTGTTTCAACAGAAATGCAGTCCTTCTGTTTCACTCTCCTTTTGTCCGTTTATTTTCAAACAGATTTTCACTTGCCACAGAACAAGTAGACAGTGCAACCAATCTTTGACAGTAATGTTGCACTGTACATGACTCAGCCATTATCTGAAATGACAGCAAAAGTTAAGTAACTAACTTGTTAATTTTAAGAATTGCTGAAAAAGTCAAAACAACATCTGCTTGGTCTGCCTTACCCTGACAGAATATACTGATCCACCCCCGTTGTCTATTTTCCCTAAGAATCTTTTATGAATATGAATCTTCATTGTATCAAACTCTGTCACCTTAGATTTCAAAAGATATTCTGTTGCCTTGACAGAATAGTTACACAGTCCAGAGATTTTTATGTGCCATTTCTAACATATTTCTCTTATTATAATAGAATTCAACCAACCAGCTTAGGTGCTATATACTGGACATAATTTTATAGAATAAGTTACTGGCACCACTTCTACCTATAAGGGAATGTGTCTTTCCTCCACTTAACCAGTTATTTCCTGAAAATTATCAAAATAATTACTCATAACTACTCTCCTGATGCAAGAATTTGTTTTCACCAGTATAAAGCAGATATCAGAGACTGAAGCAGAATGATGTAGCTACTTTATGTTCATCGAAGTGATTGGATAAGGCTAAGAGTAAAACCCTTACATAACAGTTTATTATGTGCTCAAAGACAAATAGGTGCAATTCATTCCAATAAAGTGGGAAGAGGCTTATTATCATCACTGTGTTTTAGTTACATTTGCAACTGAAAGTGATAATTTCACAACTCTTATGTAACTGAGACTATTTGCTGTTGGCAAGGCTTAATAGTAGCCCCTCTGTATTCTTTCACTTATTATACTGATACTTTAATTATTTCTGATAAACATAAGACTTTTTTGCTTAAATTCTGAAATAATAAATTGAATTACTGAAACTAAGAAATTTTACTATCTTTTGTAGCTATGGATTTACTGTATTACTAGGTGTATGTGTAAGTATTATTGAAATAGGCACCAATAAAATAAATGGTTTGTTTTATAGCACCTTACCAAGCCCAACTCTCTGTGTTTAATATAGCTTCACAAGCACCAGACAGCCCATACATTCTTAAGGCAAACAAGGGTCATTTGAACATGTTCCTGTTGTTAAATCCACACTAAAATGAGCTGGGAGGGTTGAGAAGCATTTCCATGAAACAAGCAGTCATACACGTTTTTACCCATCTTGTCAGCATGTCCCTTAAAGGTGCTCAGTGATAGGAATGCTAGTACATTTGGTATCTTTACCATATAATCCACATGGAAAATATAGATCAGATTTCCGTTTACCACTTTTATTCAAAGATTTTTCCAGAACTAATTCATAGGCTTCTCATTCAGGTCTAATCTTCACCAGGAATATATGTATGTTTTCCACAGGAGCATAGCTGGAAAGATTTCAGCAAAATTGTTTGATTTGGTTTTGCCAAAAATGCCCTGAAATGCAATGGAACACTATGCTATTGGACACCTCTCATCTACACTCTCTACAACCCTCCACAATTTTTCTAGCAATAGTGACATCATTCTTATGAAATCTCTAGCTGCTGACTGATATATATGTGCATTTAGCTCAAAAAAAGCAAATTAATCATTTCTGTTCTACAATTATACAATTTCTGTAACAATGTAGACAGTAACTACATTTACCAGTCTCATGTATTAGATGACTGAGAAAATAAAAGTTTGTTATTGCTACATTATCCTTCAAGGGAAATAATGATTTTCAGCTGCGTTCAGTAACATAAACAAAAGTTAACACAAAATCTTCCCCTAGAGATCGAGGCAGTGTAAACAACTTGCCAGCAAGCATCCACCCTGTTTTTTACTCACCTCCTCAGGGCACCTGGAGGTGGAAGAGGTTTACTGGATCTATTTAGGACCAGTCAACATCAAAGCACATCTGTGTGCTTTGGGAGAAGTGGGGTACAGTTAGAGTCTCCATAATATTCCCTTGAATTCCAGAGAGAGCATTACCAACTTTAGAATCACTGGTTGGTTGTGGTTTTTATGTTCTGTGGGTTTTCCAGATGGCAAGTGTAAGTGTTGAAGAAGTATTACTCTTCTCCCTTCCCCCACTGTCCTGACTCCTTTATTTCCTTGTTTACCACAAGGGACGTAATGATTTCTCATGCTGGAGGGAAGAAAAAAAGCAACATTGTTGAAGCAAACAGACTAAATTTCTTTGATGAAAGCTGTAGCAAACAATGTCTAGCCTTGCTGTCTCTCATACACCATTCTCAACATTCCTTATCAAGTATTTTATCTACTCTGTGGGAAAGCACACTATATCAGAGCACAGTTGCTTCAAAGCTACTAGAGCTCAAAATACCTTCTTTTTCCCATGAACACTTTCTGCCACCCACCAGATTTGCCAATATTCCCAGTACAGATTTATCTCAGCAGAGTTGCCTCGCTCTCTCATAAAGGGACAATAGTTCACCCTGAGTTCTGACATTCTAATGGCTGCCAGTTGGGCCTTTTTTCTCCATTTCACAGGAAATTTTCACACCTCTGAGTGTGCCATTTTTCAGCTGAATTTGACTTATAGTTCACAGATGGAGAGAAACTCCTGGTAAAAACTCTCTTTTGAAGACAGTGCAAGAAAACACGTTTCTGCATTGTGACAGGTTAATATTCTACACATTGATTTGTTCATAGCTTTCAGGGTGTGATGCCAAAGCCTTTAGCAAATTTGAGTCGACTTCTTTGAGAGTACTATAAGGGGATATATTCTCACCAGAGAAAAAGGGAAATGAAAAAGTTGTTTTAAGAGGCTCCCACCTGCACAAAAAGTAGCAATGTAACCATGTTACTACATTAGCAATCCAGATCCCAAAGGCTGGTTGTTCACAGCCATAGCAAAGAATGGGACATTGTGCCTATCTAACTTTTTTTTCAAAATAATTAATCAGAAAAGTATATTTTCATATTAATTAAAGATTTTTTTACACAAATTGGTGTATTTAATAGAAAAACTCTCAGAAACTGTCTTTGTTTCTCACTCCTTATCCTTACAGCATCAATAGGATCAACTGCTCACTGCACAAGATAAAAATATGACAATGAAAACTAAATACAAAATTCAGGGAAGTTTCTTCAGTCCTGAGTGGCAGTATAATATATATAATCAAATAATGTACAAAATACACTTCTGGGAACTTTGTCAATGCTCTTAATTTCATTGTTTGGACTATATACCATTACTCATGCAAATTCTTCTTTCTCTTCTTTTTTTCTTTTTTCTTTTTTTTCGTTTCCTTCTCCTTTTTAGCTATCAGCCAGCATCCCTCTTGTACTCTGCCCTTCTCCAGTTCAAAACTCCTGTTTTCCTGACCATCTCAGTCACTGCTACTCTTCATTGATGATTACAGCCAAACAGCTCCAGAGAACTCTCATTCCCTCAGTGCCTGTGTTCTCAATGATTAGCTGAGCAAGAAAATAAAAAAATCTTCATAATACAGCAGTGATTTTTGTTGATTCATGTCAGTCTCACAGGTCTGGCTGTCATCACTCCTCTCACACCTGCTTAAGTGCATGACAGAAGGTGCATCATTAGAGCCCATTTCTGAAATTGTACAGATCTTTTCTTTACTATCAATATCCAAAGAAAAGGGCTGGGAAGGTCTTTCAAGTATGAAGCTGGGTTTTGGCAATTTTGAATCTGAGTTTTGGCTTGGAAGCAATCTCTCAAAAACCATTTGGACTTTTACTAATCCCCAAATTTTTGGATTAGGCACAGTGATGAGAACTCTGTGAAAACAAGGTTTTATACAAGAAATAGAGTATGGAGTTTTTTCCCTTTAGTTGTGGTATTTTGGGTTTTTGTTTTATTATCTTTTGTTTTTAATGAGGAAATTTCCCTTCTCACTAAGAGAAGCCAAGAAAAGCACTCTTGGATAGCTAGGTGACTAGAAGTTGACAAATGTGATCCACATTGGCAAGTAGGGCCAGAAGTAGATTTCCAGGGAAATACAGGCCTGTCAGTCTGACCTCAGTGCAGGGAAGATCATGGAGCTGATCTTCCTGAGTGCCATCACATGCCCCATACAGGACAATAAGGGAATCAGGCCCAGCAGGCATGGGCTTAGGAAAGGCAGGTCCTGCTTGAGACCAACCTCACCTGCTCCTATGACAGTGTGACCTACTTTGTGGGTGAGGGAAGGGCTATGGATGTGTCTGCCTGGACCTTAGTAAAGCCTTTGATGCCATTTCCCAAAGCATTCTCCTGCAGACACTGGCTGCTGACATCTTGGCTGGGTATATTTTTTCCTGGACAGAAAATGGCCTGGATGGTCAAGCCCAGAGAGTGATGGTGAAAGGAGTTAAATCCACTTGGTGGCTGGTCATAAGTGTGTTCCCAGGGATCAGTACTGGGGCCAGTCCTGGGGCCAGTCCTGTTTAATATCTTTATTAATTTGTCTTCAGAAAAGACATGCAAATGTGGCACTCAAGGACTTGGTTTAGTGATGGACTGGGCAGTACTGGGTTAGTGGTGTGACTAGATGACCTTCAAGGTCTTTTCCAACTTAATTCTGTTGTTCTATGATTATGTTTTATGCATTGCATGTACAGGGTTCTTTGTTGCAGATGGTCAACCCAGGAGTTAAACATTAGCCTAGACTATAACAGTGGAAGATATTTCAGGAGAAAATCCATTTCATTGCCTTGCTCTGATGTTTCCATGACCACCTCTGATGGACATTTGTCTGTTCTGTTCTGGAAAATGCTCTACTAAGGCCTATTAACATTCTTTTTTTTTTTTGGTCTCATTAGCCTAACAGTTAGAAAGATCACCTTTAAGCTTGTCTTCTTTGCCAAAGTGATGTTCAACTTTTCTTCTTAACGAGGCATAGAGACCATAAAACATAAGTTTGAACTGTATGAATACAGACGCTTTCAAAGGCAGCCATGTCATCCCCTAAAAGTACCATAAGTACCCAATTAAAGGAATTCACTGTATATAGCCTTGTAGTTTGTCCAGCTGTGAAATAATAACAATAAAAAAGTAAGTTTAAAGAAATGCTAGCTTAATATAACTTGGTTATTTGTCATCGTGTGCAAGTATCTTCTGGATTTTACACCTTCCTGGGAATTCTGAGGTCATGTTGCCTGTTTTGGAAACAAAAATATCAATTTGATGAGCAATTTGGTATTGTTTGCTATGTCAAGTAAAGATAAGGGGAAACAAAGTCTTAGTTTATATCTAAGGGAAAACAAACAGTGAAATATTACTTTTGCATCAGTTACCCAGAATACCTTGGGATCTGTTGGTGACAATAAATATGTCAGGAGTCTCTGTCCCTCCCATGCCACTCCTGCTGAAAGTTATACCCCCTCCATCCTCCACCAGGCAGAACCCAGGAGCAGGGAGGGGGTCAGGCTCTCCTGTGAGCAGTGTAATGCTGAAGGCTGCTGGCTGGTAGCATTTCTGCAATCTCATACTCACAGATATTCACTAGCTCTAAGTATGCTCCTTTTAATCACTTGCTCATCAAGAAGTTTCCCTAATCAAATCAAAGATCAGAAATAATGCTGTATCTGGCATATAGTTGAAATGCACTGCTCTTAGTTTTCATTCTAATTTGTAGATTGCTATCCAAGACTATTACATAATATTTAAAATAAAGTCACAAGAGGGCCTATCAACACAAATGTCCTAAATCAGTAAGTTCGAAAAGCTCAATTCTAATTTGACTCACTAAGTCATGAAAGCGAATGAAATGAAGGCATTTGATTTCTGTATTTAAGATCAACAGAGGAATTTTCATTAATAAGAAAAAAAAGAAAAGGTTCTATTATCATCAACTAATACCTTGGTCCATCACCACACTAAAAATGTCACAAAATAGATTTGTTTTTTAAAAAATTTGTAGTGAAAAAATTGTAGACTTAGTGCAGCAGCTTCTGCTTGGCTTGAAGTGTTTTCCAAGTCCCTAAAACTCTTTTAGATTCACAGAGATGGATATCTGAATTCAAAGTTTACCTAACTAAAATAGAGGTAAAAATTATAATGACAATGTTTGATTATACTCTGAATTTTTGGGAAAATTTGCAATCCATACTCATGATTGAATCTTATTAAATAATGAAATTACTTTTAAAAAGACTGAGCACTTATAGCATATGTTTAACATTTAATCAGCTTCAGGGTATTGCTACAGCAGCATCAAACCTGCCATGATAGATTCTGAAGTTTCATTTCACTAAGCAATGGTTGCAATTACTTATTCAGTCTAAGTATTTTAGTACCCTTTGGCTGTGAAAGTCTTTATTGATTAAAGGACATATTTCCCTTTTTTTCTTTGCTTTTTATCCCTTTTATGGAATTTAAGGATATTCTAAATTATTTCAAAGTTAGCTTAGTGAAATAAAATGCCTCTACTTATCTAGGGTGTGGGAGAATTTCCATCATGTGAGATGTTTTCCCCCTAAACCTAGAAGCTCTTTTCCATTCATATACCTATTTCATATCTCTTTATATACATAGGATCTTCCTGAAGCTCTTAAGATATATTAGTATGATAATTTGAAAATTAGCTTCCTCTGTTAATAAAGTAACATGTAACATGCTGAGGGGAAAAAAAAGGTTAGGGCTTTCACCCAGAGTACTGCTACAGGACAAAATCTTTTCTAAAAATCCAGCCATTAATAATGTGCCAGATCTGGCAAGCTGCAGTTCTGGCATGGCAAGGCCCAGTGAACATTCCTGTGGCACACAGCATCCTTCAAAATTTACAACTCACTACACTGCTGTGCTCAAAATCTTGTCATCAAAGAAAGGTTGAGGCTGGAAGGGACTGCTGGAAATTGTCTAGTCTGGGCTCCAGCAGGGACACCTACAGTCAGTTGCTCAGAATCATGTTCAGACAGCTTTTGAATATCTCCGAGGATGGAGACTCCACAACCTCTCTGGGCATCCTCTGCCAGTGCTCAGTCACCCTCACAGTGAAAAAGTGTCTGCTGCTGCTCAGAGGAAACCTCCCTTGTTACAGTTTGTGCCCATTGCCTCTGGTCCTGCCACTGGGCACCACTGAACAGAGCCTGGCTCCATCCACTGTACTCTCCCTGCAGGTATTTACATACCTTTATTTACATTAATAAGTCACCCCTGAGCCTTCTCTTCTCCAGGCTAAACAGTGCCAGCTCTCTCAGCCCTTCCTTGTAGGAGACATGCTCCAGTACAATCACCTCAGTGGCAGTCCCTTTGCTGGAACCTCCAGTACATCTGTGTCTTCCTCTTGTACAGGGGAGCCCAGAACTGAGCACAGCACCCCAGGTGTGGCCTTACCAGTGCTGAGGAGGGGCACAGGATCACCTCTCACCTGATGGTAATGCTCCTTCTAATGCAGGCCAAGACACCACTAGCCTTCTCTGTGGCAAGCCTGTTAGAAAGGCTGTTTCCCTGACATTTCAAGTTACAAAATTAAGAAAAAACTATAATGCAAGCTATTATTGTTCCAGTGATTGCACTGATTTATGATATGATGTGATAGTGTTAAATATATGAATTTAAAATTATCTAAGTTTCAGCCACAATCCCTCCATCCTCTCCTGCCCCCCAGCTGTTTTTTATGTGAGTGGATTATTGTGAAAAGTAGTCAAGCCTTAATCAAAGTTCTAGTTTTCAAAAATCCTTCAGAGTAAATTCAGAGGTGTTTGGGAAATTCGTTTCTAGCGTCTTCCCAAAAGTTCTGCAGGGTTGTTATGCAACTTCCAGGAAACCCACAGTCTCTGTTAATATTTTTAAAATTAATTTTCAGATCACTTACACATTTATTGGAAAATCCACTGATGAAAAAAATCAAGGCAAAGACTAAAAGGGACTTTTTATATCTAGTCCATTAGACTGAAAGACAATAACAAGATATTTTGATGCATTTGACTTAGAATCACATAATTTTAAAAAGTAACTTCATCAAAAGTAAGCCACAGAAGCATAATTGCTGTAGTATGGCTGGCCTTTGATGATCACAAAGTTAGACTCCGTACCTCAATACTGGAAATGTTAAAGTATTCACCTCTTACTTTTCAGGCACCAGCCTAGCAAAGCAATCAGTTTCAATAAGAACTACCCACTCAGAGAAGCATTAAGGAAAAGTCCAACATGCTCAAGTCCAACCACGTTCAACAAAACCCAGCAGCATATGTTAAACTGTCAAGAGGACATCAGCACACGCCAGAAAAATGCCTTGCTGATGAGCTGTTGAGATTCGATGACAGCTGTCCAGTACAAAAAACTTTAAAGACCACGTGTAAGTGAGCTCCTGTGAGGTGATGAGCACGTCCATGTTTCAGTGGGAGATCAAGGTGCTCAGCAGAGTGGCAGTACATGTCCAGGAAGCACATTTCTTTGGGAAAGAAAGGTAAGCTTGACAGCCTTGTCTGCCTGCCACAGCTTTCCCAGCCTGGATACTTTACAGCTCATGGGTGTGGGATGGTTTTCTGCACTGCAATAAGAAACAACAGTGTACAAACCATAACTCAGGAACAAAGTACTGATTTGAACTCATGTTTATTTATATTTTCACAGTCCTTTTGTGCTGAAAAATGGGGCTTTGTGCTGCTGGACTTCTGCACTTTAACTGTCCAATAAAAGCTGTTTTGTGTGTTTTGTAATTTTCACCCTCAAGAAACATGAATTCCTATAATTTCATCATTACAGCATGATACATAATACCTTCTGGTAACCCATGGTAACAGTACTCCTTGTTTTAAGTAGCAGGTGTTGAGGACATGGCAAATGGCTGTCTATTCAGTTTAGACCACCTAATGGAGCTTTTAGGGCTAGTCAACACTTTCATTTAAATTAGGCTAGGATATTGTACACGCACCTCACACAGGGAGCTCTGCTGGAAAGCTTCAGGGATTCAATAAACCCTACATTACACAATCTGTCTCTGCAGACAATTTTAATACCAAGGGTCTAGGCTGCTTTTATTTTTGCCCTGTTTAGCTTGGGTTTTTTTACATATGTTAAACAAGTCAGACTGCATGAGCCAAAGTCATTCCTCCTACAGCTCAGTCTTAGTCAATCAATTTATTCCAGGGATGAACTGGCTCACTGTGGTCAGTGAGACAGCAGTTTTGGGGTTCTTTTCTATAGAAAAGTACATATCTCAATCTTGAAAAAATTTCTACTTATGAAAGGGGAATCAGTGAGACTAATTAAACAATCCAGTCCATGTAAAATTTCAGAAATTCATTTTGCAGTACTAGGAGCTTGCCACAACTAGAATCACTAAGGTCAATATGAGTCACAAAAATTTCACTATAAGGAAATGTACTTCCTACATTTTTTTTTATCAAAATGGGTTCCTACTGTCTTTGGTCATCCATTCTGTCAAAATTAATTTTTGACTCTATGTCACCATGAAAATAAGTGCATTTTCCTGAATATATTGTAAAGAATGCAGAGGTCTTCCTTCTGTTACTTTCTGCTCCAGAGATGAGAGAATGAGGAGGAGGGAAGTGTTCAACCACAGAAGGAAGGCTGAAACTGGTTATCTTCAGCTAGAATGATCTTTTAGCTGCTCCTATTTTGTTAAGGTGCTTCAATCCTTGCAATTCTGTTCCTGGATAAAAAAATGCTATGCAGCAAATTTTCACAGAACTCAGGTAGTCTGGGACAACTAGAGCTGTATAAGTCATTACTAAAAGTATTAGTTGCCTTTTTCAAATCTTGCTCTAAAAGATATTGTAACTTTATAGGTCTTGAAAAATTATTTGGCAGCTTATGTTTATATGTTGGTATTAATTCCTTTCCAACGGCTGCAGCTTCAGGTTCAGCATTAGTTCACTTTGGGCTTACAGAGGCATTAGGGTGAGATATAAGGAACTGCTCCATTCCAAGATGCATTTCAGGCTCACTGCAAACAGCAAACATGAGGAAGCTTCATGATTTTTTAAACATATGATATCAACTGAAAATTTGATAATCTTTTGTCTTTAAAGAACTTACGTATTGAGTCAACACTGCTTCATTCTGATTTCAGGTTGTTGGCTTCTGTGAGTGGTTTTGTGGTGGTTTTTTATTATTACTTGATTGTTCATTTTTATTTTAAAAAGGCAATACTCAGTTGTCTAATTAGGGGGTTTTTAGATCAGATTTATCCAGTGGCTAACTTCATTAGATGAATTCTGAATCTAAGTAATTATTTAATATCCAGCTTTTGCTCTAATATACAAAACCCTACTGAAATGAAATATAAGGTTAAATTTGATAGAATTTATGTAGCATAAATCAATGACTTCTGTCTCTGCCACACTCCATTACATAATCTTACCTAGAGAGCAATGATATTAAAGACTGCCACAACTTTGAGGAATAATACAAAAGCTCATTGATTTCCTGCTATTCTTAATAAGCTTTAGAAATTCAAAGCATCCTGATTTTTCCTAAAGAGCAGCCTAAGAATGCATTATGTCACCAAGTCACAGGTTAACATGTAGAGATGGCACAAGACTTGTGCATTACACACAGTGTAACAGCAAGCAGAAGAATACACATTTGCCTCCTCCTTGGTTGATATTAAAAGGACATTTCAGAGGCTGATGGAAAAGTAACTTTTTTTTTTTTTTTTTTTTTGTGGAGCTGCAGAAAAAATGTGAAGGAACTCTCTTTGAACACTTCTAGAAAGAGTTTCTCAGTAACAAGGTGTTGTGTATCAGTGATGCGCTGTTTCAGTATTTTTTTTAAAAATATGGGAATATTACATGCTGTTTCTTTCCTCTGTATTAGGACTTCTGTCTTGTCACTATCCATGAAGAAAGACATGACAACCCCAAGATGTTTTATCATCTGCCTGGTCTTCTTTAGTAGTTCAGCAGATGGAACCTTTTAGCTTTATGATGCTCATATACACAAATATATGCATTTTATAGATACTTTGAAAGGTCTCTTGGTTATTTATATGTTACTCATATATGTGGAGAAGGAGAAGACAGAAGGGGTTTGCAATACTTCACACTTTTTTCACTGATAATTTAGATAATAGGCACATTTTCATAATACTACAGAATGAGAAATTACTATACATTGCCTATCCTGCATTAGCTGTGTTTTCTTTTATTCTCCATTTATGGCACTGTTGAATTATTTTACTCAGTTTAGTCCTAGAATTACAATTTAAGTCACAGTGCATTATCTGCCATGTGCTGTGGACAATGCATATATGTGTACACATAGCACATATGTGGTGCATGGTGCACCAGCAATTGTTATAGCTCAGCTGATACATGCACACGTCTTTCATGTGAGCCATTATGTCATCCACATCCTGGACTGACTTCTTCTTATGCCCAATTATAGGGCCAACAAAGCTGTCCCTAACCACCCACCAAACAGTACAGTCCTGCAACGTCTCCATTCACAGTGGTTTAGTGATGCACAGCCAGAACTGGCATGTGGACAGAGAACATCTTTCACCATTCTGTTCAGTTCACCTGCTCTGCTGAAGTACACACCCTTGAGTTTTGAGATGTAAGGAAGTATTTTTAAAAGCAGTTACTTTATTTCTATTTAAAGGAATCGGTTTTTTTCAACTTCCAGCTTAAATCCATTGAAACCAGTCTGTACAAGTATTATCAGCAATGTTGAAAAATAATTCTATCAATTACTCCTTGCAGGAGTTTAATTCCTTCAAGAGGAATTTAATCCCTCTATGCAGTTGTAGACAGCACATCCTCTCTGTATCATGAGGATAAACAACAAAAAGATCTTTATTTCCTTCCAAGAAGCTGTGATTTCCTGGCTGATGCCCCATCAGCCCACGTGCCCTGAGAGCCAGGACTGTGCCAGATGCCTCTTGGGGAGCTCAGGGAAATTGCCATCCCCTTTCTGCCTTGGACACCCTGCTCTGCCCACACCAATGCTCCTTAGGCTTTTCCTTACATCTGAAGGCACATTTCTGGGAGCAGCAGCTCAACCTGGTAAGTACTCTATAAACTGCTACCAAAGGTAAGGCAAAGTAATCCTTCACAGGGTAATTCTAAAATACATTAATTTGTCATAAAGTCAAATATGTGCAGTTGCCAAAAACTGAGCAGTGTTTATAAAAAATATCTTAGTCTGATTCAGATACAAACTATAATATTTCTATTTTGGTTTAGGGCTATTAAAATGTCATTAAAAGTTCAGGGCAACTTTGATCAAATTTGTGCTTGCTTCATTAACATTTGTTCCACTACTGACGGAAAGAAAGGAGCTCTTTTGAATTACTGTGTAAGTAGCCTTTTATTGAATTGTCTTCCTCATAATGTGCTGATTTTGGGGGGAGATTTTAACTGCACTATCTATTATGACAAAGACAAGAACCATTTAGAGTCTCATCCTCCATCTATAAAAGAATTCTCCTTTCTCACACATTTATGATTTAACTGATGTGGTAGTGAAACTTTAATCCATAAAATAGGCAACATTCTTGTCTCACTACCAATGCTACCCTTCTTTCCAGAAAGAGAGATAGGTTTCACACTTATAAAAAACATCTAATTCTGTTAAAAATTAGCTTTATCCATTCTAATAAATTTTCTTTTGCTAATCACAGTGCAGTTGTTCTTGATTTTGTTTCATCTTCCTTACAACTGTTAACATGCATGAGAATTTCATGACATGTATTTTCAAAATTCTTTTTATACCTGAAATAAGTGTGAATGCTTTTACACAGAAATAATGCGTTTTCAAGACTTCAATTTGTGCTTAAAAATCAATTCTAATTTAACCTGTTTGTATTCTCATTTGGCTAAACCTATTTTACACCATCTTGATATGAAAAGCAAACCTTCAGGCCATATAAAATAAATGAGAATTTAAGGCCATGTGTAAGTGCTTTGCTGAATCAAGACTCAGTTACTAGACCATTACTGCTATATCATTATACTGTATTACAGGCTTTAACAAAGCCATCATAGCTGTTTCCAGACATCTGTTCTTAACTTCCAAACATTACAAGGTCGTATCTTTAAAAAGGGATGAGAAATCACTTGTGTTTCAGTCGTTTGATTATATGAATTGATAATTCAATAATTAGTGTATTTAAACCAATAAACCAAGAATAAGAACATTCTTCCTTTTAGCAAACGATCTCAGATAGTTGATAACACCTTCTAAAACTTAAAAAGAATGTGAAAAGCTGAATGGAGGTTGTTAGTGTTTCACATGTCACAGAAAAGTGAAATCTTCATCAAGCTCAATAATGGAGAGAGGACTCATGGGAAGATACTGAGGGACTGTTCAGTGCTTCTGTTATGCCACATTTATTTTTATAATTTTACAAAGTTGTGCATGATGGACTTAGAAAGGAATTCTTCCTCTTACTGGGAAAGATGTTTTCTGAAAATGGCAGAATGGGAGAAAGTTGTATGAATCTATCGTAACGATTTTGAGAATTAATTCTAGGCATTATGAAAAAGGCAATGATATGATAAATGAAGAATATTTCTCTATTTCTTTTACTGTATCCTGACGTTTTCCATAGAAAATAAAATCAAAAATTTAGATGAAAACAGAAATGAAAGCATTTCTGTGAAATATTTTCTCTTGCAATGAGTGGTAAGGCATTTCTAGTATATTATTTAAAGTATTTCATTTGTCTTGAATCTTTAAAAAATGTAAGTCTGAAAATATTAAAACTGATATTTTTAAAAATATATATTTTGGAATAGGTTTATTTTTTGGCTCTTAGTATTATGTTGTGCGATTTACATTATGATGGATACATGTAAGTACAATGCAATTATTTGGCAATTTTGCTCTCAAAATGTGAGCTTCTTCCATGTCTGCACTGTAATTGTACAAGTCTAATTATTGCAAGGCATATCTCATAAGTCAAGCTTGTTACAGGAAGGCATGAGAAAGGAAGGTACTTTTTTTGAAAAAAAAAGAAGAAACCACAACCAACTGAAAGCAACCAACCAACCACAACAAAACCCCACCAAAACCAAAATGAAAACCTAACACCACTGGCATCCTTTCTGCCCTTCTCCAGCATGGGCTCCAGTGCATGGTCTCTACTCCTCTGGGAAAGGAGTGTGAGAATAAGAGGGCACAAAGCATTCTTCTTTTTGCCCAGAACCATTGGATTTTCTCAAGTGTTCTTGTCTATTTTCCAGGCTGGCCATGCAGGTTGTGCATGACTAAAAGGGTTCTTTGTCATAACAAATGAAATGAGAAGGAGATAGGACTGTTGTCCATGAAAATGGGAGCTGGAACATTGTCTTGAAGTAAATTATATCAGGTGATAGAGTCTCACTGGGCACATCCTAAAACATCCCCAGAATATTTGCTTGAGCTAACATCTTTTTGATCAAAGATAGAGCCATTTCAAAATAACGTACTCTAATAGAGATTCTATCTCTTAGAACTAGAAAAGATGTTTGATCACCTTTGCTTTGTCTTGCTTTGAAACCCAAAAATTTCAGTTCAGGTTTCAATTTATGCTGTAAGTACAGGGAAAGGAACATATCTGTTTTTATATTGCCACATCAATAAAAGCAGAAAATATTCATTCTTTGATTAAGGAATAACATTCTGTTTATATCAAAATCTCTGGGACTTTGGGAATTGGATTTCAATGGAGAAGAATCTAGTCCCTAATAAACCAAAAGCACAACACATCTTTGTCAGGAATGTTTTATTTAGTGTTTGCAGAAGTGTCATTACACAGGCAGGAGAGTAGAGTGCTTTTTTCATTCCTTGCATCCATCTGCATTTCTTGTTCTTGTGGGACTTTAGGAGTTAGAGCAACAGCTCAAAGGCAAAACAACAAAAGACCTGACTGGAAGTAAACATTGAATAGGGAAGTATTTTTCTATGAGAATAGTGTTGAAACACTCAGCCCCAAAATATTTGCTGAAGGAAATGTAAAATAAGAAAAGTAATAGCTAACAAGCAAAGACACTTTGAAAGTAGGGAATGAACTGACCTATGGCATGGGGAAAGTTATAAAGCAAATGAGAAGATCTTCAGCTACTGAAAATCAATGTAAGCCCAAAGTTGGAAAGCTCATGAAGTAATTAAGGAAGTTCAATTTTTTTTCTGGCATATTACCTAAATTCTAGGGACATCACTACTTTTTCAAAATCCACTACTTAAAAAATGATGCCAGACAGCCTGTACCATTTGATACCCTCCACACAATGAGCAGCAGCCTGAGGGAAATATGGCAGAGAGGGAAACCCTTTAAGGTATCAAGTAGTGATGAGCTGGGGAAAAAACGACTTTGGGGAGGGATAGTCTGAAAAAAATCTTCCCATCATATTAGCTTCATGTCCATACAGCCCACACTGCTTCACTTCTAGCCCTAGTCCCAGGGCTAGATTCTGTTCCTGAATCATTCTTCCAGGCATGAGTAGAGACCTGATGTTGTGTGAGACTCAAAGCAGTGGACTTAATTTGAACCGTGCATGTTTGTAGCTATCCTTTATTTCATGCTGACTTTATTTTGTAAAGGCAAAAGACCACCTCCCCCAAACTCCCCTTTTTGACAATCATGTCATTCAAAAGAGTAGAAAATCTATACTTTCTCTCTTGGCTGAAAAATACTAAGGATAATGTGTAAATTTTGAAAAATGAATTGAACTCAACTTCAAATTACACCTATTTGGAAGAGCTCAGTTGCTGCTGCTGCTAGACATATTTTCTGCTTTTTGGTGGGATGAAGGAGAAAACGGAAAGCAATTCCTCAATGTCGAACATATAATTTGTAAACAGGCTAAACTGCTTGTATTTTGTGTTCCTGTTTCATAATTCTTCTGTATTTGTATTCAAAGGCAACTCTTCAATGTCGTACCAGGGGTAAGATTTTGTGTTAAAATATTAATAAGGGAAAAACACATATTCCAAAGAAAGGTGTTGGTAGCTTTACATTACTTCTCCTAAACAGTATAACGAAACCATTTGTTAATAATATTAAAATGAGAACAATTCAACACAGTGATTACTGAAAATGGCCTCAAGCAGAGCTGAAATATTGATTCAGTGGGAAGTTAGGTGCTCTTCATTATTTCATCTTTCAATAGCAGCTGAAAATACTTACTGCTTTGGTAAATCAGCCAGGGTAGGATGAGCACAATAAAAAATCTTGAAAAAAATAAAACAAACAAAAAATACCAACCTGCATCCCATAATTAAATATAATTTGAATAAATGTTCTATCTTTTTACTATTTTGTTATATTGAAAGTGCATTCTTCTGACTAAGCGAAAGACAAGTCTGAATCAAAAGTGCTAACCTTTAAAGGTCTTTTTTTCCAAAGGCAAGCTTGGATTTCTCAGTTGATCTACTTTACAGCAAGCTTGGCAGATGATCTGTTTGCACTGGCAGAAGAACCCATGGTATTTTTGCTAAATTTGTTTGAGCTATGTCAGAACAACTGGCTCCTTGCTGGCATGCTATTGTCAACAGAAGAGTTTTGCAGAAAGGTGATCCTGCTTTTATGCTAACAGAATTTTGACATGAAAACTCTACTGCACTGCACTACCAGTTATTTATACACCTTCTCACTTCAACTGAGTCTGAATGAGAGTAAAAGCAAGCAACCATTCAGAAGAAAAATAGATTCATAATTTAATGTTCTTCTTACAACATAGATTACATCAGAAAAAAGTGTATCTTATCCCATGTGGTTAATTGTTTTTTCTCGTTTTATTTCGCTTTTTAAATGTCCAGCTTCAACTGAACCTTTGCAAGATCTTGGTTTGTATAAATCTCTCAGCCCAAGGGTTGCACAAGAAAAAATTAATGCAGAGTGAAATAGAATTTATGTTTCATTAGCTTGCAGTTCTCATATTTCTATTTCAATGCATGTCCTTTTTTACTATTATAAGAAAACATCACACAATTCCCAACCCTGTATGACCTATGCTATTGATTATTTTGTATATCTTCATCCAAGTGCCTCTTACAACTCTTCTGTGCAAAGCACACAAGGGAGATTAGAGATAGTTTCCTTATATCAGCTTCTCCAAAGCCCTCACAGGAAATTATGGTTGGCTATTTCCAACTACAGTAGTTTCTGCCACCCTTTTGTGAATAATGCTGTTCACACATTTTACAGACATGAACAACCATGGTTCCAAAACTGCTTCCATCAATTCTTTAATTAAAACTAAACTCTATAGGGTTTTTTTGTTTATTAAAAGGTATTAATGTTTTAATGTATTCTTACAGCATATCCATTCAGTAATTTTCTTGAGAATCAAAGAGATACATGAACATAGACGGGCTATTTACATGCTGTGTTAAATATTGAACATGTTCTTATTTACTTTGTCAGGTTGATTAAACAGTGGCTGTCATCTGTCTGCTAGACAGAAAACCCTGGTACCCTAAATTGAAAAATATGTTCATCACAAGTGGACAAATAATGGTTCTCCCTAAATCATTTAGAGTCAGATTCTTACAGAGCCCAGAACTGATGGAGTGAATGTTTGCAATCATCCTCAGATGTCTGTTCTTTTTGGGGAAATGTGTTGTTAAATGGAAAANTAATGGATGTCAAATAAAGACAGCCTTATTTCCAGTCCCTCAGCCTTTTTTTTGTTAAAAAGAAAAAAAAAAAAAAAAAAAAAAAAAAAAAAAAAAAAAAAAAAAAAAAAAAAAAAAAAAAAAAAAAAAAAAAAAAAAAAAAAACAAAAAAACAAAAAACAAACAACCCCCAAAATTTAAAAAATTAAAAAAACAAAACCAAACAAAAAAACCCCACACAACCCGCCCCCAAACCCCAAAACAAAACAAAAAAAAACCCCAACAGTTGTTTCCTCACCACATTCTGGTGAGGGAACAAAATTGATGGGTTCTCTGGCATGCTGTATCTAAAGAGCTGAAGAAACAGGGGCAGCAGCAGCAGCAGATTGATTTCAGAATGTATGCTAAATACTAATTTGTGTCAGGATATTTTATCTCCTCCTTCTTCTGTTCCCCACAATCTTTTTTTCACAGCATGCTCACACAGCAGAAGATAATAATTAAACTACTGTGCATTGTCTGTCACTGACACACATTAGAATATTATGAAATAAGACTGAAGAATAGCCAAAATTAAGTTTTAGAAATTCAGGATTTTTTCATTAGTTTTACTGTGAATTTAGGTCATTTAAACAGTGACATTTTATTAAAGCTGAAGAGAGTACTGTAATTTCTCTTCTAAAAAGGATTCAGAAGTTTTGAAATTTGTTTTCCTCCCAACATGAAACATTTATTTTTTCATGTTTAAAGAAAATCTGATATTATAATATTTTTTTTAAATCAGTCCACTCTGATAATTTGAAAATAATTTTTTGTGACGCATTGAAAGAGGGCCAGAAACTCTCAATGGAGAAGTTTACCACTTCTGTCCTCTGAATTTCTCAGACTGCAGTATTTTTAACTCAAGTGCAGTACTCTGACAGCTAGATGTTGGAAGTCCTGGGATTCCCATCTGATCCCATAATAATAAATCATGGAAATCCAGGGAGGAAAAGAGAAAAGTCTATTTGAGAAGAGGTGAAATAGGCTAATTAGCTTGTTGATTATCTCTCAAAAAGGGTCTTGTCAACATTTCTTTTCTCTTTCCTACTGGGAGTTTGACCAGGAGACCTCATCTGTGTGGCAAAGAGGAGCAATGTCCTTCCTCCTTGGATGTGGGCTGCAATTCTCTTTTTGCTGATGATTGGAATAACTGGAGTGTCCCTAGGACTCATCCCAGGTTTTAGTGTCCACAGACAGGACCTTTAAGAGATATAGCATGTTCACAATGCATGTTTCTAATTGTGGATGCAATTCAGCAGTCTATAATGAACATATTCCTACAAATTAAATTTCAGTGACAAGTGAAATTTTTTGCTCCAGTCTTTTCTGCAAATTTCTCCATATTGTCATACATTGGAACACACAATAATGCTGATTGCTTAAAAGCATGTTTACATAGTTCTTATTGTATACCACAAAAAAATTGCATTTAGCAAAGTCTTCATGCCTGGAATAGTTAAGCCAACATTTGAACATCTCCAAGTATGCAATTAGAAAAAATCTGTAAGCAAGGAGTCCACTTCTGGTTTCACAGAGAGCAAACTGAGGCACAAAAAATAACATGCTCATACATATGTAAATGCTGAAGAAAATTCTGGGATTAAATTCAAGTGTGCTCAGAGTTTTCAAAAACTCTGGGTTAGATTATCAAATAGCTCTTGCAGTTTTGGCATTGTTTCCCAGTGACAGTGACAGTGGATGCTCTTCCTGGCTTCCAGGATGATGGACATTTGCTTGTATTTGGCTCTTAGTACTGGACAAGGCAGGGTAAAGATGGAGTGTGAGTGTTTTAAGATGTCCTGGGAAATCACTATGTTTGTACAGTTCTGTGAATTAAATAAAATAGGCTGTGCTGAAGGAACCTAAAATACAGAGTTTGAGTGTAGCATGGTGTATTGACACCCTTTTGAGTTGTTATAATACCAGAATGTTAAAAATTTATCTGGGCCTTGATTTCAGTGTGTGAGCACAGAATTGTCTTTTGTTCCTTCTTCCCTCATCATTGCTCGTTTGTAAGTATTATAGATAATCACCAAACAAAATGCCAAACTCTTAGCTCATTGTCTGAGTTCTTTGTTCCAAAATTATATATGAAAACTAAACTCATGGTTAGAGGCTGCAGTACTCTGTTATCAGTGCAACCAAAGACAGAAAAGAGATTTATAGCATGCCTGGTGTTACAAATTACCTACACACGAAAGGAAGACTAGCTAATAGTGGGACCAGCTATTAAGTGTACAGCTATTCTTTCGTAGCTAGGATCCCATATAGGGCTATCCACCACAGTTCAAAGCCTTCACCCACCAGTGTGTTATTTACTTTCACATTTGTCATGTGTTCATGCTCTTTTCTCTCTCCTGAGAAAAGTATGAGCAGTTCATGTTTTGTTTCCACATTTTAATTGCCTTAGGGAAAGAATATGACACAGATACAAAAACATTTGAATTAATCTTTCTCCAACTGTTCTTGGAAAAGAAACTATCATGTTTATATAATACAGGACAGACTTGGCAACTGTTACATGGATGGTGCCTTCCCACAGATCATACAGTGCCTCAGTCTATTCATGACCTAAACTCCGTTCAGCAGTGCCCTTGGAAAACTTCTGCTGCTAGCAAATGCTGAATCAGAAACACTCCCAAAACAAATCTGGTGTAAATTGACTTAATTATCTGAAGCTTCATGGAGCCTGAGGATTTGCAACAAAGTATTTATAAAAGCTGAAAAACAAGAAGTGAGTAAAAAATTAGCACATCTTCCCATATGAGCAATAAACAAATCTTAATCATTCAAGTCTCATGTATGTATAACTAACAAGGATGTTAATACATATCACAGGCTGAAACAGTTTTTACTTCTTACTAGAGTCAATAAAACATCCTGGGGTCAAGCCCAGGTTCTGCGAAGTCAAGGGGAGTCGTATATAATTCAGTGGCCATAAGCATTATCTTCCTGTCTGCACCATCTCTCTAGCCTTCCATTCAACACCTGTCATTTCCATTGACTTTAGCAAAAGGATTTTTCCCTATCTCTTAACAAACCAGGCAGCAATATCTAATAACACTCCACCATATCTACGTTGTATGTTTATTTTGTCTGCGTCTACCTGTGTGCTGTAACTCCTTTGCCTCTTTCTGTACAGCTGGAGATGCCTGGAGATCCAAGAGGCTGAACCAAGTTGGAGCTTCATTTTACACACAACAGGGACAGACTGTGTGACATTTTTCCAGGCTAACATCGATGCCATGAGTGGGAATCATAACTGGCACAGAGCAGGTAAATAAGTCATTGCATTTCCCTTACTTTTAGTATAATGAGAAGCAGCACAATGACAAACAGAAGAATCATTTGTGTATCCATCTGGGATGTACTGCCTAAAGAAGAATCTCTCACTTAAGCAAGTGTCCATCACATGATGTGAAACAATAAAGCTGCTGGGTTTTTTTTGTCCTTGTGAGAACACTACAATTACAATATTTTCAGATGTCTCAATATCTGTCTTCCCTCAAAACATATAAGTCCCTGAAAATGAGTAAAAAACCTCCAAGCCTGCAAGATCAAGTTAAAATGCTCTCATAACCCCTATCAAATTCTGGGTAAATAGCTCCAAATCAAACCAATGCAAAAAATAAAATTAAATTAATGATATTGGGGGAAGGAAATTATTAAGGTGAGGTATTTGGAATAAACGTTCCATTCTATTGCTTCACTCCATAACCTAGAGTCAGATTAATCTACCTGTGTTTGGGTAACCTACGTGGTTTGGGGAATGTTTTCTTGTGCTTATTGAGCTGTTTGGGGGGTTTTCTGTATTGTGGAGCAGGCTAATGGGATGGTCGTCTTTCTATCTGAATGATGTTTCATGGAAGAAAGAGAGGGCTTGGGTATATTTCCATTTTCTGAATTGGCCTCTATTATGCACTTTAATTCTCACTGTACTTCTCTAACAGTCATGCCCTATCTTTGTGAGTGACAAAGGCCATTAGTTGAACAACCATAACAATTCATTACCTTAATTAAGGTGACAATTTAATATGTCAAAGTCTAAATTTTCTAATAGGTATAATTAACATGGTATTTTGCATTCCTTGAATATTCCCAGTATCCCTCCAGCATGAGGTTTCTGACCCAGCCAAAAGATGAAGGGTTTTCTGATATCAATGTTTGAATAGTCTCAAAAGTAACCCTGATAACCTATTCCATCCCTCACTGCCCATCCATCAGTCCTGCTTTTATCTCCTATCTTTCATGTCATCTATTGTAACAATGAGGAAGAAATTGATACTCTACCCCAGAGAGTATTGTTTCCCATCCACTAGGATGTGTGCATTTAATGGATATCTATCACACTATTTCTTCTCCTAAAAAGCAAATGGTACAGTCGTATCATCATGAATTTCTCACTTGTAAAATACCATAAATTGTCCAAGTGCAAGGTCCTGCAGCTGGGTTGGGACAATGGGATTGAGAGCAGCCCTGCAGGAGAAGGACTTGGCTGTACCTTTAGATGAGAAATGGACCCTGAGCCAATAACACATGCTTACAGCACAGAAAGCCAAGCCTATCCTGTGCTGAATGCAAAGAAGTGGCCAGCATGTCAAGGGAGGTGATCCTGACCCTCTTCTCTGCTATTGTGACACCTCACCTGGATCACTGCCTCCAGTTCTGGGGTCCTCAGCAGAGCCAAGAGGTAAAGCCCTTGGAGTGGGTTCAGTGTAGGGCCACGAACACGGTCAGTGGGCTGGAACTCCTCTTTATGGAGACAGGCTGAGAGAGCTGGGAGTTTTCAGCCTGGAGAAGAGAAAGTTCTGGGGAGATCCTATTGCAGCCTTCCAATACTCAAAGGGGGCTTGTAGGAAAGATGGAGAGAAACTTTTTACAGAACTTGTTGCAATATGGCAAAGCAGGACTTAAACGAAGAGAAGTTAAACTAGATATAAAGAAGAAATTTTTTTACAATGAGGGTGGTGAAACACTGAAATGAGTTGCCCAGCAAGATGGTAATTATCACATGCCCGAAAAATTCAAGGTCAGGATGTCCAAGGCTTGACTAACTAGATTTAGTTGAAAATGTTCCTGCTTATTGCAAGGGGCAGAGTTGAACTAGTTGATCCTAAAAGTCCCTTCCAATCCAAACTAGTCTAAGACAATAAGATATCAGTTTAGCATATCCTTTGACCTATACACCCAGACCTGCATCTGTAATCAGGATTCAACTCCTGTCTTGACACTTGTGAATATTTACACAAACAAATATGCATGTATTATGTATTTTTGTGTTTGTGTAGTTTGTAGTGCAGCTGAGGCTGAAGGAGGTTTACACGCTCACCAAAAAAAAAAGAAAAAATTTAGGTCTGAAAAATCCAAAGTCAAAATATGTTTATTTTTAAAAATATTTTATTTCAAGCAAACCCTTGATTTTGTCATTGAAGTACTTTTAGGGAAGTATATTGAACTCACAGATTATGTCTGCACAGGTATCCTCTTCAACTAGGACCAGAACTCTCAAAAAAGTCATATGTACTTCCAAAGAGGCTGGCCAGCACCTACCTCACTTATTTGTCCAAACACCTAACTATATCTTTATTTCACAGCTCTCTGAGCTGATGCTCATCCAAATATTGAAGGTTTTCACAATAAAATTAAACAATTTACATTTGTATAGTGCTGCCCATCTGGTAATCTCAAAATGCAGAAAAACATTAATTAAACCTCAGAAGTTGCTGGAAGATAATGAAGCTAAATATATTTCTTCAGTAATTAATCTTTCCTTTATTTCACTCCCAGATGTGCATGGGTCCACTTAAGTTAATATTTCAGACAAAACTTTCCTGCATTCCAGTCTTGGATAAGCTCTTTTTCTTCTATATAAATGCATCAGTTAGTATGGAAGTGCACAAGAGATACATTAACAGTAGAGGGAAAGTTTTCCTTCTTACCCAAAGATAATTTCCCAACCACCACCTTCCCAGCCACAGCTTTAGTGGCTCAGTATAAATCCTTTTACCTTTTCTATGTTGGTTAGTAACATGCCTGCCCTTCATCTTTTGTATCTAATGAAAGAAAAGATTTAATTCACCGCAGTTAAGAAACTAAGAAAATAATAATCCTTACATGAGCTAGTCCAGCCCACATTTCACCCAGAAGGTTTTTGCCAGGAGCTGCCCGTCCAAAGCAGTCACATGTGCACGTCAGTCTGAAATCTGTTGAAAGTCCAGTTCTCTCTTCTTTGAAACTGTCATTTGGTAATATTACTCAAGTGATTTAGAAATGCTAAAAAAAATGATTGTAATTCAATGATTGTAAAAGGATGATTAAGGAAAAAACTGATAGGAACTGATAAGGAACACACAGCAAAAGACAAGTCAAATGTCCAGTCCAAAGGGGAAGAAACAAGAACAAAATTATTGGAATTGTTCAACTCCACAACAAATGAAGTCCCTAGTCTTCTCAAGTGCAGGGTTTGAAATATTTGGATCTATGTAATCGATATAAACCATCCCCTGGTTTCATACCTGGTTTTGGGGAATCTCATTTGACTTTGTTTTTGTTTTGTAAACCTAAGCCAGATTTTCTCAGTTTGAGTCAAAAATTTGACTTAAGTGTCTTCACTGGCATTCCTCCAAAAGGGTCTTGAAAGGACATAAGCAAAATATTTAGCAATATCAAAGAACTTCCAGGTCACCTCTACAATGTCAATTTGTGGCAATTCACCATGAAAAACTGCATAAAACAGCGTCTGTTTGCTCTGCTCAGAGTCAGCTAGGAGATAAGAGATTAGCTGGGATACTGAAGGTGATTCTTGAGCTGATTGATAGACATCACAGAGGCTTAGTTCAGGGACTACAGCCAGGTTTAAGAGACAGAAGTGCTCTCAAATTTATCCACTCAACAGAATCCTTTAAAGGACTGTAATTGTTTTGCTTTATAGACAGTAGAAAACTTACGTCTAAAGCTGTGTGGGTCTTCCTATAGTCTCTGATGAATACATTGGGATTTTGAACATAATAAACAAAAATTAATTCAGTTTTTAAACAAGTAAGTCTAAAATGCTGAATGACAATGGAATTAGATGCTACCATAGGAGAAGACCAAAAGGAACTAAACTTTGGAACCCAAGTAACTTATTTAAATAAGGTTCAGTGGTAGGGCAATGTTTAAAATTTAGAACATAGAGAAATAAAAGCAGGAGTATTTCACTGGCATTTATAAGGGAAGAGAACAAATTAAAACAGTTATTCTTTTTATGCAGAAGGGATTAATTCTGAGGTGAGTTAAGACTGAAATGGATTGAAGAAGGAGGAAAGCCAAAAAGTTGTTATGGGAAGAAGTTACACACTACCAGTGCTAGGAGACAAAGGAAGGCTGAGGTACCTTTGAAGACAGTCAACTTTAACTGTTGAGTTACTGTTAAACTGTTTTGCAAGCCTCACTTCATTTGTGCCAATAAAGAGATTGCTGAGTTGCCTTTTCCACTTTGTCATGCTTTAGAATTTTATTCTTTTACTGTGATGGACATGAAGGTGTAAGTTATCTGCAAAGGCAAACAGAAGGATGACACATATTTTTGAATCAGCTAGTAAACACCATCTGAGAAAAGGCGGGTTGGGGGCATGTAAGTGTCAGTGCCACACCAGTGAAAATCCCATTGTGGAAAGAGAGGGATCTGCTTCAAACCCAGGATCTCTCGTTGATGTATCTAGTGATACAGTCTGTGCCTGTGATGTGCTTTACAGCTTTGTGAGCCCCTCAGATGTGTAATGACAATTCATCCTTGAAATCTTGGCTTGAATGAGTCATTCAGTTCTTTCTCTTCATTTAAATATACAGAAAAAGGTACATTCTTTTTTCATGTCCATTGCCCTCTGGGTTTGCTCTGCCCCATGCACACTGACAATCTTCTTTATGTCTTTATCTAAGCCTCTGTCCAGCACATCAGAGCTCACTTCAGGGAAGAAAGAAGGCCTTGCATATGCATATATCCCGCTGCGTCACATTTTCTTCTTCTTATGGGTCATTATAGATTTTCCTCTCTCACACAAATCTAGTGTGTGGTCTCCTTTCTAGTAACCCTTCCCCACCCACAAGTTAGCACAGCTTTTCCAGAGATGTCCTAGCCTGGGGGAACAGAGGTTTCCTAGGGGCCCATTGTCTCCTCCTGTTCCTGGGCACAGGAACACTTACTACAGTACAAGTAAGCTGTGGTGAGGGGTCTGACCTGGTCCTTGACCATCCTCTGAGCAGGGGACTGGAGTGTGTGTCCTGTTGGCCCACAGGCCAGCAGTGGGAACAGCTTCCCCCAAAACTCCATTCATCAGCTGTGTGAGAAGAGCAGGGTATCCAAAGGCATTGAGTTCAGATTTGCTATACATAGTTGGTGTAATGTCCAGGAAATAGACTATGGGCCTGTCCATTTTGAGTTAAAATTTGAACATCTGTTATAAGAACCCATGAACAGAATAAAATGGAAATTCCAGGGTATTTTCCCAGTCTAGTAAAAATAGGTAAATATTTAATTTGTTAGGTCAGCAAACTCCTGCCCTTTCCAGATAGGAATAAGATATAATTAATCTCTGTTTTTCAGATAAAAGGTCACAGCTGGTTATTGCTGAAATATCTTAGAATTTGTAATAATCTTTCTTTTAATTTTCCCCTCACAGGGAACTTCACACACTCTTTAAGTGGCTCCCTTTTGTTCTAGGATCATTTCAGAAGTGCACATAAGTTGGCATCATACTATTGTGTAATTGGTGAAATTAATTTTTCCAGTCTGTTTGGGCCTTACTGACAAGGAGACAAGCTGTTTTATTTCATTCCTCTTTGAGGATATCATAACATGAGGAGAAAAACACCAGGCATAATGAGACAGAATTATGTTATAAATCCTCAGAGGGAAATATTTTCTCAAAATTCTTGGCACAGAATTTTGCAGAATGACCTAGTTGGTAAGTGGCAAGAAACAAACAGTTAAGTACCATAGTTAAACAAAATCCTTCCCTAAGGAACATTAAACTGAAAAAAACCCCTGCAATTATCACTTAGACATTATCCCTTTCACATTTCTCCTATCTTCCATGCAGATATCTTTAAATTATGGAATGTCTGATTTCATTTTCCAGTGATTGGTGTAGGATTACACTCCCTTTTTCGTTTACTTCAGGTTTGTATATTCCTCACACTTGAGAGTCCTAATCTAGAACCAGCCTGCCCCAAATATATTTAATTTCCAAACCCCAGCATGGCAATAATAACTTGTCTCATGAAGTAAAAAAATATTGTGCTTTTCAGTAAATAATATAAATACCTCCAGTCATGTATTTGTATCCCAAATAAAAATGGTGTTTTCATTATACCCACTGCCACAAATTTACTGCTAAATTGTAATTTGGCTTCTGTAATAAGACTGTGCATAAAATGATCTCACGTGAATATTCTGCAGGCTGCTTGAAATGCATTTTTTAAATGTCTCTTAAAATTAAAAGCGTATTTGGGAGAATTAATCAACAGCAATAGAATAGTGGGGGAAATGCAAACATTTCCCCGATTTCTGTTTTAAATACCTTTTCAAAATGAAAGATATCAGGACTTCTATCACCATTATCTGTAAAGGTCAGTTAGAAAAAAGAATAAAATTTAAGCTGATGAAAAATTGAAGATAATAAAGGTTACTTCCTGTTAAGCACTCAGGAAAAGCTCAGAGGTGTAGCTTGTCCAATATTCCTGTTGGAGGAATTCTACTCCTAATAAATGCAGTGGTAAAACTAATGATTTGAATAACACAAGGGCAAAATCATGAGTTATTAAAAAAACCTCAAACATTTGTAGCTGAGATAACCAACAAGAAAAAGACTTCCATGTGTCAGACACATGGTGGGACTCTTGGGGCTGTCCTGTGCCAGGAGTTGGATTTCAATAATCTTTATGGGTCCCCTGCAACACAGGATAATCTGTGACTCTACTTGTTTGGATAGAATAAATAGGATTCTATTTGTTTATGTGGAATAAATTGGTTGCCACATTCTTTCCCACACTTTTACTGTTGATCTTGGATTAGATGGATCTTACCCTTAGATGGTACAGGGATAATGTCCCCTTCTCAGTATCCAACACAAGAGATGTTAATCAGGTTTGTGGATGTTACTGTGTATGTGAATTAGCTAAAAATACAAAGGACTTACAGCATATGTGCTCCTCTTTGATCTGAGAAGTAGAATGACTGTGATTAATAGAGACATCACTGGATGCATTTCCAACAAAGTTAACACTTATTCTTTTGTCTTAAGTACAAGTCTGAGGATGAAAAAAATCAATTTTCTCTCACAGAATATATAATACAAAATAACATCCAGAGAGGGAGGGTAACTGCTAAGTACACAAATTTGTGTAAGTTTCTAACTCAATTTTAGAAAAACTTCATTCTCATGAAACTGATTACCTTCAAACTGCTGACAGTCAGTGGCGTCCATGGCAGAGTTAAGCTTTGATAAAGACTCAATGAGGTGACATTCAGGCAAAAATAATTTGCCTTTTTTCAAAAATTAATATTGTTCCTGAGGCCCGTAAAATCGAAAATAGAGAAATAAAATTACAGACATAAAACCATTTCAGGGAGGCAAAGAAAAGCAGAGAGTTTTCTCTAGAACCCGAGTCTAGAGCTTTCCAGAAGCTCAGGGTTGTGTCTCAGAGTTGTCAGGAAAAAACATGTCTCATCCTAAGAAGGCACCATTTAGAATTGACTGCAACACAGAAGCCACAGTTTTGAGCAAAACTAAAGCTGGTAAGCAGAAACCCCCCTGGACACGCCAGTCAGGGGAAGTTGTTTTATAACAATTTTTTTATTTTTATTCTGTCTTTTCCATTTGCTGCAGTTTTACATATTCTAGTTTATGGCCTAATAAATTCAGCTTTTTAAGTGATAGCAACCTGTCTTTATTTTCTCTGGTGAAGCCACCATAAGAAAAAGACTGAAGCAAATCTTTATCACCTTTCACATTGATCCCTTAATGATAAGCAAGCCCTCTGGAAGAAGCAGTATGTTGGTCACCCATCACCTGGAGTAATCTTTAAAGGCTTTTCTTGATTTGGGAATGGTTCAGCAGAGGACAGTTACCATGAACTGCTAGTGTTAAAGTCCAGCACGCATCTGTCTTTTGAAAATTGGAAGATATCTGTAATTCACCTAGTAGTAAGGATAGAGAGGTACCAGAAAATATTACCAGAAGCATTTGTAGAGTCTCTGTCATATAACTTTTTAAAAACTTGAAAATGCCTATTAAGAATATTTCTGGTATAAATGGCCCTGCTTTAGGCAAAGAATGGGCTAAATGCTATCTCTCCCAGGATGCTGTTCCTTCACATTTCTCCTTGTCAGACATGCTGAAAGATCAGCACACATCTGTATACAAATCCTCCTTCAGAATACTTTTCTCTGTGTGACTTATATAGAAAAAGCCAGTCTAAAATGCTAAAATAAAAAAGTAGTACATAAGCTGTTTATCATTTAGCTTACTCAAACCTCTAAGATACAAATAGGACAAAAGACCCATGGATAATCGACCTTCAGAAAAGCATAAAAAAGGCCAAGGACAACATCACTGAAAATACACAGGATTCTTAACTCCTCCAGGTCAATATCTGTCTTTCTACAGCTCTCTCAAGATTCATTAAGAGGATGAAAGACATGATGCAATATTTAGAGGAGTCCTGATTCTGTAAAATATCCTATTGTCTCTCTAGCTTAGTCTTATCACCTCATACTCAATTATTAAAAATAAAAAATCCTGTGAGTGAACTCCTCCCTCCCATATGCATATTGTTTTCACAAAGCTTTTCCATAATCTCTGAACTCTTTTGGTGTTAGCCCCATGACAGATAACCAGCTTCCACAGAGATTTCTTCTTAGCTAAGATCATAGAGCTTAAGTTTGTCATATCCTACATAACTAAGCCTTCCAGCTAAAGTATATTTATAAAGCTCGAGGCAGACTAGATCCTTTCTTGTATTGTCAACAGATTCATTAAACATGATCATCTATTTCTTTCACAGGGTAAGGCTGGGGAGTCTCAGAATGTACTTTGTCCTTACATATAATCATACTATCTTTCTAGCATTAGTGAAGGAATTGTTTTTCATTTTGTATATAGCTTTAAAAAGATTGATGAAACATCTTGATAAACAGCAATAAGTAAATAAAGAAAATCCAGAAGGAGGCTACAAAATAGAGGGCAAAATGAAAGGACAGTTTCAGGAAGAATAGAAACAAGGGAATTTTTCTAAAGTCTCTGTCTTGGAGGCAAGAGACTTTAGCTCTATTCCTTTTCTCTACTTCTGGCCAGCTATGTGTGTTAGAAACCTCAGGTGGCTCTTCCCTTGCCTCAGTGTAGATCTCAGCATGACACTGCCCACCTCCCGAGGGAATAATGGCCACTCCCTGCTAAGTGGAACATGAAATTCCATCCTGTCAAGTCGCTGGCATTCACTAGGGCAGAACCCAGTTGCAAAATCTAAGGCTGTTTTGTCCTACAGCATTCCAATATTAATTTTTCTGTGTCTCTCTGAGCTTCTGGCAATTACCAGTTCATGCTGCCCTACGTGTAGGGTTACTTGGAAATTTGTCATCTGGGCTGCTTTTTTGATCTCAGTGTCTTAGAAAAGCTGCAGCTTTGGACCTCCTTATATAGAAATTGACAGCCAGAGACTTGTGTGTGAGCTAGATAGGGGAGCCCACATTACAATCACCAGAGATCCAGCCAACAGTTCATTGTTCAGTTCATTGTAAAGCTGGCACCTACACTTGGTCAGTCATAACATCTGATCACAGATACACAGGCCAGGGAAAATACCTATCACTTCCACAGCTGCTGAATGGGTCTATCATCCAACACACCATCCGACCTTCAAACTGTTTTCCCAGTAGTCAGTCAGGTCATAAAGCTCCAGAGCATTCTCCATCATATCTAAAATAAACCCTGTATGACATGCACTGCTTTTTTTTTCCTTCTCAAACTCCCCAGTCAGTTTAAAGTATAATAATCCATTTACAATATAAGGTTGGCATTTACTTATTGTCTGTTTGGAATAATTTCTTTACTTTATCAGGTTTGTGAAGAGACAGAAAATCCAACCAGCCTTCATGAGTCTTGCACATGAGCAGGAATATGGCATTTTTCTTATCTCCAACGTTGCTTTCAATGAAGCAATGACTAAACCTATTTACGTATGCCCACAAATGTCCATCAATCTCGTTACAATAAAACCCTGTTAAACCTTGCAATTTTCTTCTTTGTCTGTAAGCATTTTTTCCTCTTTCAAATATAATTTCAATATATCAAACACTATCTTTTTATAGCCTTTTTAAATAGCTAACCCAGGATTGTCTTGCTCTTTTCACATGGGGAACATAACTAATAGTTTTGCTTTAGCAAATCTGTATTTTTTTTAAAGCAGCCTTAGAAAAATAATGTTATATAAATTATTTTTCCTGATTCCTCTTGCAGAACCTTAATAACTGCTTCCCCTTTTAACACCTTTTACAATCTGACAAATAGACCTTCTAAAAATGGCATATTTTCCCCAGGTGAAAATGTGCTTTTCCTTCCTCTGAAATCATAAATAACAATGTGAAAAAGACTAATTTTTTTTTTTTTCCACAACGAATTTGAAGGTCATCTTGTTTAAATGTTGAAATAGATTGAAGCTGAGGACTGAAAAAAAAAAAAAAAAAAAAGGTGACTATTTCACCATATGAAAAAAACATTATTTTATGGCCACAGCCTGTACATAAATTAGGGTAATCTGACCCACTGTCAGGTAATAACACAGGCCAAAAATTTTCAGCTATCACCTCAGGTATAAAGCTGATTAATCTCACTCAAGCTAGAACATAACTTTTGGGAAGTCATACACTATGGCCCACTGCATAATACTCCAAGTACAAGCTCTTTAGGGCAGAGACCTCCCACTGCTCAGACAGTGCTTAGTGCAATCGAATCTTGGAAAATGTCAAACTTTCCTTGACATTAGGACACAGCCTGTTTCTTACCTAGATTTAAGTAAGCTTACATTTTCTGTCAGACTTTTTCAACTATGACTTCTCATTCAGAATTCACTGGTGGTCTATATCCAGAATGGACCAGTCTCCACTCTAAGGATACAAAACCACCTTGGCTTTGCTGAACACTTGGGGAATTCACCACACCACAAGGGAAAATAGGAAACCATTAATTGTCCAACCATAATGTTTTTCAGCCACCTTGAATAAGCCACTGTATCTTAGTAAAACTGGACATTACCATGGCACATTTCTTCCTTCTTCTTATGAAAAGTGTTATTAGCTGGGATTTTCCCCAGATATTACATCTGTATAACTTCTATAATTACTTCAACATTCACCTAAGCTCCCTTTCATTTCCCTAATTTCAATATGATTTGGGAAGAACATACGGAAAAAGAAATGAAAAAACTCTCTGGTATGACAGACAATGTTTAAAAATTAGGGCCTGAATTTATAAGCATGTCTACAAGTGTGATAAACATTCATTTGTGACTTTGTGACTGCAGTCTGAAAGTTTGAATAGACCAGAAATGTTTATTTGACTCACAATGCTATTTCAACTTGAGGAAAGATATTACTGACTCTTCTGAACCCAACAAACAGCTATATTCTTAAAATGAGGTTAGAAATATAATGCAACGATTATTTAATTGAAACTTATTCAGAATTATAGTTTGTTTCCTAATTTGAAGCCTTTTTTTTGTAAGATTTGCCTGGATCTAATTTCAAAATTTTTGTTCTAGTTTTTTGCCCCTCAGTTGTTTTCCAGGTTTTATTTGCTGAGAGAGGTTAAATGTCTGATGTTTTTCTCTGCTTGTTTTCAGTTTGGTCAGGGAATTTAAATTTTGGACACTTTCACAGTGCTAGCAATACACCAGTTGCATTTAAGGTGTATGTTTTTCTCTTTGTGGCAAGGGCAATGGGGAGCTGGAAAGTATTCTGGTTTTGTCAAAACGCTTTCTAAATGTAGTTCACAGGGAGCTAATTCACCTTCTGCATGAAACAGGTGGTTCACATCAATTTTTTGGGAACCTGTTGTGTAAGGATTGCACACAGTGATTTCAGTTGCAATAGTTTGTGTGCTACAATACAGAAGCACAAGGCTGTGGGAGCCATAAAATCTGTGTCCTGCAGGATAAAATTATCAACTCTGCAGGAACTTTCTCTAACTCAGAGGAATGCATTCTGCAGGAAAGAAGATACATATTTTAAGTCCAAAGATATGTATGTGTAGGTTAGATTTAAATAATTAGGCTCCATGTTTATAATTTTCATACTGAGCAAATACCTGTTTAAATCTGATGGTAACATTAAAACACAGGTTAGAATTTTCTTACACTTAAATAATATCATCTTCATAAATTAAGCCTTAATGCCATACAATTAAAAGCAAAGCATAATAATCTAAAATTCTCCCCTATTCAATGAGTCTTTAAAGTGATTACAGGTTTCTTACCCAATACATTGACCATGCCCACTGCATGACACTAACATATTAGCCAAAGAACACTTATTATAGCTTTTTACAGACCCATGCAACTTTGATTTAAAGTCATGCATTCTAATATGTTTTGACAAGTAAATTGCTTGCCTTTTTTCCTTGATAGCCAACCATATAAATAATGCATGCATAGTAATAGCTAGAGCAATAATGTAAAAGTCAAGTAACGAGACGCATGCAGCATGTTAATGATAAAGGTGCTCTACCCATTTCAAACGGGAAGGAAAAATAAACAGCTGTAAAATATATGAAAGAGAGGAGTCCAATCCTTAAAAAAAAGAAGGTTTTAAAAGACCATGGTAAGTTCTAATGAATATTGGAAGGATATTTATTAAACAAAAACATTTTGGGAACCTGAAATCCTTTCTCTTCTCAAGGGGGGATTGATTCAGCAGAAGCTGAAGCGCTTCACCAAACATCTTCCCACAGGAAAATCCATGGTTTGACCCGGCATGGAGGCTAACAGGAAGCTCTCTAGTCTCCATCTGAAGACCTAAAGAGACATCAATAATTTGCCAAATGATATTGGTTAGGTGAGAGACCAAATAGGTTAAGTGGCCAACTCTGAGAATTATATGAGTATAAAACTATTTTTATTGTACAAAACTTTTATTTTTGTGGTCTGTCATCCCTCTTTAAAAATAACCTCTTACATTTGAACCGGGGGAATGAAATACTGCAAGCCTTTCAGAAGAGCTTGGACCTTTTCTGACAATCTCCTTTTCCCATACCTTAGGGGTCTGATCACAGAGTCATTGTGAATTATTTAGACTTTAATGAATGCTACAACCAAGTTAGACAAGCACTGCCAATTCAGCCCTTTTCTGTAAGCTACAAATCAGTTGCAAATCTGGCCTGATTTTTTTGTAGCTGTTACTCACGAGATGTTCACTGAGCAGTACAGTCAAATTGTGAAGTATCTCTTTTGGAATGATCGTGTTCATGGCTAGAAACAACCTTACATTGTTACTTCCTGAGAGCTATGGCCCCTGCTGGAAAAGCATAGAAATAATTATACGCTGTTATAGACATTCAGAGGATTTTTCCTTTTCGTAACATATTGAAATGTAATTTGGTAACATTTGTATGCTTTTCACAGAAAACAGATATGTTTCCATCAGGTCATTCCTAAAAAAGTAGTCAAAACAGAGAAGACCCCAGTGTAAGATACTGTAAATGTGTTGAAGCAGAATCCAGTACCTGAGTTTTCCATTCTTAGAAACACAAGCAATAAAGGAATTCAGCCAATGGTTCCTAGTTTTACAGGGGGTTTTGTGTCATTTGATCCCTTTAGAATAATTTTGTTGCTATCAAATTTTATTTCAACCTTGGGAATACAATTCACATTGAAAACATAAGTTTTCTGCACTCTTTTCAAAAATATTTCATATTTTTTCTTCCTCTCAGGAAAGTCTTGGACTAAATCATTTGTATAAAACCAAAGTTCTATCATTCAAACTGTAAGATATGGTTTTTATTATAGGAATTTTGGTGCCCATTCTTCCCATAATTGGTTCTTTTTAATAAAGAAATATAAAAGAATGTGGTTTAAAATGCAATTATTATTTAAATAACACAACAGATGCAGAGACAGCGTCTTTTGTTTTATATTTTTAGAAGCTGCCAGGACTCATTTCTGATCAGTTTATCAGCATGTCATTTAAATGCTCATATTTTCTCAGACAAACTCTATGATTAGCCACTTAAATACCCTCATTTTATTCTTTTAAACAATTGCCATAAAGAGAAATGAATTATGCAATATGGGTACTGCAGCTATAAATAATAAGAAAGAACTGATAGGAATGTTTAAAATATATCATTTTATTGAAATCATGTTGAAACACACATACGGTACATTATTCATAATAATGATATTTTAGCAGAAAGAATGCTTGTGCATTTTAAATAGAACCCATCCTTCCTCCTGTCCATTCCTCCCTCCAAAGGACAAGGAGCAGGGTGGAAGATGAAAAGGCTCTAACCTGGAGCAGCCTCACATGAACATAAAGCGTGGTACCAAGCTGAAAGCATACAAGACTACATGATTGTTCTAATTAAATATCAGAGTTTTATAAATATCACAAATGTGCTTTCTGAAAGTATTTTCTGACAATCTTTCTGACAATCTTTTGCAACAAAGGGTCTTGTGTGTGTGTATTTTCATGCTGCTCCTCTTTGGATTCTCCTGAAAAGTTCATTTTAACATCATCTACTCTGCAAGTATTTTTTAACTAATATTTATATTTTTAGAGTATCTTGTAGGCTATGTCTACAGCAGCAACTTTCCCAACCTAAATTCTGACTTGCTAACTACAGAATAAACTGTAGTTTATTTTATTTTTAAATTGATCAGAATAAACTAAATTGATCAGACAGTGGATTTCATTGTTGTTCTGTTGTGGCAACATCAAGGGGCCACTTATACTGTTATCATTACATTGTCTAATAAGGAAGAAACATTTTTGCTGAACATAATCAACAGTAGATATCAGCACGCAGCTATCTCAGGTTAACAAGGCTTCTGGTTAGGGTTATAAAAGTGAGCTCCTAACACACTGCTGTTTACTTAGTAGGATTTTCTCTTTGCCTAGCATTAGCTCTGTACATATGTTTTTATGAATGAGAACTTATTTTTGCAATGAAGGAAAATTTGCACATTGTCTATTTTTCAGATGTGTGACTGAAGAAAGTGCAGAGTTTGGAAAGGGAAATTTTATTGGTCTTTAGAAAAAAAAAACTTGTAACTTGAAAAGTGGATATTTTTTTACAGTGTCCTTTTGGCTGACACCAAAACTGAATCTAGCTTCAAACATTTTGTCTTTTCTAATTAAGTTAAAATTTAAAAGACAAATTGAAGCTCAAAGTCTTTAACAGTCTTAATAGTGAAGGCATTTGAAATTTTGTGATGTGGACCATAAGGGGCTAAGAGCAAAATATTTGAGATAATCTTTCTAAAAGTAGAAGAATTTGCAGTGAGATGAGAAACAGGTAATAAATTCTCTTAGAACTGAGAGCTGCAGTTGGATCAGAAGTTACTGGTAATCACACATACCTTAGAAGTATTGGACTCAGAACCAATGGAAAAGTTTGGATTTTAGAGGTATCAAAATCAGCCAAACCTGCTTACTGTTAAGGTCAATCAAAAAACAACAACAACAACAATAATAAAATCAGTTTTCTTACCATTAGTCATAGTACAGCTGAGATCAACTGAATTGAATTTAACTGATGCTTCTGATAACAATTATTTAACATTCTAAAGGTCTAAGAACATATGTGAAACAAATTGGCCAGAAAATGAAAATTGCAGCATGGCCAGAAAGGTTTTATTGTGATTACAAACCAGTGAATGCAAATGCTCTTTGTAAAGTAGCAAAGCCCTTAGGAGGTGTTTAAGAAGCCTCCTGTTACTTGGCAAATTATGGAGTAAAAAAAAAAAAATAAATAAATAAATAAACTGAATAGGCATAATAGGAACAAAATTTCCATATCAGTCTGCTGAAGTAACGGGAGATCAAACTGAGCTTACTGTACCAGGGAAGAGGAAAGCAGCCTGTGTTTTGGGTAACATCTGTGGAGGAAGAAAAATAATGGAAAAATGTATTTTTTGTTATGGAAAGCAGAGAGCCCACTAAAACACACACATTGGTTCATGTGTTTTAGCACTGTGAAAAAACTGTGCTACTTGTGTCAGAGCCTGCTCAGAACTTAAAGTTGTTACAGACATGTGACAATGGATCCAAGCAAGTCCTGCTAGATAACTTTATGCCCAAATTACTTTCTCAGTACAGAACTATTATGGGGTTTTTTGGTTTTTTGGGGGGTTTTTGAGAATTACTGATTACATAACGAAAAAGAAACCCAACCCCAAAATAATTATTCACTTTACTGAATTTGATGTTATGGCTTTCATTTCCACTAAGCCTTTCAATATAAGGGCTGAGCAAAGCTTTAGGATTGCGGCTGAGACATGCCTCTGAAAAAACACAGACAAATAAAATTCACTGCTGATTCTGGGATGCAAAGAAAGCACGAATGATACATATGATACATTTCTGAGAGACATAGAATTTGTGGGGACAGCCTGGCCTTGTCTTGAAAGAAAGGCAGACAGAGAATTTGCAGTGTCCTTCTAGGGCAGGCAGCAAATTACTTAAAATTACTGCATGGTGGGAGAGCCCATTCTGATGGCAGCAGCACAGCTTCATTTAAGGTTGTCTGCCTTGGGGGAAATAAGGACATGAGTCAAGCCCACCAGGAGCAGAGTCACTGCTACTGAGAAATCTGAGGGTTTCAGTGGTAGAGCTCATACAACTGAGTTACTCCTCTGGAATGAACTTCGTGGTGCAGCAGGATGACAAAAGCCGCCCAAGCATGTCAGAGAGGTCACTGAGGAAAGCTTTTGCCCAGTGAGGAGAGTTGTGGGATCTTCCTTTAAAGCTTACACAAAATGCTATGAAAGCTTTAAAGCCCCCTCCTTATGAGCTGGCAAAATATTAAAATGTAAACATCTACATAAAGTCCTTACATTAACCCACATGCTAAAATACTCATTCCAAGTATTACTGTGATTGTCTGTTACAAAAACTCTCCCTGTCTTTTCCTCAAGGATTTGAATAGGAACTGTTTTACCAGAATGGTTAGCTTTGCTGTGAAAATCTGGCAACAGGTGAACTTTTTTTATGTTTTCTTAATTGTTAAGCTATAACACAGCTGAAGCTAACGTTTTGAGAATGGTAATGTGTAATTCTGTGCTATTGGTTGCTTATAATTTCAATTGGTAAATTGATAGTGCTCAGCTGGGATAGCCCATTGAGCAGTTTCCAAAAGTTAGATCTTGCACTGAAACAATGAAAACCCAACAATGATACTAAGACTATTATTAATAATAATTATTATTACTTAATAAGCATATTTAATCTGCAGTAACTTTAAAAAAGTCCAAACAGTAAATATGACAGGAAAAAGGAGCACTGCTTATAATTCTTCAAAACCCAAAGCAATGATTTAAAAAAAGTAAAAATATCCAAGCCAGGTGGCATTCTATGCATTTGTACACTTTGATTGAAGATCAGAGTCTTTGTGTTTAATTTCTTATTATTTGTCTTTCAGGGGCAATATAATCAGTGCTGGCATCTGTTTCATTTGACAACTTAATGTAGTCTCCATAGACTTACTTCAACAGTGCTTTGTTGTGATTTGACACTGTGGGTGTCATCCCCAATGACATGCACAGCCATTGCTGGGTCTGCATTTTGACATTTAAGTGGGCTCGGCTGAGAATAGATTGCTAAGATGTTTCTTTTCATTCACATTCTATTTTGACATTGTATCATTTTAGTAGGTCCAAATTCTTCCCTAAGTAGGTTATTCCCAACTGGGGAGAAAAAGTTATTGGAGCTGGATGTAAAATTTATGTCTACTGGAGAAAATATAACTAGCACTTCAAAAATGAAGTATAAGAAGACAAATATTTTCTGGTAAAATGAAGTTTCCCTTCAATATGGAGAATGTGCAACACCTCACAAAGGACATACAGGGTTTTATTTTGCTTTAACATTTGTGCATACAAGGAAAAGCCAGATGAAATAAGTGACATTGTTAGAATTCAAAGTAAATTGTGATATCAGAAATGGGGTCCATCATGCCAAAGGCAACATTCATTATTATACAGATAATTAGCATACACCATTATCTTTCCATGCATATCTTTAGGTGTAAATGTCTGTTACCTCTTTAAAAGTTTATATGCACATCCATCTCCCTGTATGCATACACTATAATACACAGGTTCATAAAGGACTTTGTTAAGAGTAATTATGAATTCAAATTCTTTTTTCCTCTGAGAAATGCAAGAAATCATAAATATTCCATCTAGGAAGAGCATACAGAAGCCTCATTCTATGAACATGTATAGGCTTAGATTAATATTAATTGTGAATCTCCCAAACGAAAGGTCAGTCTGCTTCAGAGTCTAGACCTCAGAATGCACATATCTGTGCTAATTTTCACCAGAAGTCCCCTTTTCTTGTCTTCAGGCATAAACACCATGTTTGGTTGGTTGATGTACAGAAATAGCACCATGAAAATATAGTTTCTAAATGTAAGGGAAGCTAGATACTTTTATTCAATCTTCTATGGATGAGCAAAGCATTTTTAACAGTAGATATAATGCATAGTATATTTCTATCAATAAATACTAGTTTATTTGTATGTGGGGAATACATTTAGAAATAAGTTTATATTTTACGTATATGTATTTATTCTTCATAAATAATATGATATATCCTTTATGCCTGCCTAAAAATCTTAAGTTTCTATTACTTACTCCTTGTTGTTTCCCAAACACTGAAACATCTGGGTGGGAGGGGAAGAAACAGAGAAAGATGATGTAAAAATTACAGACTAATTGTCTCAAGAAGAAAATCTACCAGAGTCCATTATTATCACCAATTTCTTTGGGGTTTACTCAGCAAAATTTGACAGTTCAAATCACTGAAAGAGGTGGTGAGAACTGATGTACTAATTGTTCAATATTTCTCATATTGGCATCAGTTTCTCTTGCCAGCAATTACTTCTCATCAGAGGAATAAGATCGCCACTGTAATTACGTGATGTATGATTTAGTGAAAGTATTTGACCTTCCTGAAAATTCTATCAGCTCAAAGTCCATGCAGACCAACAAGTAATCTTTCAAAAATGTGCTCTATGTAAATCAAAACCTGTTAGAACTGTGTCTGATACTAGCATTACAACAACATCATCTACTGCAAGTACTCAGAGTATATAACAAAGTGTCTGTTACTTCTGGAGATTCAGACCAGGGGAACTTCTAATTTTCTATGCCACTGTTGACAGAAAATGGAAAGATGCCAGTAACAATCTCAAGTCAAAAGAGGAATTTTACTACATGCAGAAATTAATTATATTTCTAATAATAAGAGGAGAGATCTATTTTCAGCTTTCCATCCCTGACATGTGTTACCTAGGACTGCAGCTAGAAGTGTTCCATGTTTTAGAGAGTATCCTAAAGGGGAACTAAAGTAATGGCTGATCAATACTAAATATCGAGTACATTGGCTCTGATTACTCTGTTCCTTTGTGATACTCAGCTACATGGGGAAAAAGAAGCCCAAATCAACAAAGCTCTAAATTTCCATGTGGTTTTTAAACGTATCTTCTGGATGTTGAAGGGCCTTAATATGAAATACCGAAATACCACCAAAAAAAAAAAAAGTGTGATATTTATTATGTCTGTTGATGTACTGATACATGATAAGCTCTTAATTGCAATAGACATGCTAGAAATTGCAAGAAAACTCATGGCCATGCATTTTGGGAAGCAGATGAAGGATCCTTAATTTTTCTTGTAGCTTGGATAGTCCCTTTTTGAGGGAAAAGCACAGATTTCTGGCAGGGTGAGGGCAGTGGCTCATTCCAGACAGTGCCTATGGCTGTACCACCTGTAGGTCTGCAAACCATTCTCTTTATAGAATTATTCCTTGGTTTCCCAGGTGTGGACCCTCTGCAGGCAATGCCTGCACCAGGCAGAACATGAAGCAGCAATGAGCTCCCAAACAGACTGTGCTGTTATCTGAAGCAAAGTCCTCAGATAAGTGGTTTCTTATCCTTCCCATAGACCAGTGACTAAAATGCACTCTCACATTCCCAATGGCTTGCATGACATCTGCAAAATTTAAAAACAAACAAAAATGGTGGAAGAAGAAAAGTACCAGCCCACCTAAAACTGTATCTTGTCTTCAGCAACTAAGATTTTTAACATGGAGAAAACATAAAAGTTTGCACTCCTGACAGTCAAAAGTTGTGTAGGCAAGAAGAGGAAATTTGAAGTCTTTGTTGGGACCATGTAACAGCAGAACACCAGATTTTTTTTTTTAAAATGTGTTACATGTAGAAGAGATTCTTCACGAGCAAAGTAGGTGTTTTAGAAAAACAGGGTCTAAAATGAGATTATTGTGGGTTTTTTTAAGGTATAAGCCTCCAGACATAAAGCCTGGAAGATATTTCCAAAATTTTAATAATATTGCAACCACTGGCCTCTATGGTTCTAACAGCCTCTTTGACAGACTGCAACAGATAGGTGAAATTCTTCCTGGGATATATGACTCTAAGAAATGCCAGACTGAACATAATGAAAATGAAATCCCAAACCACAGGAAAGCAGTGAATGTCATTAGGTCCAGCCTTTCACAGTTCTTATCCCCTTTATCTGCCACCTTTACAGGTGTATGCACCAGGTACCCACACACAGCACGTGACAGGCTCTTACAGACATTTTAAACCATTCACTGGATGTTAAAAAAACCCCAACTGAATACTTACAGTAAGATTTCCTCTAGTTTGACTGTTTTGATTCTGTGCATAGGAAAGTCAAATTACAGCATTTCACAAATCGTGTGGAAAAGCAGACATTCCACAAATATCATAAATGTCTTCAAAACCAATAAATATGTAATAAGTTTCGCCAAGATGTCTCATTCTGTCAGACCTTTTCATGAGTAAAAACTAGTCAAAAACTGTTTTATACATGCAACATTTTAAAATACTGGGATATATTTAATTTTTAAGAAAACTTTAATTGCAATTCAACTGTCATTTAAGAGAAACAAAGAGGAAAACCAAATCCATACTTCTGCTTTTTCCAGGCTTTGTTCATGAAAATGTTTTAATTAGTACTAGACTGGTCAAAAAAAACCACACAGAATCTAGGCTTGTGAAGAATATAGCCCCAGTGGCTCAAGCACCTCAGGAAATTGCTACTAAAATTTCAAGGAATATTTTGCTATTTTCAGAGTCTGCCTGAACATTAATACTTCCCCAGTTCGTGTATGTGGTGAAATATTTTCAATGTAAATCCTTGTTATCTATTGTGGGGGGCAAAAAAAAGTGTTGTATAAAGGACCCCTCACTGGTTGGTTTTATTCTTCATCAAAACAATAATTTTGTCCGTTTGTTAACATTTGTTTATGTGTGAGATTTCCCTCTACTTTGCATTTTATTAGCAATAATTTTTAATATTGCTTAATTTGGTTTAACACCACTCTGAAAACAGACTGGAATTTCCAAAGGAAATCATACAGGCCATGGAAATCATATTTAAATAATATGAATGTTAATTATTTTAACCCTGTAACTGTGTTTTTGTATTTAACTTTCTAGGATTAAGTTGAATGATGAAATTACTCTGACTTCTCAGGACTGTTCTGTATCCCAGTAACACCTCATGCTTTTAAACACATTCTTCTTTGAAAAGAAATGCTCCAAGAACCCGTACCTCCTAATAACCAAAAACATGCAATCTGCACCTTGAGTTAACTTGAACAGAATCAAAGGCTGAAAGGTTCTTCTGCAGAGGAAGAAGAAAGGGTTTCATGCAGATGAGTTTATCTAGGAAGAAGAATCTATAGAAAAGGTTTCTAGTTGTATCACACGTGTACATACATTTTTCTTATATGGTAGGACATGAGATTTTTTCCTGCCTAACTTTTGGGTTGTATCTATAAACTCTGACCCCAGCTAGTTCTGCTCACCCCATGCCATTTCTTGCTTTGGGAAACTGTGGGTGGTTGCCTTTGCTGTTTCTTGTGGAACAGGATGCCTAATCCATTTTTGTGCCCCTCCTACCCTGGCCTTCCTTAGCACAGAAACACATCTATCCCTCACGGCAGGGTCAGAAGAGGTCTGGTTTATTGTCCTGCTCCACCTCCGTGGTGGAGCACAGGACTACCCCACAGATGTTCCTCAACAGCACTGCTTACCTGGTGAGCACCCCTTAGGATGTACCAGCCGTTTCTTGGGCTCTTGTTTAGGTACAGGGTACCTACATCTCTTTCTCGATCACAACCCATTCCCAAAAAGAAGCCTGCCCTGCTCTACTTTTTCCCCATTGTTTTTGCTCCATCTGTACCGAAATCCCTCACCAAGGTAAGCTGGGCTGTGTAGGATGTCCATGACAGGTGTATCCCTGTGCCAGGAATGGCACCCATGTGTAGCTGGCAAGGCACGGCAAGATGCCAAAGGCCCTGTGACTAGGGGACTCTGAATGTTTCCTACCTAACTCCACTGCCTACAAAATCCATCTCTCCTACTTGGCACTTTCTGTAATTTCGACCAGCTCCTCCCAGTGCCATTTGTTCTATTCAGCTGTTTCCCCCATGTCAAACACAGCACTGTCCAGGGCTCCTGTAACACTCCATCCCCACAGGCAGATAGCATGGGACTGAACCACACAGGAATGCAGTCAAACCACAGAGCTGGATTCAGCACCAATTAGGGAGCACAAGATCAAGCCTTTATGTTTGCAGTGTCTGTTTTCTGAGTGCAAAAAGAATTGGTACTTGTTTCTGAAATGTTAAGTCTTCATGATGCAGTATTCTGTGCTGTCACTGACAGCTGAGAGAACATACTAGTATAACACAGTGTCCTAGGAATGTGTTGTCTTAACAAGATTATTTTAAATATTTGAGAAGAAATCAAATAATGCCAGCTAAGTATGCAACCACACTCCAAAACTAGAAAACAAAGTAAACGAGTGTGGGAAACATTGGTCCTCATTATGGCTAAACACTCTCTGCATGCTTGTCACTGCCATGCCAGGATTTGATTCTGGACAAACACTCTTCACTGACACGCTGGTCTAACCCAAAGGCTGCATAACTACCAAAGATAGTCAGAACCAGGAGTCAGGTCACCTTTGCAGAGATGAGCTTTGTGGGCACACACTGATTGATCTGTTCATCTGTAGGTTCTTTGGCTCCTTCCTGTTTTGTAAATGATTTCTGTTTCCTGACTGATTCATCAGGAAAATAGAGGCAAGACATACCTACTTTGCAAAGATGCCTGATGATGCTTAAAATCTGCGTCAAAAGTGAAAATGGCTGTCAGTTATCTAAGCCATGAAAAAAGTGTTTTCCTTTAAGTCCACTTTGATCAGAAGTCAGGGTTGGTTTATTCTGTTTTTCATCTTGAAGAATTATGTCTGAAGATGTCATTCAACTGCATACAAAAATTTCAGTGCCATCCTTCATTGTTTTGAATTAAATTTTTTCAGAAATATGTTTGCCTGAAATTGTTCTGTGATTGAGAGGTGATGTTCTTTCTGGTCGTCACTTATAGCATCTTATCATCTTTGACCCCAAAACCTGCCCTGTGGTTGTGTTGGGAAATATAAACCACATTTTACTGGGAAAATGAGGTATTTTATTACCTACAGACTTTACAGTGTAGCAATGGAATATTATGGAAGCTTCCAGTAGTTTTATACCTTCTCTTAGGAATGCAAATTCTGTTGTTACTAATCAGAAAGTCACCTAAGCTAAATGGTACTTGACATATTTTTGGTTTACATAGCCTGATGTGATTGCCCGCAAGTAAGAAGAAATGTTTACTGCAATACCCTTAAAACTGCTATCTTATTTTCTAAAGTTAATAAATCACCTGAAATTTGTAATGGAGATATTAAATTTTTTTTTACATATATTTTAAGCAACTTCTTATTCTCTCATTGCATTTTTTGATAATTCCTTTTCATAATATCTTGAAACCCTTGGCAAATCACAGTCGTTTCTGCAAGAAACCAACAAAGGTGTGAAATATATAAGAAAAATGAAAGTTCTGACCTAGGATGCCGAAGAGATGAGAGAGGATGTTCTTCCTCTAATTAAATGCTTCTTCAGTCCATATGATGTAAACCAATTAATACTTTTTTTCTCACTGACCAACTCCACTCGTTTTGCATGCTAAGGAGGCTCTGACATCCCCGACTAATTAATTTTTCTGTTTTCCCCCCAAAGCTCATTTTTATTTCAACTTGTTATTGACCTGCCATTCTGAGCATCATGACCTTGGTGTCTTTATTCAAAATTAGTATTGAAAAAAAAAAAGAGGACATAACAGGAAAAAAGGCTTATCAAGAAGACTAATTATTTAGTACAACTGCAAAACATCAAAACATATTACACAAGTGTAATGCATTAATTAATTTCTTCAGCAAATGAAGAACATATGTGTGGTGTTAAGTCCACCGCTTCTGTTACAAGATATAAAGGTACAAAATACAGCTGATGTACTTTAGCAACTGATTCCATTCAAATCTATGAGTACATAGCATTTCTGGGGATCTTGGCCTAGAAATCATATTTAATGTAAACCAGCTCAAATTGCTTACAGGAAAACTGCATCTAGATGCACCATGTCTGAATACACACCCAGTTTCCCTCAAATGGTTTCTTACATTAAAAATGTATATTATTTAAGCTGAAAGCAAATTATCTGACTTGCTACGTACTCTATTATAAGATAATTTGCATCTACATTCACATCTATATATAGAAGTTATGTATGTCCATTTCTCCACTGGGTCTTGAAGCATGTTGTAAAAATGTTACCCTGACTACCGGGCGATCTAAATTATCAGCATCTTCACTCTTTTGCTTTCTCTTTTGTTTTTTTTTTTCCTGCTGCATGGTCCCTGCTGGTGGGTCACACTCTCTTGCTTACTGGTTTATTTATCACCTGTGGCTGGAGTTGGCACCAGGGCTTCTTTCCTCTGAGAGTTAGCAACTGGAGACACTCAGCAACAAGCATTGTTTATTTAAGCACTGAGAACAAAGTATATGCTGGGAAAAAAAAAGACATTTCAAAACAACCAACAGTTATAACATATGTCTGTTTTACATAAACTTGAGAAGATGTAACAGTCTGCTCAGCAGGCCTGGTTTTTTTGCCCACCCTCAGGAGATCATTGAACATCACTCTGGTTTCCTGCTACTGAACAACCATTACTGAACTCTGTAGACTGCATTCTTTTTGAAACTGCCACAGCCTTGTAGATCTCTCAGTATCCATTTCTAGCTTGTACAAACATTTACTCTCAGCAACCCTCAAGCATTTGGAAAAAAAAAAAAAAAAAAAAAAAA